>BRXU01000033.1:575000-972500 GCA_030267565.1 Pleodorina starrii
AGCTGGCTCCCGGAGGACCTCCCAGCTATATGCTACGACGACGAGGCGTTGCAGGTGGGCTGATCATTCTGTACGGCATGTATGTACGGCAAAGCGCGCTGCAGTACACGATAAATAGCTATTGGACAGATTGGGACGGAAGGACAGAGTGATGGTCAGGGCGGTGTCCATCAGGAGCCGTCAGGATGTTGGTTGGCGCCCAGTAGTGGACTTCCACCGTTGCGGTGCGTTGGGGCTTGGGGGCGGCCGCTTCCTGCGCTCCTGCCACTTCACATGCTTTCCACCATCCGTTTCCATTCCTACCATGACCCGCATCAACGGTCAACTGTCAACCGACCGAGGGCTTTTGCTACAGCTTAAACACCTTCCCTTCAGGACAGAGCCACTCGATACCCCTCAGTAACCTTTCCAATAAACCGCCTTGCCTTAACACCGTCAACCGCCAACCGCCAACCGCCGCCCCAACCCCCAGGCGCTGGACCACTCCAGCTGGCGCGCCGCTGCGGAGGCCATACTGGGCGCGCTGGAGGGCAGTGCCGTACAGACCCACATCTCCGGAACCAACAACATCTGGATCGTCAAGCCCGCGGGCAAGAGCCGCGGCCGCGGCATCCGCCTCTTCAACGACCCCGACGCGCTGTTGTCGTACGTCCGCGGCGAGGAGGCGCAGGGCCTGGAGTCGCGGTGGATAGCGCAGAAGTACGTGGAGCGGCCGCTGATCATCGCACGTCGCAAGTTCGACATCCGGCAGTGGGTGCTCGTGACTGACTGGAACCCGCTGCAGGTGGGTGGTGGGTGGTGGGGGGTGTGTGGAGCCGTGCTCAGCCCGTGCTCAGCCCGCGTGGTCAGCGGGTTTTGACCGTGTCCAGCCCCTCTCCAGGGCTATTGTGTGCGGCAGCGCAGGGCCGTGTACACACGCGTGGCTAGCCGTGTGCACGCGCGCCCGGTCAACGTTCCCGCACTGCCGTCGCCGATTTTTGTCGGTGTCACATCGGGCATTCACACGCACACGCACACACCGAGCAGCCGCTGATTGCTGCACACGGGAATGCCGATGCCGGGGGTCGCCTCTCCCGCTTGCCGCCGCCGGCCACTTGGCCACCCGGCCACTGTCCCCACAGGCCTGGTTCTACTCGACCTGCTACCTGCGCTTCGCCGCCGACGACTACGACCCCAACAATTTGGATGTGTTCCAGCACCTCACCAACAACAGCGTGTCAAAGTACTACGAGGGACCCAAAAAAGAGGGTGAGCGCTGAGCGGGGGGGAAAGAAGTACGGTAACAGTGTCGTGAAGCAGCTCAGGGAGGGGGCAGGTCCTGGGCTCGCCAAAACTGCCAACCGCTAACCGGCAACCCCCAACCGTCTCCAACCGACCGCAGACGAGATCACCGCCGCCGGGAACATGTGGTCCATCCCGCGCTTCCAGCAGTGGTTGGCGGAGGTGTACGGCAGGGACGACATCTGGCAGCAGCTGCTGCAGCCCGCCATGCGGCACATTGCCATCTGCACTCTCAAGAGCTGTCAGGTGGGTCCGGTCAGGTCAGGTTGGGTCCGGATCGAGGTGGTCCGCATGGGGGGGCGGGCCGGCGCTGCCCTGTGCTGCACTGCGCTGCGCTGTGCTGTGCGCTGTGCTGTGCTGTGCTACGCTATGGCTGTGCTGTGCTGCGCTGTGCTGTGGTGCGCTGCTCTGTGCTGTGCCGCGCTATGCTCTGCAGTGCTGTGCTGCGCGTGGTCCCATACCGTGTTTCCTAATGACGCGTCCCCATATCCAGCCGCGCACACGCTCAGCCTCGCGCGAACCCGCCCCCTCCCCCGTCCCCCTCCCTCCTCCCCTCCCCTGCCCCGTGTGCCGCACCCTCAGGGCCACATCACCCCCCGCAAGGGCTCCTGCCAGCTGTACGGCTACGACTTTCTGATCGACGACCAGTTGCGTGTGTGGCTGCTGGAGGTGAACAGCTCCCCCACAATGGAGCCCTCCACCCCCATCACCGCACAGCTGTGTGCTGATGTGCAGGTGAGGGAGGGAGGGGCGGTGCGCTGCGGCTGGAGGAGGGGGCCCGCCTGGGATGTGTGTTTTTTTTAAAGAAGGGCCCCACACGGGGTGCGATGCGGTGAGATGGGCAGGTGCTGGGGTGCAGAGGACCGTATCGTAGATGGGGCCCGGGACACCGGCCGTGGGCTCTGCCTTCCTGCTTCACTTGACACGGCCCGACCCTACCGGCTGGTCAGCAACTGCCAACTGTCAACTGCCAACTGCCAACCTCCCAACGGTCCGCAGGAGGACATCCTCAAGGTCGTTATCGACCTGCCGGAGCAGCAGGCCGCTCGCCGCCAGACTCGCGGCGGCGGCGGCGGCGGCGGCGGCGGCGGTGAGGCGGGTGGCAGGGATGACCCGGGGTTGGGTCCAAGCGGGGGCCCGGGTCCAGCCCCGGATACGGGCAAGTGGGAGTGCATCATTGACGGCGGAGAGGAGCTGAGGCAGCCCCAGTACACCGGACTAAACCTGGAGCTCAAGGTATGTGTGTGGGTGGGTGGGTGGGTGGGTGCGGGGGTGAGTGGGTGGGCGATGTCATTGACACGGTGTTGACGGTGTTGTCACCCAATAACCATTCAACACCGTCTGTTCGTGTGGTGGTAGTGGTGGTAGCCGCCGGACAAGGTCTTCCGCAAGAGGAACGTGTTTTGCATTATGGCTACCTTGCCCGAATGGGGGAGGGGCGGGCCGAGCCAGATGCTCAACTGCATGGCCTTCCGTGTCGTACAGGGTACGGCGATTCATCTGCCTCCGCCACGCTCCAACTTCGCCGGCCGCCTGTACGCTGCCACGCGCCAGCAACAGCAATCGCAACAGCAACCAGTCCACCACCAACAGCAACCCTCCGCGGCTATGCACGAGGACGCCCCAGGATCCAGCGGCAGTGATGGCAGTGGCAGTGGCAGGGGAAGCAGGGGGAGCAGCGGGGGCGGAAGCACGGCCCAGGGCCACACAGCAACAACTTCCGCCGCCGCCGGTGCGGACGCCGGGCTGGGATCATCAGCCTTCGCGCCGCCGCCTTCCCGCGGTGCCGTATCACGTTCCTCCTCCTCCGTGCCCTCCTCCTGGGGCTCTGCGGCGCCAGATCAGAGCGGGGAACGGCAGCAGCCAAGGTCACCGCATCACGACAACGGCAGCCAGCAGCAAGCCTTGCCTTACGGCGCCGACACCTGCGGTGGCGGCGGCGGCGCCGGCGGCGAGGACGAGCCCGGCGGCGGCGTCAGCTTCGGCGGCGGGTTTGGAGGCGCGGCGATGGTGGCGCGCGTGTACACCGGCCTCACGCCGCCGCCGTCGCGCGGCGGCCGTGTCGTCTCGCCGGTGCGGTGCCGTACACCGCGCATCAGCGCCTCGCCTTTGCTCGCGCAGTCGGCTCACTCGCATTGGGACGCCGGCGGCTTCGTGTTCGGGTCCTTCGGCGACCCGGCCGCGGCCATCAGCAGCCTCGGCAGCCTCGGCAGCGGCCGCGGCGGCAGCTTCAGCGTCGGCGCCGGCGGCGCCGTCGTCAACCCTCCGCTGCATCCCTCCACCCGCTGGTCCACAACGCCGCGCAGCGACGTCGCCATGGCGGCGGCGTTGTCGGGAGGTGCGGGTGCGGGCGCCGCATCCACCGCCTCGGCGCCGACTGCGGTGGTCGCTGTGTGGGCGCCGCCGCTGTCGCCGTCCACCTCCCTGGACTTGCTCACTCCGATGACGATGCGAATGGCGCTGCTGGCGAGGCCGGGCCACCCGCCGGCGGCCTCGGGCCTCGTGCCAACGGGGGTGCGGGCGCGGTGACGGCGGACAGCCGTTAGCGCGGAGGGGAGGGGAGGGGAGGGGAGGGGTGTTTAATTTAGAGGTAAATAAGAAGATACCGCAGCGGAGGGACGGAGGCGACGGAGGGGTGGGGGTTCTCTGCAGGTGCTGTGCTTGGCAGGAAGGCGCCGCAGCCGCCTTACTCAGGCGCGCAGGCTGGACGAATGTGCTCTGTGAAGGCGGACTGCCGCCGCAGGGGTTCTCCCCGGGACGGGGTTTTAGATCAGGCAGGGTTGGCCGGCTGAGGTTGTCGCTGAGGGTCTCGGCAGGCCCTCTCCGTTTGCACAGAACATTTCATTTCGTGGCGCAGGTAGGCTTCTATGCGCGGTGCGAGAGGCGACCCCAATCCCACGTCCCCCGTGTGCGCGTGCCGTACTGCCGTACTGCCGTACATGCACCGGCTGGCGGCGGGGTCCATGCGCACCTGACCCGTGCTGCACGCCGGCACACGGTTTACGCAGTGAAGAAGCAGTTAAGATGATGCGGGTGGCCCTTGTGTGATGGATTCAAAGCCGTGTCTGAAGTGGCATTCTTGACTTGCGCGCTTGCTTTTGTTCTTTTGCTTCTTTTAAATTACCGTACTTGGGACAGCATGTACTAGTGCGTTGCAATGCCTTGCTCGTCGAGGAGGCTGGGCAAGCGTGTGGAAGCGCGCGCGAGTGGCCGCAGGATAGGCAGCATTGAGCATTGAGGCATCCGAAGGGGCCCTTGATCAAATCTCATGGCATTGCATTACCTCTTCTTTGCTTAATCAGGGTCAAAAACACGCTCTTTTCCTCGCATACCGACAACAGCTCTCGCGCACCGTATCCAGGTTGTCCCTGCCACGGTCTCCTGCGGCTGGGCCGTGACTGCCAGCCCCGGATTGGCAGAACAGATGTTAGCGGAGCATGGAAGAGGAGGCATTCTTAGTTGGTTTCCGCTTATGACCCTTCCCCCGGGCGGCACCACCCGCCCTACTAGGGCGGATGGGCTCAGGCTGCGCGCTTTACTGTATTTGGCTTCCTGTATTTGGCTTCCGGATGCTAGGGCGACTTTCGCACGCAGCCGCCCTAGCCCTGCTGCTTTGCCGAGTGGGAGAACGATGTGGGACGTTTTGGGGCTGAGTTTATATATGTTTCTGCGAACTTGGGCCTCCTCGCTTCTTGGGTGTCCTCGATGAGAGGAACCCCCTTCCCCGCGTGAGGAAGGGGGCTTGGTGCTTTGCATTCGCAGGGTCGTGCAGGGTCGCAGGGTCGCAGGGTCGTGTGGCTCGGGAAGTGTGGCCTTTACCCGGGGCCTGCACCCTAATTAACGGTTCCGGGTCTGCATCATCGCAGCGCCATCTCGCGCCTTGCCCTTTTCGGCGTTCGGGAAGGAAAGAATGTTTATAGCCAATTTACATGACACGTTACGTTACCTCACGTTTAAATGTAAAGTGGCAGGCCCAAACGGATCCCAATTTACATGGGCTGTTTTGGGGACGTTATCTCTGTTGGCGCGAGGTCCGTACACACTATGTTTTGAGGCGGTAACGTCAAAGCGCCCATGTCATCACTCCAGCACGATATTAAACCCTTAGGACGAAGCCTGCGAGCGTCGTTGCCCATAATGGAACCCGACGCGCCGAGGTCGGCCTCATCGCGCGAGAGCTCGTCCTCAGAGTACGCCAAGCCCTCGATGGCGGTTTCATTGCGCTCATTGTTTGCATATTGATTGTACTAAAGTTGTGCGGCGTCGGCGAGCGGCCCTGCGCCGCGTCAGGCGGCGTCGGCATGGCTCTCGGAAGCTCGGCCTGACCGACCACTGTGTCTTGTCGAGAAGCAGCAGCGCCTTGTCAAGATCCATGTTGACTTTATGCAGAACTAGCCGGCAGCGAAACTCATTCGGGAGTGCCGACCGTGGTGAGGGACCGGTGCGCTTGTAGGTCGTACTATTTTGGAAAATAGTACGGCACACATTGTCGAGCGCCGACGACCTTATTCACTGTGTTTTGTCAAGAAGCAGCAGCGCCTTGCCAAGATCCATGTTGACTTTATGCAGAACTAGCCGGCAGCGAAACTCATTCGGGAGTGCCGACCGTGGTGAGGGACCGGTGCGCTTGTAGGTCGTACTATTTTGGAAAATAGTACGGCACGCATTGTCGAGCGCCGACGACCTTATTCACTGTGTTTTGTCGAGAAGCAGCAGCGCCTTATCAAGATCCATGTTGACTTTATGCAGAACTAGCCGGCAGCGAAACTTATTTGGGAGTGCCAACCGTGGTGAGGGACCGGTGCGCTTGTAGGTCGTACTATTTTGGAAAATAGTACGGCACGCATTGTCGAGCGCCGACGACTTTATTCACATAATTGCCTGGCCTTGTATCAGTTCGTTATATGTGCCCCAGCAGCTTTGGCCACTTAGGCAGCTACTCATAAATGGACATGACCACGCAATTCTCTGAGCAAATACGCGCACGGGATTGCATTAAACAAGCAGAGGATATCAAGGCCGTGCGTGATATAGAACTCTTCGAGCTCGCGCGCTATCTTGCAGATTTGAAAGTCAATTCGGTGATAGTGTTGAGTGATGGCCGCCAGGCCAAGGCCCCAGCGTCTGCTTCCCCGAACGCGATACTCAGCATGACACGTGGGAGCCTTGATTCCAGACACATGCCTGGCGTGAGCATAGAGCATAGGAGCAGTGCTCTGCTGCCGCTGCGCTTGTGCGGAGTTGCCCTTCGTCATGTAGTATGTTTGGCGAGAAGTTCGCAGTGGGAACGCGATGGAGATCGCCGACGATACCAAGTGTATGACATAACTGAACGATTGGTCTGGAAGGAAATCAAAACTATGCTAAAATGAGGTTGTACTGGCTGTAACGGGGTGAGGGGTCAACGTTTGGTCAATTACACCCCCCCCCCTGGGGCCACGTTAGACTTTAACGTGTAACGGACCCGTTACCCCATGCGAACTGACCACGTTTCCTGTAAAGTGATAACGTAACGTGTCATGTAAATCCAGCATTATAGCCAGGTTATAACCCCTACATTAGCGGAACTTTGGGTCCTTGCGTGCTGAGCGGCTAATAAAATAAAGAAGCCCGCGTAGCGAAAACGCGCGACGATTAATACGCTTGGCACGGTGCTAGCAGGGCGCCCGCAAGGTCCCACCGCCTTGCCGGCTAGGCCAGGCCCCCCGCGTGTGCTGTTGGGTACCCTGTCCCCCGCGTGTGGTGTTGGAGAGGGTGCCAAAGGATCGGTGACCTGCGCCGCGTCGCTGGCTGTGCACCCTTCATTCTTCTTGCTGTACTGTACCTCGGGGTTTCGTCTCCTCGGCGGTGCAAAGCGGGCGCAGACGGCTCATGCCGGTGGGCTTGTGTCACGTCCCTCTCGGGTGCAGGGGAGTGCTACTGCTGTAAGTAGAACCTTGGGGAAAGTTGTAAGAGCCTTCCCTTGTTGCCCCTGGTACCGAGCGTCCCTTCACTGAGGGGTCTGTCAATCCTTTGAACATCGTAGCCAGAACGCGCAGTGCAAGCAACGTACATGCGATGAGGTCTGGAGGCCACTGCTGGAGCCCACTGCTGCCGCGTTGCCCACTGTTGCTGGTGTCGCTCTTTGTTGATCACTCCGATGGTGATTTCTGCGCACCTTTGCACAGCATGCGGTGGCAAAAGACCAAGCAACGCCGGCCGGTGTTGGAAAGACGTTCGACGTGAATTGCACAATTGCTTGCTTGCCTGAGGCGTGGTGTGGCCCGTGGGTCTGGGAAGTTTGGACTCCAGATGCAAGCAATCGCAAACTAATTAATGCCACGGCATCTGTACACTTCTTTCGAGCTGCGCGAAACACTGTTTACGGAATACGTCGTGCCGTCGTGCACGTAGATCCAACTCTCGGCCCTCGAAGTTATCGGTATCACACGTTTAGATTGTTATTTCGATGATCGAAATGTTTTTTGATACACGCACAATTAAATTCAGGTTGTGAACGTGGACGTTGCTCCCACGACCGCCACGCAAGCTTTGTTTGGAACTACATTTTAGCGTACAATAATTAGCGAGCATTACATATTAGGATGCAGCGCCAAATTTCACGGAGATCGGCATTGTTAGGAGGCTGTTCACGGTGTCGATGGCCGCCACCCGTTCTCCGTCGGGGGTCACACAAACCACTGCATCTGGCAAATGCGTCTGGTAAGTCACAAGCACAGCGTCCAAATTGGGCGTCCATCCCGCTCTCATTTCTCCACGTGCCGTTTGTCGTTCAACAGCCAAGGACATCGCGCCTGAGCAGCCGAGCACTAGTGGCAGCAGCGCTGTGGACACGCAACAGGAGGAACGGCCGATGACCGTGGTCGAGGCGACAGTAATTGAACCGGGGACTCTCCCCGCAGACGCTGAGGTTGGCACGAGCGGCTCTGGCAATGCAGCAGCCTTGGAACATCCAGGTGATAACCAGGCTATGGGGGATCATTGTTCGTATGGGGGGTGGTGTGGGGGCGGTGAGGGTCGTGGTGTGTATCCGGGGCGCGTGTCTGACCTCCCAGGGTTACGCACCTCTCGTTGTGGGCCCTCTCCGTGTTGCTTTTCGTCCATGGAGTCCAACCCCAAGTTTCCAAGTTCACACGAGCAGCTCCCTGCCTCTCACACATACCTACGAACATCCCGTCCACTGGCCCGAAATCGCAGACTACCCGGAGCTCCCGGCCAGCACCAACCGGGCCGCAGCGCTGCAGTACGGAGCCCTGGGCGCTGCCTACGCCGCCATGGTACGCGCAGCGAGCTGTCCTGCACTCTGTCCTGCAAGGCGCGTGTTGGTGCCAACTTGCGACAGCGCAAGCTGGCGGCTAAGCGCTTCGGCGCGCAGCAGGCCCGCTGACGCATCGCCCCCTTCCCCCCTGAACGCTGCTCAATCGCGTCGCAGAGCGGCGTGCTGGCCTTTGCAGCGCTGCGTGCGCCAGGAGCACTGCTTCCCGGGGCCGACCCATGGGGCGGTGTGCTGCTGGGCTGCCTGGCGGCGACTTACCTGAGGGCGGCCGGCGTGTTCGCGCACCTCAAGGTGGGTTACGGCATTATCCCATCCCGTTGGGGAGCGGAGACCAAGTTGCCGCCCGTGCTGGGGCTCATGGACTACCGGCTGTGTGGCTCCTCTTGCTGCTTGGAAAAGCGTCATCTCCAAGGGGGTCCCTCGCATTGCCGAAATTTGCCTGGTGGGTGTACACCATGCCCCAAGGCGACCGAGCCACGAGAAGGATCCGATTGTAATCAGGCGCCCCTCCATTCATACGATCCATTCATACCGCGCCGTCCGTCGTCCCCGCTTAGGATGCTGCTGACAACGGGGAGCTCCTGTGCTGGCGGCACCAGCGGCTGGCGCTCATGGCGGCGTTGTACGGCGTCGTGGCTGCGCTGTCGCAGGCGTTTGGAGTCGCTTCTCTGCAGCTAGCGGGGTGGGTGCGTGACTGGTGCCGCCGGGGTTATGTCATGTGCTCATGTCATGTCGGCGGGGATGGGGCGCTCCCATCTGGAAGGGCCTTCACGCACGCATGGGGGCACAAAGCCCCAGGCCAGCCCCACAAAACCCATCTCTATTTCTGGGGCCGGGCATGCCTGCAGTGCGGCGAGTCCCTTCTACTCGGTGCATACTTCACGAGATGACGCCACTGAAGTTCGTACACGGTCGCGATGCCCGTCGGTAGACTGCGGTAGACTGAGAGCCTTGACCCGGCAACCCTCTCCGGTCCCGGGTCCTGGGCCCGCTCGCCTCCGTTACACCGCCGCGCTTTCACCTTCTTATCGCCCCCGGTTCCCCGGTCTGTTGTACTCGTATCCCCGGTCCCGGTCGCCCGCTGGTTTTCTACCCTCCTCACCCTCGTCCGCACCCCCCCCCGACCCGTAGGCTGCAGCTGGCGCTGGCCGCCGCCTCGGCCGCGGTGGTCTTCAACTGCGCGCGCGGCGCCTGGTCGGTTCGCCCCTTCGTGGTGGCTGTGCTGGAGCGGTCTGAGGGCTCCCTGGGCGGCCTGCTGCTGGCGATTGCGGATTCGGCCGCCAGCGCCGTGTCCACCGTGGCCGGGCTGGTGCTGCTGGCCGTGACAGGTGCGTGCGCCACCGTGCGGCACCATGTGGCAGAAATTACATCGCAGCACAGCACATCATAGCACGGTGCATACCGATACGAAAGCACTGAACTCGTTCGCGACCGTGTTCCGTTACCGCCGCCGTGTTTTGTGACCGCAGCTCCTCCGCCCTCGATCTGGGTCGGAGCCATGCGCCCGGGACCCCATGGCGCCCCATTGGCCCGGGGGCCGCGCTCCCGTGCTCCCCTGTTTTATGCACGAGCCGGGCGGCCTCCTCTTGCCTGCCCCACCCTGCCCACTGCGCCTGTGTGTGAGCACATCACCACGCCGCCTGTCGACCTGTCGGCGCTGACGAAATCCTCCCTCCTCCCCCCTCCCACTGCCCCCCGTCCCTCCGGTCCCTCCGGTCCCTCCGGCCCTCCTCGAAAATGCCCCGCCAGCGATGTCTCTGTGCGGCTTTGCCGGCCTCGTGCTGGCTCCCACGCCGTCTTTGCCAGCGCCGCTGGGCTCCTGGCCGGGGCAGGTGGAGGCGCTGGGGGCGTCTGCCGCGGGGATGCGGCGGCTGGTCGGTGCGGGGCTGCTGCTGGCGGCGGCTCAGGCGCATGCGCTGCTGGACTTCGCCATCAACGTGCGGCGGGGGCCGCAGCCGGGGGATCTGGAGGGGCTCAAGCGCCTGATGCTCGAGTGAGTCGGGGCTGGTGCGGGCTGGTGGGTGTGTGTGGGGTTAAGGAGCAGCGCACCCGACATTGGGGGAAGGGGTAGGGCGGGTGGGGCTTTGTGTGTGGGGGGGTGGGGCTGGGGGCTCGGGCGGGCGTTGCTGCGGCGCTGTGGCTGTGGCTGAGGGACGGCAACGCATTGACGCTGTTGTTCGGTCTTGTTTGTTTGCCTGCTGGTTCTTGACAAGACGATCGAAAGCCCCTCTTTCGGCTGCTCTGCTGAACTTCGGTCGATGCGCTCCGTGCCCCCTCGCCCCCTCGATATCCCAATGCCGCCCATGCGCCAGGTACCTGGTGCGGACGAAGGACCAGCTGCACAAGTACTATCTGCCGGACCCATGGACGTTCAACACCCTCAACGCGTCCTTCGTGGCGGCGGCGGCGCTGCAGGCGTTCTTCGTCTTCTCCGCGCCGGGCCTGGGGGTGGACGTGAACTGGGACGGCGCGCTGTGGGGCCCCATGTATGGCACGTGCGCGCTGACGGCGCTGTACGCGTTGGCCGTTCTGCTGGTTTTCGACTGGCGCTCGGTTGCGGAGATGGTGCTGCGGTTCTTTATCTGGGCGGGCGACATGGTGCTCGGGTTTTTCAACGCCTTCGTTTGGAGGTTCGATTGGGCTGAGCGGCGCAAGCGCGTTTGAGGTCAATTGGCACCCAGAGATGCCGCACAGCGTTCCAAAGAATGCAACGCAATCTGTTGCACTCTGAAGGATTCCTGTTGTAAGGAGGATCCATGGAGTGGCAAGTCCCCGCCGTACGGTGTGGTCGTGCTGTGCGTTGCATGCGACGGCCAGGACTGCTTTGTAGATAATAAATCACCGATGCAGTTATAGCAGCTTTACCTTTGATGCGTCAAGTCACGAAAAGCGATGTAGTGTTTACACCTGTCGCTGCAAGCTCCCATGGACGAAAAGAAGGCATACGAGGCTTTTCGTTTGCGAAAATTTGCCCAACCACATCCAGCCTTACAGAATACTGATGATAACGATGGCGGCGATGGCGACGCGGACGGAGCCCGGGACGATTTCGAGAACGAGGGGCAGGCTGACACATGCTCTCGCCAGTTCAACCAACAGCTGGAACAACAACGGGTTATTTTACACTTTGACTGCGATTGCTTTTATGCCCAGGTTGGTTGGATCATAACTTGACCCGTCAGCCATCGCCAGACGCGTTGCGGTCAGTGCGATGGCCCGTCCTGTTACCGTTTTGCCACACCTGAGTTAGTAATGTGACGATACTGTTATATGGAGAAGTTCAGAGCCTCAGGCCTTTTGCCCACACGCAATTATTCGGAGGTTGGTTGGGGTTCCTGGTCCCTGGTGTGAACCCATGGCAGGTTGAGGAGGTCCGCAACCCAGCGTTGCGCCAAGTTCCGTTGGGGATAACTCAAAAATACCTCATCGTCACTTGCAACTACCTTGCGCGCGCGGCAGGTGTGGACCGCTGCTCTACGGGTTGGGGGCGGGCTCGAGGCGCGATGACAGCTGCCCAGACAGCAAACTCACCGCCAGTCATTGGAGCAGATAGATGTGCTCCCAGCCGCAAAACCATTGCCCCGAGGTTGCAGCCGATTGCCTTGCAAGCCCACGTTAAGAGTGTGCAGAATCCTGAAGCCCCACCGCACGCAAGTCCCGCGTGCTGCTACGGTGCCCTGGTCTCGCAGCCCAACCAACGAGCCAGGCGGTGTGACTCGTGTTTGCGTTCTTTTGTTCTCAGGAGTGACCAAGCTGATGGGTATTCGCGACGCCATGGCTCGCTGCCCCGGACTGGTGTTGGTCAGCGGAGAGGACCTGGGGCCTTATCGTCAGGTACGGCAGCGCGGGAGGCGGCATACACACGCTTTCTCTTTCAGGCGCTCGAGTGTTATGCTTGCTCATGCAGGCAAGCAAGGCAATCCATGCTGTGCTGTCGCGGTATGGCCCAGCGGAGAAACTCGGAATGGATGAGACGTTTGTGGATGTGACGGAGGTGAGAGCCCGCAAAACGGCAACGGCAGCGGACGGTTTAGGGCGACATCTGAGGTTGCCTGGGGAAGTCTGGCAGATTGGGCAGATTGGATGTATCGCGACATCGTTGAGGGAATGCAGTGCAATGGCGTGCAGTGGCGTGCAGTGCAGGAAAGCCGCCGGAAGGGGCTAAACGCAACGCCATTCCGCACGCGCTCGCAGCCAGCACCACCCTCTCCGATTCCCTCCTCCCCTGACTCTTTCTTCCCATGCCTTCTGCATCTCCCAGCTGCTCGTGCGTGTGTTGAATCGCATACTCGACCCCGCACCCATTCACATGTAAGCGTACTCGACCCCGCACGGGGAAACTTGCACCATGCCGATAGTCGACCACGTCGCATCCTCCCGCACGCAGCAACCGCCCTAACCCCCAACCGACGCGAGGCCCACAGGAGGTCCTTCGCCGCATCCGCAGCGGCGCCTACGATGCCCCCGCGCCGCCGCCCCGCATGGCGGGCCACCTGCACTCCGCCAGCTGTGCCGTCGCCGCCGAGACAAGCTACCGGCCCCAGGACCTCAGGGCCGTGCCCGCGGGGGCCCCGGGCGCTGGCGCTGGCGCTGCAACCGGTCCAACCGCCGCAGCCGCAGCGGAGGCGACGGCGGTGGTGGCGATGGGCGTTGGCGGGGGTGGGGAGGCTGCGGGCAGCAGCGGCAGCGAAGGTGGTCGGCCGGCGGAGGGCTGGGAGCTGCTGCTGACTGTGGGTAGCTTGGTGGCGGCGGAGGCGCGGGCGGCCGTGCGGTCGGAGACGGGCTTCCGGTCGTCCGCCGGTGAGGCTGTCACAGCGTCTGCACCTCTGGGCTGCAGAGCGCTGAGGGTTACCTCGTCAACGGCTCAATGGTCTTGACTCCTTGGACCTTCACTTGACCTCGACTGCCTCACTTGCGACTTGCGGTCGCATGTTGCCTCCTGCCCTGTCGGCCTTGTTGCGCTTCCAACCCGGCTCCGCCCCTCGATGGTCCCCCGCCTGGCCGCTTGCATCCACAACTTGGCCTCTCCTCCCGCTTTGGCGGTCGCGCGTGTCGATGTGATTTAGGCGTCGCCGCCAACAAGATGTTGGCCAAGCTGGTCAGCGGGCTGCACAAGCCAGACGACCAGACGGTGCTGTTCCCGGATCAGGCCTGGGCATTCGTGGGTACGTGGACTGGTGACCCCGGAAGCGCGCGTGTGCCGTGAAAGGGGCAGCGAGCACCGCCAACGGTTTGCCGACAGAGGGGCGACCTATCCACGCACCCAGACACCCCAGACACCCCACACACACATGATGATGCGCGTCGCTTTATATGTATGTACGCATTCCCGGAGTGGAGTGGGTCGCGCGTGCTGCGAGTCTGCGGACTGCGAATGTCACATGCCGCTGTCCTCGCCTCTGCTGTATGTGCAGCACACATGCAAGTGCGCCACATGGATCCCACACCGCACAGACTTACCCGTAGCGTATGGGGCGGGCTCGCTTGTCCACCTCACCTCGGCAGCGTGGCCCTGCAAGTGGCCAACCCGCACGCGGCCGGTTGGCCCCTTCCCCTTCCCTCCGCGGGGTTCGCCCTGTTTTCCCGCATGGTCCCGCGGCTGCAGCTCCCCTGCCAGTTCGCGCCCTGCCCGGTGTGGGCTACAAGACGGAGAAGCTGCTGACGGAGCAGCTCGGGGCCGCCTCAGCCGCGGACGTGCGCCGCTTCAGCCGGCAGCAACTGGGAGACGCGCTGGGGGACAAAACAGGTGCGGCCGGGGTTGGAACCCGGGAGCGGGTCCGGGGGGATGATGGGGATGCCGTGTGAAAAGATTTGTTTTTCTTTTATCTAACGTAATTGGTACCGTGGCCGGACTCGGGCTGTGAACCCTTAAGCTCCATGGGGAGAAGGCGGGTGTGGGTGCGGGTACGGGTGATGTCTGGTCGGTCAGGAGGCGGCCAGGGCCGGGCGGGCTGCAGCAGCAATTTCTGGAAGCCCTTCCGGCTTCGGCGTTCTTTTGGGGGGTCACGTCCATGTTCATGTGACCAATGTGCGGCTGTCGTGGTCGGCTGAGAGAGAGAGGCCGCGCACGCCTCTCTCTCTCTCACGCGTCGCGCCACGTCATGTCATGTGCGTTTCTCCCTCTCTCCTTTCCTTCCCGGGTGTGTATGATTCCGCAAGCCCGCCCTGACCTCTGTCTTGTCCTGCTGTCACGGCTCCTCTCCTTCCGAACCCCATCCAGCACACAGGTGCGCTGCTGTGGCACCTGTGCCGGGGCCAGGACCCCACGCCGGTGCGACCCACGGGACCGCCCCGCAGCATCACAGTCGAGGACTCGTTCAAGAGCTGCGCCTCCTGGTCAGCCGCCGCCGCCGTGCTGCGCGTGCTGGCGCCCGACCTGCTGCAGCGCCTGCATGACGAGTACGAAGAAAACAGGTGTGCGGCGCATCGTCCATGTGTGGCTGGCATCGTTGCATGTGGCGATGTGGGCCACACCGTGCGGTAGCTGAGGAGAAACGCGGGTTGCCTCCGATCACACACGCCCACGCACACATACACATCGTTTGGGTGGCACTGTCAGGAGGGGAGAGGAGGGAAACAGACACAGCAAGGAGTCGTGGGAGCTTTATGGGGCACGGATGGGGCTCGGTACAGAGCCTGGGGGGCAGGGCAGGGGACGGGGCACGTTGCAGCGCTGGGGGCGGAAGGGTGCGCTGCTGGCCCGGCAACGGATTTCAGGCAGCATGCGCGGGGACATCTTGGCAAGGGGGACGCCGATGGCTGCTCGGCTGGCGAGCCGCCGACGCTGCGCTGACCCTGATTGCCCCACTGGCCCCACACCACCATTCCTGTTGTCCACATTGACCCTGTGGGGGCGGCCTGACCTGTGGGGGCTACGTGGGGGCGCCTCACTCTGTCACTCACACAGACGTCGCCCGGAGACGCTGACCCTCAAGTGGCGGCAGCGGGGCAGCGGCTGGTCTCGGAGCTCGGCATCCTGCGCCATGCCGCTGCCGCCGGGGGCCCTGGCGGCGCCGCCGTCCCAAGCGCAGGTACCGTACCGTTACGCCCGGGCAGCTGTGCGCAGTGCTGTTGGACAACTATCTAATACTCGTATTGCAGTACTAGATGCGCGGTGGGTGGACACCGTCACGTTGGGTCACCCACGTGCTTTCCCCTACGGGCCTTGTTGGAGTAAAGGCTTGTAGGTATCTCAACTAGATGGGAGCCCGCTTATCAAAGGCAAGCGGCTGGGAGCTGGGGGCTGGGGGCTAGGGACTGGGGTGGCTTCCGCGCGTTCCCCCAAACTACTTCCCGCCCTGCCCGCCCCGTCAGGTCGACCAGCTGGTTCGGTCGGCGCTGCAGCTGCTGCAGAAGCAGCTCCGGGAGCCGTTCAACCTGTCCCTCATCAACATCGGCGCCACCACCTTCAAGCAGGACGGACCCGGAGGCGGGGGAGGCGGCGGCAGCGCCGGCGGCGGCGGCCTGGGCACCATCCTGGACCTCTTCAACCGGCGCAACGGCCGCGCGGCCGCCGCCGCCGCCGCCAAGGTGGCGGCGCCCAGGAGTCCCCAAGGACACGGGGCCGGCGGCGCTGCGGCGACAGCGCCTGTGTCGGTGTATGGAACCGATGACTTGGACCAGCAACCGGGCGTGGGCAGCGGTGATGAGGAGGGTCTGAGTGTCGGAGGCAGCCCCTGTGGCTGGGCGTCGGGGGATAGCGATGGAGGACTTCGGCGAGGGGCCGGGCCGGGCGGTGGCGTCAGCAGCGGCAGGGCGGCGCAGGGAGGCGCGCAACGGCCGCTGTTGGGCGCCGGCGGGGTCGGGCGCGGGCTGGAGACGGCGGCCGCGGCAATGTCGCCGGAGGAGGCGCGTCGCGCGGCGGAGCAGTCGGCGGCTATGCGGCGGGACTATCGCGCCTCCTCCGAGCAGGTATTGGGCCGTTTGCGGTGTCTTGTGTGAGGGGAAGGAGGCGGCTTGAGAGGTCTGGTGGTGCGGCAGGTTCGCCGTGAGGAGAGGAGCGTGGAAGACGGGGTTTGGGGGTCAGCCGTATACCTTGCAAGTGTGGGTTGACGCTCCGTTTTCCCGTCCCTGATTCAGTTTGGATTCCTGTCATCCTGGACTTTGGTGCTGCTGTTGGTCCTGGCATTGGCGCGCAGGTCCCCGCAATTCTGAGCAAAAGTCGGGAGCGCCAGCTGCGAGAGGCGGCAGCAGCCCGTGTCAGCCTGCCTGGATCCCCGCGCGGAGCGGCAGGCAGCAGCGCGGCGGCGGCGGGGCTGCGGCCGTCGGCGGCACCGCCTCCGCCGCCGCCGTGGCAGACGCAACAGCATCTCCAACGGCAGACGCAACATACGTCCCAGCCGCCCAAACACTCAAACCAGCCACCGCAGCAGCGACCTCCGCCAACGTTTGCGCAGGCCGCGGTGGATGACACCGATTGCGATGTCACCCGCATCGAAGGGCGGCCCTCGCCTCCGCCGGCGAAGCGGCCGCGGCTGGACTCGCCGCCACGAGTCGCCGCCGCCGGCGCCGTCGCTGCGGGGCCATCCACTCGGGAGTGTCACGAGCGCGGAACCCCCCTGCCAGCGGCCCACGTGTTTTCGGAGCTTGAGCCCAACATGGACTGGTCCTCCGCCTTGAACCTCCTGGACGCCGCTGTGGTAAATTGCCGGGTTGTGGACCTGTACGACGAGTACGGCAGCGACGACGACGGCGGCGGCGGCGAGAACCCGCAGACAAGCGCGGGCGGCTACTGCTGCTACAGCGGTGTTTGCAGCAGCAGCGACGGCGGCGGAATCTCCAGCCTGCCGGGCGGATGGTGGGACGAGTTCTCTGAGGCAGATTCCCGCGGCTGCCAACAGCCCGACGGGGAAGCGATCGCCGGAATGGGCGCAGCGGACGGTGGTATGCCAGGTGAAGGCGCCGGCGGCTGCGGTGGGGCTCCAGCTGGATTAGCGGCAGCGGCGGCAGCATCAGGGGGCCCTGTTCCGTCATTGCGTGGCTCTGGGCCCGGGCCGCCTCGCCCTCAGCCTTCCTCCAGTCCTCGTGTGTTCCTGCACGTCGATTTGGACTGCTTCTACTGCCAGGCAAGTGCAGCTCCCGGCTGCGGTTTCATCTTTATAACGGAACACGCCTAACGGAGAGCAAGAGGGCTGCATGTGACCTTCCAATTTCAAACAGCGGGGCAAGTGAGTTGGGGGCAAGTGAGCAGCATCATCCCACCTCACTTTACGTCATGATCGCAATGTCCGCCTGGCCTGCTTGCCGGGCCTGCCGGGCGGGCTCGTCTTTTTGCCGGCCGCGCGCACCTCGTAGCGTGGCCTCACCTTACCCACACATGCCTTCGGACGTCGGCCGCCCGCCTCTCCCGCTCCGCCCCTCCCCGCCCGTCCCGGCCCGGCCCTCCCCGCTGCGCTGGCTTGCTGTCAGGTTGAGCGGCTGGACGACCCCAGCTTGCTGGGCAAGCCGCTGGCGGTCACTCAATTTAACTCGGGGGGGTTCGTGGCGGTGTCATATGAGGCGCGGGCGGCGGGAATCAGGTGGGGGAACGGGGACAGGGTGGCATGCCGCATGTGCGCACAGCATACAGGAAGGAATGAAGCCACACAAAGGACGGTTGCGGCGCGTAACGGAGCGGAGAGGCGATTGGAAACCCGATACACGCGAGCTCCAAGGGGGGGCTTGCGCCTGCGAGCTTTACGCAACGGAAGGGAGCGTGTTGGAGCGGCTCCGCACGTGCCGGGGCGGATGGGGGATGAGCTCTTGGGCGGTAGGCGCATCCCACTTGGCGGGCCCTTTCGGCGACAGCAGAATGGTGCCGGTGGTGTGACGGCGGCCACGGTGCTGCTGATGGGGGCCTGGCATTGCTGCTTTGGCTGCTGTGTGCAGGTGCGGCGATGGAGTGGGCGCGGGCGGCCGGGCGTCCATCCCGTACCTCAGGGTGAGCGGCGGTGGGAGAGACCCACGGGTCATCATCCCTGACCCACGGTTGCCGGTGGATCAAATGTTTGTTTACGGATCATGGTTGCGCGTACACAGTGTATGCACTGGTTGCGGCTGCTGCTTTTTGTCTCAATTGGGCTGTTAGGGACCCCTGTCAGACGGGGCTGGTCAGCCCTGACCCCCGGCAACGCGCCTGCTGGTCAGCCCGCGCTGCAACTCATTCCAACTCCCCCATTTCTGTGTATATGAGCGATGAGCTTCCCCATACTGCTGCCCCGCAGGCCATGGGCGCCGTGAGCATGGCGGAGGCGCAGGTCCGCTGCCCCGACCTGGTGGTCCGACCCATGCGGACGGAGCGCTACCGGCGGGTGGCGGAGCAGGTGCATGCGCTGCTGCGGAGGTGGGTGGCGGGGGGCCACGAGGCCAGCCAGCCAGGATGGTGTGGGAGGGACGTAGGCGTCATGGGCAGGGGTCTGGGAGGATGCGGGCGCTTAAGGGACCTGCATGTACCTGGAAGATTTCAATGAGGCGTTGCTGCGGAGATGGGGGGTCGTGTCAGTCTCAGTGACGCGGGGCCGGCAGGTGCAGATAGGGGCAGGCAGATGGGGACTGCGGAACCCAGGCATCTTGGCAGTGAGGCCCAAAGAGATGGAGCCCACCCTGTGGCAGCATATTTGGAGGCACGGGTGCAATCTCGCATTTGATCATTCCATCTCGTCGCATGAAAATGGCGCCCTTGGCTTACCTCTGAGCGACTCAAACCCCAACCAGCCACTACTTTCTTGACGGCACTATGCCCAATCAAGCCATCCCGACGCCGCTCAACCCGAATCACCGCTCCTACCCTCCGCCCTGCCATGCCCTGCCATGCATGCACAGGTTCGCCCCAGATGGTCAGGTCGAGAAGACCAGCTACGATGACTTCTATCTGGACGTGACCGCCGCCTGCTGCGGGGAGGCAGAGCTCGTCAGGGCCGGAACCGCGGGAGAGGGCGCCCGGGCGGACGCAAGCCCGGGACCCCCGGACAGGCGACCTGCCACAGCAGGGGCAGCAGCAGCAGGGGCGGGGGCGGGGGCAGTTGTGGGACCAGCAGTGCCTTCAGCTGGCAGGAGGCAGCAGCAGCAGCAGCAGCAGCAGGAGCGGATGGGGCTGGGGCTGGTTCCCGATGCGGAGGAAGATTCGGAGCCGGGCCTGTACGGCGAAGATCCCGAGGAGTACTACCCGGATGGCGGCTTTGCAGATTCGGATCTGGGTCTGGGTCTGCAACCCGATCGGGACTGGGAAGGTGATCCCACAGATCCCAAGGGGTCGGACGTGTGTGCCACCAGGGCCGCAACCACCTGGACAACCCTGCGGGAGGGGGCGGAGCTGCGGCAGGGGCAGTCGTCGCGTCAGCAGCTGGGGAAGTTGCTGCAGCCGGGACAGCTTTTGGACCGGGAGGGAGCGGGGAGCCCGGGGCAGCAGCAGCAGCAGCAGGAGGAGGAGGAGGAGGTGGCCCCTCCCCGCGTGCACGTGGCTGGGGGCGGCCGCTGGCGGGAGGTGGAGCCGTGGCTCAGGCAGGGGGTGGAGGTGGCGCAGCGGCTGCGCGCGGCGCTGAAGGGTGAGCGAGGGGGTTTGCGATGGAAGCGCGGAGAGGAGAGGGGAGGGCGAAGGTGGCTGAGGATCAATCCTCAAGGTTTAGCGGCGCCGGTCATTGCGCCTAGTAAGGAAATGACAAGAGGGAGGCGAGGCAGCTGATGGAGTGCAGTGGGATGGCAACGGCTCATGGGACCCAGGGGAATGGAATAATGCGGCAAGGAAGAGGAAACATAGCCTAGCGGGGGCCTTAGCGGGCCACCTTGCCATGACCGCCTTTCGCCCCTACAACAGCTCGTCTGCTGCATCTCCCTCTCTGCCGCAGAGTCCCTCTCCATGACCGCATCCGTGGGCGTCGCCCCCACAAAGCTGTCGGCGCGGCTGGCCGGCCCCTACAACAAGCCCGACGCCATCACGGTGGTCCCGGCAGCCCGGCTGCGGGGCTTCATGGCTGCGGTGCGGATCAAGGTGGGTAGGTGGGAGGGAAGAGGTGTCGACTGGGGGGGAGGAGGGGGTCGGGTGGCATCTGGATGGCGCCGGGATGGGCTGGCGGGCGTGTGTGTGGGGGGGGGAAGGGGGGCTGCAGAGCAGTCCGGGTTGGGTGGGATTGGGGGGTGGGCGAGCCGCAAGAGCCTCGTGGAACATGTTCTGCCATCAGATCCCGCCCTCCATGGAAGGTACCATATCCCCACATACCAACAGCCCAACAGAACGCGACCTGCTCCCTATCCCTCAACCTTTGCCCCCTGTCGCCCTCCCGCCCCCGCCTCTCGCACACACACACACATACCGAAAACGACACAAAACCAGTCGGTGCCCACTCTGGCGCGTAAGACCGGCGATCAGGTGGTTTCGGAGCTGGGTGTGGAGCTGGTGGGACAGCTGACCGCCTGGACCCGCACAGAGCTGCTGGCGAAGTTCGGGCCGCAAATCGGAAACCTGCTGGCGGACCTGCCCTGTGGTGGCGCCGGAGGCGCAGGCGCCGGCGGTGGCAGCGGCGGTGGCGGCGCCTGCGGCGCCAGTGTCCGGGAGCGGGGCCCCCAGAAGAGTATACTTGTGGAGCGCAGCTTTCCGCCCATCTCCCGGTTCGGTGGGGTGAAGGAGGCTCTGGTGCCGATGGTGGGGGCGCTGTGGGAGCGGGTGGTGGAGGACGCGGTGACGAACAGGTGGGTTGGCGGCAGAGGGCGACTGGGCTGGGGAGGGAATCCATCCATTCGTCGGTCCACGCCTCTATCCGCCGGAATCAACCAACGCAGGCGATTCCCCAGTAAGTTGCTGCTGACGTGGCGCCAGGGCTACGGGGCGCCCAAGACCAGATCCGCCGATGTGACAGTGCAGCTGACGCAGGTGAGGCGGCGGTGTGTGGGGGTTGGCAGGGGGAGCGAGATCGCGGGTGGGCCAGTGGCAGCAGGCAACGGCGGCAGCAGGTACCGGTGCGTGGCCGGGCGGGCGGCCTTGATTACGGGGCCGGTGGTTGTCCTGGCTTGAATGCCTTGGGGAGGCAGGGCCATCGTATCGAGGAGGTTGGCGTGCTGACCTGGCCTTGGGCCTCAACGACAGGTATGCGCCGCCGCCTGTTTGCCGCCACTCCAATCCACTCCGCAAGTCCACTCGGCCACGCCCCCGCCCGCCGTGTATCCGCGAGCCTGGTGACACCCGGACTCTGTACAATGCGTCCAGTGATGTATGGTACAAAACCTTCGCCTGCAACCCGCCACACGTTGTTGTTGTTGTTGTTGTTGTTGTTGTTGTCGCAGGCCCTCAAAGCGGCCACAGCTGCAGCGGCTGCGGGACCCGCCCTCGCAGCTTCGGCGGCGACCGGCAGTGGCACCGCCGCGACGGCGCCCGCGGCTGAGGCACTGAACCCGCCGCTGCCCGGCGGCACCGCCTCCGCCGCCGCCGCCGCCGCCGCGGGTCGCTGGATGGAGCCCGGCGCGGTGCCCCCTCACACCTACCAGGGCTGCCGTGCGCTGCTGGAGGGAGCCGCCGCAATCTTCAAGCACGGCTTTGGCAGCGCGCGGACCGCCATGCAGGCAAGTGAACGTGAACGTGAACATCAGCGTGAGCTCGGACACGTTGCGGGGAAGGGAGGCCGCGACGTGGGGACGATTGCCCCCCGGACCCCGGCCACGCCGTTTGCGTTTGCGTTAGCGGCCGTTTGCTTGCTGGCCCGCATGTCCTCTTGCCAGCTGACCTGCGGTAACCTCTTTCCTTTGTTACCCACTCAGCACCCCCCTTCCGCCTGTGACTCATTGTTATGGATAAGGAACATATCACTCCCTGACCCGCTGCCGCCTCCTTGTCCCGCAGATCACCCGCCTGGCGGTGGCGGTGTCCTACGGCGCCTCCGACGGTGCCGACGCTGCTGCCGGCCAGCGCTCCATCAGCGCCTTCACCATCCAACAGCAGCATCAGCACCAGGGCCAACGGCAGCAACAGCAACGGGACGCGGCTGCCGCTGCGGCGGCCCCTCTCCAGGGAGGTCTTCGGAGGTGCAGCAATCCGACTGCGGATGCGGGCGCGAGCGTGTTAACGCCGCCGTTGGCGTCCGCTCCCTTTCCGGCGGACGGCGGCAGCACGGTTGTTGGCCTGTCAGCCGCTGCCGCAACGCATGGTCGCCAGCTTGCACTGCTGCAGCCAACAGCAGCAGGCCCGGGGCGCGCGTCCGTGCCTTTTACACCAGCGGCCCCGCCAGCGGCCGTGCCGGCGGCCACGCAGCTGCCGGTGGTGCCAGCGCAAGGCGGTGGAGAGTTCGGCGTGGGCAGGGCGCGGGGGCGGGACCACGAGGACGATGCGGGAGGAGACTGGGACTTCTCTTTCGTCAACTAACGGTGAGGCTTTGGCTGGACGGGCGCGGATGAGGCTTTGGGGTTACGGCAAGAGATATGGTAGGCTTGGTTGAGGGTCAAAGGAACCTGGTAGCGGGGGGGACACCACCGGGCTTCATGGCATGGGATGGGCCGGGGTTTCGCATGGTGGCCGGTAGGGGATGGCTCGTTGCAAAGCCGAGGTCGAAATGCGGTTTGGTTTGCGTGTTCGCACGTGGGACTTGCAAGCAACAGAAACCGTTCAAGTACAGGGGTGTGGGGTCGGTTACGCAGATAAGTTGAAGGCATTGATAAAGCATGAAGGTTTTGGTGAAGCGCACAGAATGAAGGCGTGGGTAAGCAGACAGGACGAAGGGGTTGCTTAGGCGGACAGGATGAAACCAGTCGAAGCTACGGTTAGCCGCGTATAATGCGACGGTTGGTCGACGGATGGACGCAGCGTGTTAGGAGCACCAGATGTAGGGCTTGTTGTCCCAAAATAGTCTCCTTGAATGGCGCTTCAGCCGTAAAGCATCGACCATCGGCGGCCTGCTGCCCACAGCAAGAAAAATCCTTGCACCACAACCGTCACTATTCCTCCTTTTCCCACAGTATTTAGTTGTTGAGGTTTGAGCAACGGTTTAGGTATAAGAATGAGGTTATACCACGGATGCTGTCGAGGCGCATCTTCCGGGGCGAGGCAGAGAAAATCTTTGATCCGAGCTACGTCCACAAGCAAACCCCAAGTTGCTTTCCTGCAGCCGATGTGTAAGTAAATATTTAGGTACTAGAGTCTTCTCCAATTATAAGTTTATTACAGGGCAACGGGGCTACTGCGTTCTCATTTGGAGGCCAGGAGGCCAATGACAAATGCCGACACACTTTCGGAGCATTGTGGCCAATTCTATATGCGAAGCTCATGTACTTATACTTACATCTTTACCCCAAATTCAGTCATATTTTACGCGGTGACCTGCGCAGAAAAAGACCACACCTCACACAAACAGGAGACGAAATGGACGGAATAACAGTTCTCCTCACAGGTGTCTCTGGGTTTGTGGGCAGCGAGCTTGCGCGTCAGCTGCTGCAGGCTGGTGCGCATTTGCGGTGCCCAGTGCGGTGCCCGTTGGACTCGCCGCGCTTGACTTTGCTAAAGGAAGCCTTTGCCGGTTTGCCCGGTAGCATTACATTCCTGGTGAGTAACTTGCATTGCAAGTTTACTGCAAGCGGCATGCTTTGAATCCGCCGAGCACGTATCTGACCCATGGACCCAGTAAATCTTACTAGAGATCTTTGTCCCCGTAGGATGCGGACATCCGGTCAGAGGAAGCTATAACACAAGCTGCGGCAGGTTGCAGTTACGTCTTTCATGTTGCATCGCCATTCATCATCACCGCCGAGGACCCGGCGCGGGACATTGTCGCGCCTGCAGTCGAGGGGACTGCCGCGGTCCTGCGAGGAGCTGCACGGCATAAAGGCAGCCCTCTGAAGCGTGTCATAGTCACATCGTCCGTTTGCGGTGAGCGGGATGGTGGACCTTGAGCCCGGACTAGTACAGGCGGCTTGGGATGTTCAGCTGGATGGATACACGACATTGCACGCACGACCGGAACGAAGTTTAGCCCCAGACCTCCACGCTCCGAGGCTATGTGCTCTTGTCTCAGCCTGGTATAGGAAGCTCCGCCCGAAGTTGGGCTTCTCCTAAACGCTGGGATGCCTGGGGACGTCCGATTGCCTGACGTCCGGATGCATGGGTAATACCGGTAGGCCTGCCGCGCCCTGGATGCGCCTGGGCCCCATCGGAGCTCCACCACAGGACCCAAGCTCCCGCACCAGGGGCCGACCCTTCGTTGCCACGGCCGTGGGTGGGACTCGCGGGAGCGATCCAGCGCCCATTAACTGGCCTGTACTGCAACACACCGCCACACGAACGCGAGTTTGGAAGCCGGCACTTATGCCTGACGCCGTCCCACACCCCTCCGGACCCCTCCCTGCTTCAGCAATCCACGACTGCAACGTGAAGCAGCAGCCGCGGGCTGGGCCCGGGAAGTCGTACACTGAGGAGGATTGGAACGAGGTATCTACGCTGGAGGCGGAGCCGTACTGGGTCTCCAAGGTAGGGACGAGAGGGAAGGGCGGGGAAGGCCGGCGGTCGGCGTATTGGACGCTGGAGCGAACCGCTGCGATGGAACGAAGGCGACGTGGGGTGAAGCGGCGAACGGATCGTGCAGTGCTTACCTACCATACGCCCATCCCTGTAACCGCATGGGAACGGCTTGATGGAGTAGGAAACCCGTGGGGTTCCAAAGGCCTGGGCAGCAGGCATGGATGAAACTATGAGGCATGGTTACCTGGGCGGCGCGCACGGGCGCCGGTCCGTCCCCCATTCAGCCCCGAAGGGCACTTCCCGTCTTGTCACCATCCGTCTTGCCCTCGCCGCACCACTGGCAACAGACAAGGCCTGCGCTCGCGGCGCCCGGCGGACCCTTCAGCGCCCGGCGCCCAGGCCTCACAACCCAGGCCCCGACCCCTCTCACCGGTAGTCCGTATGGCTCCCACGGGCCCGCTGTCGTTAGATGATACGCCGCTGCACCCCTGTCTGTCTGTGCTTGAGTGCCCCCACGTCGCCAATCTCCTGCTCTCCGCTCCAGGTTGAGGCGGAGCGCACCGCCTGGCGACTGGCTTCGGAGCTGGGTCTGGAGCTGGTGACGGTGCTGCCCAACTTCGTCATGGGACCCGTGGCGGCGAAGGAGGCGGCAGCAGGCATCAGCGTCGGCTTCTTCCGGGTGAGTGCCGGGTGGATGTGTGGGTCGGTGGGCGCGGACAGGGCAGCAGCGGCTTCCCTGCGTACCGTATCGTGTAAGAGGGGAGAGGTGCACTGCTTTCTGGGCGGCGGCAGCAGAACTTGTAACAACCGCAAGCAGGCGCAGTGGCCCTTCGCTCGCTTGTCTGGCTGGTTGACGCGCAGCCGCTTTGGCCATGTTAACACCTTGCCCGATCCCGTGGCAAGGGTGGCGCAAGGCTGCTTATGACTAACAGCTCGTGGCGCACCTACGTCCCGTTTAGATAGGCCAACATTACCATAACCGGCCCGTAGCTCGGCTTCCGCTTCACGCGCACGTGTCTTTACTGCACGCATGCAGGGCTTCGTGGAGGCTCGCGACGGCTCCGACCCCAAGCCGCCGCCGTCGGGCTCCTGGACCTTCGCTGATGTGCGCGATGTGGCGGCGGCTCACGTGCTGGCGGCGCTGAGTCCCGGGGCGGCGGGGCGGCGCTACATCGTCAGCCAGTCTCGCTCCTACAATGCCAAGGCCGTGACGGATGTGCTCAAGGTGCGACAGCTTGTACCGTATTTGTACAAGAGGGGGCGGCACTGCGCTTGTTGGTGGGGTATGGGCCAAGAAGGGGTTGCGGTACATCGCCGCCTTAGTTGGAGGGGGGATGAAGCGCCGCATCTGGGCGCCACGATTGGCCGGTGGTTTTTTTGGGAGGACTCCAGCTCTCCGAGAGGGCGGAGCGGCGCTCCGGCCAGCTGCGGACGTTGGACTGTCCTACGAGTCCTTGCGGGTTAGTGCCAGTGAGCAGCGCGCCTGCCTTCTCCTGTTGTTACCCGCGTAACGCAAATTCATCCATGAACTGCACACACAATTGCATACTGCGTGACAACGTGTCACAACAACTCCCCAATCGCTCAATGGCTCCACAACCCTGCTCTCCCCAGGCGTCCGTTCCACAGCTTGCGCATTTGCCGGACGGAGCCGTCGGGCCCGAGGAGGAGCGTGTAGACGCCAGCCGTGTCGTACGGGAGCTGGGCCTGCAGTACACCCCGCTGGAACGGACGCTGACGGACATGGCCGAGTCACTCATCAAACTAGGGCTGGCGGTGCCCGCGACCGCGGCAGCGGCGCCATCCTGAGGAAGGCAGGGCAGCTTGGAACAACGCAATATTGATTGACTCGTTGTAGCTGCAGCAGATTGTTCGCGTTGTAGCTGCAGCAGATTGCTCCGTATGGATGCCGGGGTTTGGCGCTGATTGTTGTGATTAGTGCAGTGCTGTACGACAGGGCGTTGTCAGCGTCCCAGGGGGATCTGCCGGTTTTGCAGAGCCCAACGCGCAGGATGTGTTTGTATGAGCTTGTGTCAAAAACCCAAAGGTCCTGACACGCAGTGGGTTCAGTGTACTCGCGCGAGCATGCAGGATTTACGGACTGGAGAAGATGTGTTTGCAACAGCTTTGCATGCTCGAGGGTACGTGGCTAAATATGCCGACGCTAAAAGATTGCATATGAAGCCAGGCGTGCAGGTCGGGTGCGTAACTTGCTTGTTCCGCTCAGTATGAGCCCAGGAGCGCGGTCGTGCAGCGATGTTGGCCGCATCGCCAAGGCAAAGGGCGTGGTGCAACCGTGGGGTCGAGGCCGTTGACACGCGCCCAACCCAACCTTGCCTTCGTCATGCCTCGTCGCTGCTGCAGTATGCAGTATAGAGGGCGAGCGGGTCGTACGGGGCCGTATGTGCGAGTACACTCTGACATCGGTGTCCTTGCAAAAGGGCTTTTGACGACGACCGCGTCAAGTAAAGCAGCTCGCAGCAGGGATTCCCTTGGTTGCAATCGACCCCGATGATCGTCGGTGCAACTGATGACTGTTTGATAGGCACAGCCGTTCCCAGTACCAAGATGCTTTGCGTGCTTCGTGACGTGCATGGAACGCAATACGACCGTCCCGCGACCAAACCTTCGTCGGTCCGCCCTATCATCTCAGGCAACAAATCAAATGCCCCTCGGCATGGGGGAATTTGTACCACGATAGCTTTCATCCCCCACGCTTGCTCGTCATGTAGCTCCTGCCACCGTAAAGGCCACGTTCAAGGATGGCACGCTCACATCAAACGGACGGCAGCGACATGCACACAGACGAAAACACCAACCCCCTCACGTGCCTACACAAGGGCACCACAGCTCCGGATGCTGACCCGACCTCGGGCCCCGCACGCCTGTGGGAATCCGTACACCTTACGAAAGCCGTAGTCCAGAACCCCGAAATCTAGAAGTAGAAGCAAGGCAGCAAAGACGGGCGCTCCGGCCTAAAAGCAATCCAGTATTGAGGTCATGGGTTTTAGTGGCGCAGCACAAGCATGGGACTGCCCCTCAACGGCAACTGTATATGTCCAAGTTGAGCACGCCCAGCTTACAGCTTGCGGAGTACCCTCAGAGCTTCCCGGGTCAGGTTGATGAGCTCCGTGTCCTCCGTCGCCTTGTGCTTCATGTTCTGAAAGTTGCGTTCGGCGGCCTTCTCCAGGGTCACCAGCCGGTCCTTGAGGTTGACCTGCCGCAACAGATGTGCGAACGGAGGCAATTCACCGGCCGTCATGCAAGGGTGAAGGTCGGAAACAGAGACAATCAGTATGACCCCAACAGCGTACGCCCACTGGTTGCAGCCAGGGCCAGCGCGAGCAACCACTCCAAGCTGGAAGGAAGCAAGTGGAAGCTGGGAGACACATTCGCCTGCCACGTGCAGGCAGGAGGTGGGGGGCGACGTCTGCCCCAATCATGCACATTAGCAGACGCGCCTATCCTGTCCGAAACAAACAGCCCCTACCCTCCACTACTCACCCCGTTACGTCCACTCAGCGTGTCAGCAAAGTCGGGGTGCTCCAGAATCTGCTTCCACTTGCCGCCTTTGAACTTGATTATGCCCTCCAAAAGGGCAATGGTCTGCATACCGCAGTCGTTTGCGTTTGTGGACGGACGCATCGTGCGGCATGGCCGTGTGGGCGTTTACAGGCTCCGGCGACACATGTCAACGAAAGTGCGAGGCCCAAACGCCCGAAACCCCAAGCGTGCCGGCAACCCGGTGCACGGCGACGCCCCAGCGCAAGCTGTGCTTGGGCTTCTAGACACGGATGGAGATATGCGCCAACTCACCTCTTCTCGCGTCCATTCACGCCGCGACTGGACCTTGTGAGGGCGCAAAGCCTGCTGTGGCGGACGTACGTTGCCGCCCGCCGCCGCCGGCGCCCGGCGCGCATCCATCTGCACCTCACGAGCTGCTGGCGAGTTTCCTTGGGCTGCAGCTGCTGCGGCGTCTGCGGTAACGGCTGGGGCGGCAGCGGCGGCGGCAGCTGCGGTGGTGGCTGCGGCGGCGGCTGGGCCAGCGGCTGGGCAGGCCTGCCTTGGCCCAACCGCATCAGTATTGGCAAGGTCGCTGTAGTCAATGGCCTCGAAGATGCTTCCCTCCTGCGGAGCGGCCAGCGAGAACCGCTAAATAGGTGGCACACAGCGCGGCATGGTGTCACGTTGCCATGCTGCGCTACCAGGGAGAACGCGTGCAGCCACCAGCGGGCAGGCACACCGAGGACTGCATCCCCATCCACGAGCAGGCCAACGCTCTGCGATGTGCCCTATCAACCTTAACAACGTAGCATTTGGCGCCGAGGCGTATCGCGATCCAGGTCGTGCAATCGGTCGATCAGCATGAGGCATTTGTGTCACTGTGGGCCCAAACAGACGGACCCATGCCCCCCCCCCTACCACGATGTCAAGACGCAGCACCGACTGGTCCCCGATGTCGTAGCTTGCCAGGGTGCGCTTCGTGCCAGCAAGGCCCGCCTCGCCAGTCCGAGCCCCATTGCCTCCCGTGGCCGAGCCTACGTCTTCCAGGACCTCCCCCGTGTCAGGCCTCGAGAGGCGTATGAAGCTTGGGTACAGACCCGGGCATAGCTGGCGGCCGACAGCTCGCTTGGCAAATGAAACAAGGCAGAGGCGCGGAAGGCACAAGCCTGCGACGGAAGGTATGGCAGTGAGGTAGGCGCCATTCACCACACGGATGGCAGGTCTTCGCTTACGGCAGGTACGCGGGACCGCGGGGTCCGTCTTGATGCTGCTGCCGAACTCGAGGTGGACAACCATCGTGTTATCGGCAGCCACTGCAGCTTCCAGTTCCTGTGCATCGCCCGCGTCATAGTAGGTATGGAAGGGCAGCGGCCGATTCGTGCGGGCATCGAAAACCCTGATTAGTCGCCGCCAGTCCCGTACCACATCTGAGGAGTGGGTCGGGTTGCCAGTCATTAGTTCCAAGGTTTAAGGCCGGACTCTGCACTCATGGCAAGACATCCTAGCGAGGTGGACCTTTACCTTCATCCACGACACCATCGTCCAGCTGTTGCTCAAAGCCTTGCCGCATGGCGGAAGCCACTGTAGTTGGCCGATTGGTCCCAGCTAGACCGATAGTTCATGTAGACGGCTATCCTCACCCTGGTGTCTTTTTAAGGGCGAGTGGAAGGAAGATTTAAATTTTTAGCCTGTGACCCTGTGCGACCTAAGAGCTGAGCTATTGACACTATCTAGTGTTTACTTTGAATTGAACGATTATGGAATTATAAGGCGCAGCCTCTCGATCTTTATATATCCTTTCAAGGCGGTAACGGTATGCAGACGTCTGACTTGGGCAACTAGCAACCTGTAATAATCGAATACACGTATTATGACAGTTGTCAATTTGTGAAAGGTGCTTGTTCTGCCGTTCACAACTCCTCGTGCTGCGCGTGGCATGTCGTACCTATAATGTCAGGTTTTGTTGCTCATCCTTATCATCAGCTGGTAAATCGCCTGCCATTACGCCTGGCAAACAGAAGTCCACCTAGTACCATGCAGCACTAAGCCTCCCGGTCCTCCCCACTTCCACAGATCCGTGTGGAGTTCTGGTTACGCCCACTTCACGATGCGCATCGGCGCCTCCATCCTACGAACAGGCACCTCACCGTCACCACAATCTCCGCCAACCCGCCATCACTTCCAGCGGTTGCGCGCTGACCTGGCAGCCAGCCCGCGACCGAAAGCGGGAAGGGACCTGCCACCTCGGCCGCTGGCCCGCCGTCGTACACCTCCGACGGCGCCGCTATTCCGTCGGCCTATCACTGGCGGCTGGGGCGGCTGCTGGCGCCGGTCTTCAGCTGCAAATTGCGCGGCCTGGAGCCCGGCCTGGAGACCGTAATGCTGCCGCTGTACCCTGACCCAGAGGTGAGGGCGCTCGTGTTCTCAACAGTTAGTCTGGAACAGCGTTGTGCATGCCCCCAGCACATGCACCACAGGAGGCCGTGGTGGAGGCTGCCGCGCCTGCGGCGGTGGAGGCGGCCGCAGCGACGGTTGTGAACGCCAGGGTTTGTACATTGTACTGTAAGCGCAGAAAGAGCAGGCCATGCCGCGTGCGGAAGGGCGCCATCTTGATGCCGCTCGCTCCACTGGCAGGTGGTCTTGGGTGTGGCCATCGCTGTCCGAGTGGCCGACAGCCCGAGCCTCCCGGGCTTAGTCAGGCTCAGTGTAGGCTCAGCTCTAGCCGGAAGCAACGATGGCCTAAGCATGTTACTCATTGTTGCGGCATTTGCGCGTGTGCCAGGGTAACCAGCCAGACGACGCACGTGTCAGTCTTCGCAGGGTACCCGCGAACGTTACTATACGACTTGAGCGTGCACGCACGACTCTTGAAGCAAACCAACTCTCGCTGTAAATTACATGCGCTTTGGGCATTTGAGCACTGTATCGACGCCATGGAGTCTAAACCTACGCAGCGCAAAGCTGAGCCGCATCAACCTACGCCAGTTGAAAAGGATGGCGATACACAACCACCCGGTAGGAGACCAATGCATTCCCGGATCAACAGGAGCTGTGTATCATGGCAACGGCTTACGTTCATTACTTGCAGTTCCAGAAGGGGCAAGGGCGCCGCGGCAACAGTTGCATCGGAAAATCGCCGCTTGGTTCAGGAAGCATCCTGGGATGGCGCTTGCGATTTTGGTGTTTGCGACATATGTCCTAATTTTGAGGAACTACTCCAAGTTGCCGTCAGGCGTGGTAATGAGCCTGCGTAACCAACTCACACGGGACATCGGCAGCACGTAATGCGCTCACTGATCGCTCCTGCTGTATGCAGGTGATGTTTAACAAGGACACTCTGGCTGCATACAATGGCAAGAAAAATTCGCCATTGTACCTGGCCATCCTTGGTGAAGTCTTCGACGTGACCAAGGGTCGCCGGTTATACGGCGGTGAGCGGGGCAGGCGGGGCCGCCGACTGCACAATGTCTTATCCTGTGCTTTGATGCCTTAAAATTCTAGCTCCGGGTGGCAACTGGCTCCGTTCATCAAGCTTGTGGCAGCGTGGCCAGGGGGAGAAGAGCGTTGGGTCGAAACCACTTTGCCCCATGGGCCTCCTCAAAAGCCAGCCGTACCGCGTGCAACGGCCCGTACAGCCAAATCTCCCCTCTGCTGGCCCCTCTGTTGTTTCCTGTCCCGTTCCTGTCGTGCGCTCTGTCCTTGATACGTTATCAATGGCCTCTTAACATCCCGAGGCGTCCGTCCCAACGTTTCGGGCCCTACTCTGAATTCTTCTTCTCCTCCGCACCCTCGCACCCACCTCCTTGCCCCAGAGGAGAAGGGCTACGGCGGCTTCGTGGGTCGGGACGGCACCCGTGCCTTTGTTACCGGTGAGATGGGGCACTCCAGGCGTGCGACATGCGTCTCGATACTGCCGTAACGGGCTTCGGGGCGCAGCAGGCAGGCACCCAAGCCCCCTCTCAACTCCGGACAGCAGCCGCTGTGCCATTGAAGATCCTTTTTCGCTGGCTCTGGCTCAATCGTTGGTTCGCTGGCTGGGGGGCGCCTCACCTCTCGCCCACGACCTGCCGCGCTCCCCGCCGTCACCGCTCCCGCCTCCCTCCCTCCCCAGGCGACTTCACCCCCCGCGGGTTGATCGACGACGTCGAGGGCCTCAGCCCCGAGCAGCTCAAGTCACTGATTGAGTGGCGGGCGTTCTACCACAAGGTAAGGTACTGGCTTTGGGCTTTGGGCGTCCGCGGAAATGGAATTTGGCACGGCGTTTGTCGAATTGTCGTATAACCATGCCAAACGCACCCGACAGGCCGCAGCGCCGTTTGGCGGACCTCTCCCTTCCTTCCGGGATCCCGTCCGACCTGTTGCCTGTGGCCTTCGCCTCTCTGCGCGAGTGAGTGCCTAACCCGCAAACAGCCTTCAGACCACAGCACCGATACCAGCTCCTTTGGGTCGCCTCCGCCTCCGCCTCCGCCGCTGTTGCCCTTCACACGCCAGCAATACACGTTCAAGGGCCGCCTGGTGGGACCTTTCTACGACGGCGCCGGCCGACCCACTCGGCTGCTTCGTCGCGTTGAGGAGGACGCGGCCAAGGCCAAGAGCGAGGAGGAGCTGCAGCGGGAGGCGGAGGCCAAGTGGCCGTCTTGCAACGTGCGGTGGACGGAGTCCGAGGGTGGGTGCGTGAGGCGGAGACGCTGGGACTTTGGGGGAGGCAGGCCGGGACGTTCGAGGCGCCGGAGCTTGGGGCTGATGGAGTTCTTCGCGGTGCAGAAAGAGGGGGGCGGGACGCACAGGTGGGGCGCATGGCAGGAGGGCTGCCGAAGCCGCTGATGCGAACAGGGACCTGCCCTACTTGCCCTGGCCTCCGGGCGCTCGGCAGTCCCGCGGGCCCGGTGCTGCCCTGATAAGGCCCAACCCCAGCCCCCCCCCGGGGCCCTGTCCGCTGCCCCCGGCTTGCCTCCCTGGCCGGGTGGCGCCGTGTCGGTCCTCGCAGGCGGCACCGTGTGGTGCGACGGCGGCGCCTACCCCCGCAAGGTGTTCCTGCAGCTGCCCGGCGGCAAGCCCACCACCAAGTGCGCCTGCTTCGCGGAGCTGGGCTGGTCGGACATCCGCCAGGTGTACCCCGACTGCGCTCCGGATGCCACCAGCTGCAAGGTGTAGATGGATACTAGGGATGCAGGCTGCTGGGTCAAGTGGCCATACGTGCGTGCGTGTGTGCGTGCATGTACGCACGTGTGTGGTGGAGTGGAGGTGGTTTGGTGGGGCAGCTGGGCAGGTGTGAGGAGCCTGGATGCTCCGGCAGTGACGTCGGCTGTGGTCGCCTCGTGATGCCGCGTGCCGGCCGGCTGAGCGCCTGGATTATGATCGTGCTGTGGTCTTGTGACGAGCTGGCTGGCGGGTCCTGTGAAACAGCTGTCGGATTGTCGACCCATTGGCGATGCAAGCACTGAAACTAAATGAGGCGTGTGCGTTTGGTTGCGGTGAGGACGTCTGGGGCCGTTTGGTCGCGGTGAGCCAGTTTGTAAGCCGTCAGACAAGGGATCTACCTGGGAGGCGTGTCTTTTCTGCGCTTAGCAGCAAGGAAGGCGCGCAAGGGGGTTTAGGGGCGGCGCGGACTGTGCGGCGCGTGCGCGGCAAACGGCCCCTGGTTCTGGTTTCCCTCGCGGGGCATGATATGGTGCGAACTAGCAACCCACACTCCCAGCAACGGCTCGCCCCGCTGCGCACGTGGCATGTAACCCCTCCCACCAGCCCACCCAACCCCATGTCACAGTTGAGCGACACCAGGGTGTCGGCCCGGCTGGCGACCCGGCCCGACGGCCCATCTGCTCGTTGCGATGCTGCCCGCTATTTCCCGTTCTCCCCTTCGCGCTTCGCCCGCCCGTGTCCAACCACATGTGTATTGGGCACCAGCCCCAGCCCCAGCCCCAGTTGGCTCCGTTCCACACAGCCCGCCCTCATATGACCGCATCCCCACCAATGTAGCCCGCCTCATCCGAGTTCGCTGCACGCGGCCGCAACAGCCAAACGTGAGCAGTGAGCCACCACCACCACCACCACCACATTCGGTTCATTTGTTCGGTCCTCCTGAGGGCTCGCCCTCCGAGGGGCCGCCTTTGAAGGGGTCGCTGCTGCACTCACCGACGCGTCAAGCAGCGTCGACCGCCCGTGCACCACCCTGCCGCCCCCGGCTGAGCCCTGATGCACATGCCGCTGCGCACACACACAGTCACACACACAGTCACACACGCCGGCCACGCACGCAGCGCCACACACGCACAGCCGCACACATACATACACACAGCCCCAACGCGTCTCGTTCCTTGGCACTCGTTCACTCCGCCAGCTCGTTTTGCACTCAGCACCCCTCAACAGCCCGCAGCCAGCCCGGACACGCAGCGGCCCCGGGCCTCTCACCCCAACTCAGTGTCATTGTCAGTGTCAGGTGCTGTCAGTGTGTCAGCACCGGCAATCCTCTCCGGGTCCCTCGCGTGACAACCCATATGTCCACCCAACTCAGCTCCCCTCACCTTCCGCCCCCAAACCGGCACCCACCTGGAAACCCGATAGAGCCCCATCTCCCCGAGTCCCCGAGTCCCTAAGACCGACTGCACAGCCGACCCACTGATCATGGGCTGATGATCACGGCACCTTGACACGCATTGCGCATTTACTCCTGTGCCCGGGTCCACCTGCCGGGGCGCTGCCTCCCCTCGCCTCCCCTCCCCTCTTCCCGCTACCTACCGCTATCGTCGCCTCCGTTCCACCGCTGCAGTACCACCACTTGGCGTCTTCGACTGCCCTCCACTGCCCCTCACTTGGCACCCGCTGCGCTGCCCCCCGTCCGCCGCACGCACTCCCTGCACACGAAGCTGGGCGGCTCGTCCATCTCATCCGGGATGTCGTTGCAGCGGGTGTGCGACCACACGCCGCACAGGTCGCACGCAATCATGCGCTCGCCGTCATCGTCCTGAGGGCCGGGGGCCGGGGCGGGGCGGTGGGCCGGGGGCCGGGGCGGTGCGGGGAGCGGGGCGGGACGGGGCAGAGAAAACCAGCACGAGTAAGAAGAATGTGGCCGGCTGACATATGCGAATGGAAATAGTCCATCTGCAGGACGAGAGGCAGTAGGGCACCATCGCGGCGCCTTGCGGGGCGGGAGAGCGGTCCCACACCGCCAGTCCGTGAGCCCCTACTCCGGGGGGCCCACTGCAAAACAGCTCAAGTGACATCATCCATTGGGGCCAACGCCCCTTCTGGCCGGTTGAATTGAGGTACAAGGGAAGTAGTACGGAAGTACGACACACTCACCTGCGTGCCACACAGGCAGGCGACCCGCCAGTCCTCCGGCCCCCCCGCGTGGCGCCACCGCCGGTCGAGATCCAGTCCGCTACAGCGCACCACCACCACCGCCGGGGGCAGCGGCGGCGCCGACGGCGGCAGTCCGGCCGCTGATCCGTCTGCCGGCGGCGCCGCCGCCGCCGGAGCCGTGGCGAAGGGAGGTCCGAGTACCGCCGAGTCCCCGCCCGCCAGCACCTACACCCGGCAACAGCCCGCAATGTCAAACGGGGCCGGAGGAGAGAAGAGGAGCCAAACTCGGACAGGGCAGAGCACATTCCGGATATCGCGGATGGATGGGTGGGTGGGTTGGGGGCGCCACCTCTTGGGTGCGAAAGGCGCGACGGGGCGTGGGAGGCCCGACCCACGTGCTTTCATCCACACACCTCCACCGCGGCCCCCACCGCGCGATCAACAACACACCAACACACCAACACTGCACCGTTCCCAGTGCACCCACATGCGACATGCCCCGTCACACATGCCGCACCTGCTCGTCCAAGCCCCGCACCACGGTCGTGACCACCATGCCGCCACCGCTACGCGGGCAGCACATCCGATATGTCTCCTTGAACGCCGCCGCTGCCGCCCGCTTCAGGTCACCCAGAGTGACCATCGCCGTCGCCGCGCCGTCGCCCGTCGCCGCCGCCGCCGGATCCACCACCACAATCTCCGGCGGCGTCAACGTCATCTGGCGGGGGACCCGCGGCGCAGGCGCGTGCGCCGCCATCGACGCCACCGCCGCCGCCGCGGCGGCGGCCGCCGCCGCGGCGGACGCGCGCGCGGCGCCGCCGCGCCGTACCGGCGGCGGCGGCTGCTCCTCGTCCAGTTGCAGCGCCACCAGCACTCGAACCTTGCCGTCGGAAGCGGTGGCGGCGGCGGCCGCCGCCGCCGTACCGCCGCCGTAGTCCTTCACAAAGTACTTGCTGTCCTTGAGCATTTGTACGGCGGCAGCCATATACGGCAGCGCAAGAGGCTTCACAGCCGCCAGACGCTTCGATGCCAGCGCCGCGGCGGCGCCCAGCGCGGGCTTGTACAGCCGCAGAATGCTGCAGTACAGGTACTGCATGTCGCACTGGGTCTGGTCGTTGATGTAGGTAAGGGAGGTGTTGTGGTGGGCCTTGCCGGGTACGACATAAGGATTGGTGGGCGGCGGCGGTTCGGGGTCGAAGCTCGTACCGCCGCTGCCGCCGTGGCCGCCGCCGCCGGCGCCGACGCTCATCACCCAGGCTGCCAGGCAGCCGGGCCGCCCGCGCCTGCTGCCGCCGCCACCGCCGCCGCTGCCGCCGGCCGCTGCCTCAGGCGGCGGACCTGCCGACGCCGTCGCCGCCTTGACCTTGTGGATGTACGTCAGCGGAATTGTACGGATAAGCGACTCGCAGGGCTCCTGCGATGCCGCCGGGCCCAGGGCAGTCACGAGCGCGGTGCTGGTGCCGGCGGCGGGCGATGGGAGGATTTGTGGCTCGCCGGGCGGCGGCGGCGGCGCCGCCGGCAGCTGCCCGGCCGCCGGCGCCGCCGGCGCAGCGTCTTCCGCAGCTGACACGGGCGGCGACACCGCACCGGCACTTGCGACGGCGGCGAACGCCGCACCTCCGTTGCTGGAATCGCACACCGTCGGCGGCGCCGACATCCGCCCCGCCGCCGCGCCTCCCCGGGGACCCCGCGGTGGCCGCCCCGCTCCCACCAAGCCCGGCCCCTTCGCTCCCGCGGCGGCGAGGCTCTCCGCGCCTGCCGCCGCCGCCGCCCTCGCGCCCGCTGCGGGCGCTGCGCCGCTGCCGCCGCCGCCGCTGTCCAGCCCTGCGGCGGAAGGGTCCGACGCTGCCTGGGGACCTGAGGTTGCGCCGTCCACCGCCGCCGCCGCCGCAGCAGCAGCACCGGGCGTACTCAGGAAGGCGCGTTTCCCGCTCCCCCGCGGCGCCGGCACGTTGGGCGCCGCCACCGCCGCCGCCGCCGGAGCGGACGCCAGGACTGACGGCGGTGCAGCTCCGGTGACGGGGCTGCAGGCGGTGTCCTGCGGGCCGGCGGCGCCGACGGACGGCGCCGTGGCCGTGTGGGACACGGCGGCGGCTGTGGCGGCGGTTGTGGCGGTTGTGGACTGCGTTGCCTTGTGCCGCTTGCCGTTCCGCGGCGACAGAGCCGGCCCCTCCCGCGACTTGCGCTGCGACTGCGACTGAGAGCGCGACTGAGAGCGCGATTGGGGCTGCGAGCGCGACGGCGACTGCGGCAGGGGGAGTGAGTGGGCGTCGGAGTGTGCGCGGTGCGGCTCCTGCCTCGTCCGCTTCCGCTTCGCGCCAGCCACCTCCGCTGCCGCCTTATCGCCAGCCGCCGCCGCTTCGCCGCCGCCCTGCAGCGTCGCCGCAACGGCTCCGGCTGCCGCTGGGGCATCGCCAGCGTCGATGTCCGCAGGTGCAGCACTCCCCGGGCCCTGCGGCGCCGCCGGCGCCGCGCCGGCGCCGGTCTCTGTCGCCGCCGCCGCCGCCGCGGCGGCGGCGACCGCGGCTGCGGCCATTGCGGTGGTGGGCGGCAGCGTCGGCGCCGGCGCGTTTCTGCCCCTCGCCGCCGTCAGGGCTGCGGGGCGCGCGACCTTCCCCAACCGTATCCGGAGACTGCCGTTCGGCGCCACCGGCGACGCACCAGGCGGCGACGACGAGGTCGCAGTCACCGGGCTCTTGGCTGTCACCGCCGCCGATGCCGCCGCCGTCGTCTCCGGGCGCTCCGCCTCCGCCTTCACGGCTGGTCGCAGCTGCGCTGGCGACGCCGGAGGGGCACCGGCCAGGGCGTCCACTGCCGCGCCCGACTTCAGCGCTCCTCCCGCCGAAGCAGCCGCCGTCAACGTAGCCGCCACGACCGTCGGCGCCTTCGACTTCAGCTTTGCCCCCAAAGCCGTCTTTGCGGGGGCAACCGCGGGTGCGGCGCAGGCAGAGCCGGCGGCGCTCCCTCCACCGTCGGTGTTGCCACCATCGGCGTCCGCAGGCTTGCCCGACGCCGCTTTCGCCTTAGCATCGTGGCCGCAGGCCTTGGCCTGGCCGCTTGAAGTGCTGCTGCTTTTGGGAGCGACGGCGGTGGCGGCGGCGGCAGATGGGCGGGACGCGCCGTCGGAGGTGATGGCGGCGGCGGCGGCGTGCCGACGACTGGTCGCCTTCGTCGCAGAAGCGCCAGCCTTGCTGCCGCCGCCGCCGCCGCCGACGGCAGCCCCACCGGCGGCGCCGCCGCTGGGGCTCCTCAACGCGCCCGCCGACGTCGACGGCCTCTTGCTGTCCGCGGCGCCCAGTACGGCAGCGATCCTGGCGGCGACGGCGGCGATGGCCATCACTGACGGCCTGGGCACCTTCCGTGAGGAGCGCGCCTTCCTCACAATCGTAAGGCCCTCAGGGAACGCTATCGGGGCGCCGCCGTCCTCGTCTTCCACCGCCGCCGGCGGCGGTGGCGGCGGCGGCGCCGCCGTCGCCGCCACCGTCTCCTCCACCTTGGGCCTGCCGGCGGCCTTGCGCCGCCGCTGCGGCTCTGACTCCAAGATGGCTTCCTGAACCACCTTCGATGTCACGCGCGCTCGTTGCGGCCGCAGGGCCAGAAGCTGCTGCTGCTGCTGCTGGTCCTGACCTTGAGGTGGCTGCGATGCCCCGGCGAAGGGCTGGACGCACGGCGGCCTCGACTTGCCTCCGCCTGTCGTCGCGTCGGCAGGTACCGCGGCAGCGCCCAGGGACTTCTCCTCCGGCGCCTCCTCCTTGATGTGCGCCCCCGCCGGCGGCAACGGAGCCGGCGGCGACGGTGCTTGCTGTCCGACGTCAGGCGCCGTGTCAGGCATGTCGTCAGCAGCACCGCCGAGAGCGGCCGAGGGCACGGCCGCGACACCGGCGGCAGCGTCGGGCCGGTGCGGTATCCCTGGCTCAGCCTCAGCGTTGCCCGGGGCGCTGCCAGCAGCAGCTTCCGACGCTTCCGTTGCCGCCGCCGCCGCCTGCGGCCCTGCCGGCGCTGTCGCCGTCACGCCGGTTGCCGCTGTGCCGACTGCGCCCCCATCGTCCGCACCGCCGCGCGGTGTTCCCTGTCCCAGTTCCTGCGGCTGCTCCTGTTTCTGTCCGGCCGCTGGCGCCGCCTGGCCAGGCGGTGCTGTCGCCGCCGCCGGATCACCGCGTCCCGCAGCCAACGCCCCTCCGGCGGCCCTCAGCACAGGCGCCGCCGCCTTCTCCTCCTCCTCCATGGCTGGCGCCTGTGCCGCTGGCGGCTCCAGAACCACGTCCCCGCTGACCGGCCGACCATTTTCTTCTGCCGCCTTGCCCGCTCCCGATGACCGACCCACGGGACTCTCGGGCTCCAGTTTGACGGGCCCCGGCGCCGCCGCCGCCGCGGTCGCTGCCGAAGCTTCCCCGCCGGCCTGCGTATGGCTTCCCTTGTCCTCCTGCGCCTCCTGCTTAAGCTGCTGCTTCCGCCCCTTCGCCTGGCGCTCCTGTTGCTGCCGTTCCTCCTCGGGCTGCCCCTGCTGCTGCTGCTGCTGCTGGTTTTGGTGGTTCTGTTTCCGCTCCTGTTTCTTGAGCTTGGACAGCGTGGACTGGCTCATCAGGTAGCGCAGCTCCCGCGGCACACGCGCGGCGGTGGCGCGGCCGCCGGCGCCCGGTCGCTGCTGGATGCGCGACTCCAGCACACTGTCCAACAGCGCCTGCCCCTCCGACTGATGCTCCTTGGCCATATCCCGCCAAGAAGCAACAACCGCAGCAGGACGAGACGCGCCGCCAGACGCGGCGGCGCCGCGGCTGACGGCGGCGGCTCCGCCGCCAGTTTCATCACCGCCGGCGGCTCCGCCGCCGCCGCCGGTCGGCGTGCTGGGCGGCGCGGCGCTGTCGGCGGCGGCGGCCGCGGTAGTGGTGGCGGCGCTGGTCGTTTGGCTGTCCGGTTTGGAGGTGTCCGCGGCCGTCGCATCCGCGGCGGCGGCGGCGGCAGCGGCAGTGGCGCACGCCGGGGTGGTCTTGTCGCGGAGCTTGACCGGTCCCGGGCCCTTGCGAGCCTTGGGCTGCTTCTTCGCGGGCGGCTTGGGCTTGGCCCTGCCCGCCTTGGGTCCCTTGGCGTCGCCGCCGTCGCCGCCGTCGCTGGGTCCCGCCGTCGCGCCGCTTCCCCTCCGCTCCGCTTCCACTTCCGCTTCGTCCTCCTGCTGCTCCTCCGTCTTCACACCGGCCCCCACCGCCGCCCCAGCATCAGCGTCCACCTCCCGCTTGACCTCCGCAGCAGCAGCAGCAGCAGCAGCAGCGGGTGCCGCCCGGCCCTCCTCCGTTTCCACCGCTGCGGCCGCCATCGTCGCTCCCTCAGCCGCCACCGGGCCCTTGCCCTCGTTCGGCTTCGCAGCTCCCGCCGTCTCCGCCGCCTTGCCAGGTGCGGTCCCAGGCCCCTGATCCTCCGCGGTCGCCTTGCCGGCGGCGGCGCCCGCTGCCCCCACCGGCGGCAAGTCTCCCGGCCGCTCCGAAGGGGAGGGCGCTGATTCCGGTTCCGCCGCTGCCGCGCCGGACAAACATGCCCGGCTGGCGGGACCAGCGGAGCCGTCGGCACCGACGGCATCCCCGTCCGCGGCGGCGGTGGCAGCGGCGGTGGCAGCGGCAGCGGCGGTGGTGGTGGCAGCGGCGGCAGCGCTGCCCGAGGCAGATGGAGCGGAGGGAGGAGGCGACAGCGGCGGCGGCGGCGGCCCCGCCTTCGGCTGCGCGTTGTTGGAGCCTCGCGGCTTGATCAGGCGGTTACCCTTGCGTGCGTAGGGACCGTGTGCCGGCATCGGCACGGTGTATGACAGCGGCGCGTCGGCGGGCGTGTCGGGCAGCCGCTCGAGCCTGCGCGGCAAGCAGTCGGCAGTGGGAGCTATGGAGGCCCAATGGGGGCACACACACCAAAGAAACGTCGCAGCCCCGTCCCGTCCCGCCCCGCCCCGGGCACTCGGGGAGTGGAAGGAGGTCAAGGGTGTCAATCAAAGGGGCACGGGACACCGCCCACCGAGCCCTGCCAGTGTCCCCCTTTCCCCCCCTTTCCGTTTACGGTATCGTCAGCCGCTCCTCCCGACTGGACCCTCCGGCTCCCGCTGGTCTGCTCCCGCTGGTCTGGTCCGCACCTGTAGTAGTAGGAGCGGGTGACGGTGTACTTGGAGCGGTACACCGCGTAGCCGCCGATGCGCACATTGGCCACCTGAGGGGTCGAGGCGGGGCACGAGGGGGCGGCACGAGCGAGCGGAGGGCAGCGGGATGGGCGGGGAGGGGGGAGAGGGGCGGGGGTCGTCGGGGCTGACACAGTCAGGCGCGAGTCAGTCAGGGCCCACCGGGCAAGCAGCCCCCCACCTCCCTCTCCCCACCTGTTTGAGCACCCAGTCCAGCACCTTGAAGTCCCGGTACGTCTCCATCATGACGTCACGCAGCTGCAGCCGGGCCAACCACTGGTGGGCGCAGTGGGACTGCATGCAGAGGGAGAGGAAGGGGGGAGGAGGGCGGGCGGGGGAGAGGAGGGTGATGGGTGGTGGTGGGTATGCCGGGGGAGGGAGGACACCCGGTACAATCACGCAATCATCGACGGTTGCGTGCCTTCCCAGATCAGATCAGGTCAGGTCAGATGAGATCAGGTCGGGTCAGATGAGGTCAGGCCCTCCCTGCCCCCCCCCCCTGCCCCACCTGCAGCGCCTGCATCATGGCATCCATGGCCCGCTGGCAGTCCCGCAGGTGCATGTCCGCCTCAGGCTCAGCCTGCAACCGGACAGGACAGGAGGACGGACGGAGGGAAGGGGTGAGAGACACGAACCCGGGGCCGGGACGGCGGCTCAGGGAGGAGAGGAAGGAGAGGAAGAAGAGGAGAGGAGAGGCAAGGGGGAAGGAGGGGAGGGAGGGAGGGCGGGAGGGTAGCGGGAGGGGAGGGAGGGCCTTGTGGAACGCGCGAACGTCTGAGCAAAGGTGTTACCGGGAAAGCAGGCGGGCAGGCGGGCACGTGGGTGCGGTGATGGGAGGTGCAGCAATGTGGAGGACAGATGGCAGGCGCGGTGCAGCAGCAAGTCGGTTTCGGAGCGTCACTTGGCCCGGCGCCCAGGCCAGCCACTGGGCCGCAAGGAAAACGCGGCAAAGCACGGCGCGCAAACCGCTCGAGCCCCATCTCGGGCCCAGTGGAGATGGCGTAACGTGACGCGACGCGACGTGCTCCATGCCTCCAGCCCCAGTGCCCCCCTCCCTCGCACCCACATGCAGCTCCCGGAGAGAAGCAACCGGCTCCCGCGCCAGATCGTCTGGAGCGGGGCCGATGTGCGCCCCGGAGGCCTTGACAGGATTGCGACCGCGCCCGCCACCACTCCCGCCAGCAGTCCCGCCCGCGCCCACGCCGGCGCCGCCGCTAGCGCCGGCCGCAGCACCGTCGTCAGGTCCGGCCGCCGCAGGCTCCGCGTCCGGGTCGTCGCCACCGCCGCCGCCGGCGCCGCCGCCGCCCGCAGTGCCCGCAGGCGCCGCGTCGGCGGCGGCGTCCGGGGCGGCTAGCGCCGGCGGCGCCGTGCCACGGGCTTCCTCCATGTCGGGCTGCTGACCGCCGCCGTCGCCGCCTCCGCCTCCGACAGCCTCCGGCAACGTATCCACTGCACCCCCTTGCGCTGCAGCTTCCACTCCGGCACCGACGCCACACGCGGAGCCGCCCACCGCAACCGCATCGTCACCCGCCGGCGGCGGCGGTGGCGACAGCGACTGCGCCCGCGGCAGCAGCTCCTCAAGCTCAAAGCCGGGCATGAAGCCCGACGCCGCATCTGCACAACCCAACGGGTGCCCGGACCCGGCCTCGAGACCGTCGTACAGCGCCCCCCAGGCGTCGTCCCCAGGGCATTCCGGCGACGGCGCCCTCGCAGCCGCCAGAGCACCGGACGCATCCGATAGTGAGGGATCCGCGGCACAACCCCTCTCGTCACCATGCCCCTTCGCAGGGTGAGGGGCATGGTGCGCTGCTGCACCCGCGTTCACGCTGCCGTACTGTACGGCAACGGAGCTGCACCGGGCGAGCACGGCGTCGCAACCGGTGCCAATGGACGCTGCCCCGACGTCGCTGCAGCGGGCTGGAAACACGAAGCCGTTGGCGGCGGCGGCGGCGGCGGTGACGGCACAGGCGTCCGGCGTGCACCCCGACGGCGCCGCCAGCAGCGGCGGAAGGTCCGTCCAGAGGCCGTCCGCCGCGTCCCATTCGGAGGAGTTGAGCGACGGCACGGCGAAAGGGCCGGCGGGGTCGTCGGCCGTGCCGCCAGCCGCACCGGCGTCGCCTTGCGGGGCCTCCGACGCCGACGCACCCGAGGCACCGACCCATGGGTCATCAGCCGCGTCCGGGGGCTTGAGCTCCGTGAATGGCGCATCGGCAGGGTGGTAAGAAAGACGATGAGCATCCGCATCCGCATCCGCGGGGGCATCCGTCATGTTCTGGGCGGCCTCGCCTGCCCCGCCGCCAGCCGGCGGACCGTCGGGGGCGCCATCCTCGACACGCGATTCCGAGGCGGCTCCGTCAGTGGGCAGCGGGTTGTGAGGCGGCAGGGCACCCGGGTGGGCGGGCTCGGCGGGGTAGGGCTCCCCGGGCGCCGCCGCGTCTTCCCGCTCCACCACCGCCGGCGCCGTCTCAGGCTGCTCAGGCGCCTCCGGCTGTTGTGGCGCCTCCGGCTGTTCAGCTGCCGACTGCACCGCGCTCGCCCGGTCCAGCCAATGATGCGGTGCCTCCGCCTGCCCCTCCGCCTGCCCCTCCGCCTGCGCGAGCGCTGCCCCTTCCGCGGCCGGTCCCAATGCCGGTTCCAATGCCGCCTGCTGCCGGCTGTCCGTCCAACCGCCACTTTCGAACAGAGGCACCAGCGACTCGCAGGGCACCGCCACGACCGGAACTCCCTCGGCTGCCGGCTCCGAAGCCGCGTGATCCACCACCTGCTCCGACACGGCCTGGCCCCCCTCCTGGTCCTGATCGGCAGCTGATGGCTCCAAAACCATCTGCTCCGATATGATCTGCCCCTGGTCCACAGCCATGGCCTCCGGCGGGCTGGGGCTGGGACTCGGGGAGGCCGAGCCAGCCGTCCCCTGTGCCAAGTGACCCGAGGCGTCCGCCATTGGGTCGTCGATGCCCAACGCCGCCCCGGGGGCGGCGTCCGGAGCCGCGCCGGACGCGGCGTCTGCGCCGTCTCGGGCTCCACAGCCGACCCGCGGGTCCAGGTCCATGGCGACTGCCCCGCCCTGGCGCCCGCTGCCGCTTGGCTGCGGCGGCACTGACGGCGGTGGGGCTGCTGGGTGCGCCTGCGCGCCGGCAGCCTCCGTCTCCGCCTGCGCCGCTGCCGACTGCCTTGTCCCCTCAGCTGCCTCCGGCCCGCTCGTGTTGCTGCAGGCCGCCGGACTGGCCGACTCCCCCGCATGTGCCTCCGCCTCTGCCATTGCCGCGGCCGCCGCATCCGCCTGGACAGGCGGCAGCAGCGTCCCGGTCGGGTACGGCGCCAGCACCCGACCTTGCCACGCATCCGTGCCCGCAGCTGGATTGGCGGCGGGGTCCGCAGCTGATCCCGCGAGGCCGGGGTCTAGCGCAACGGGCGCAGCGCCTTCACCCCACGCCCCGTGTCCCGGACATGCCCCAGGAGGTGTGCCCCACTGCGGCAACGTCGGCACCAGCAGCGGGAGCGGCGGGACGTTCATGGCGAGCTGCGCCGGCGGCAGGCAGGCCGCGGCGCCGTACATTGCGTACTGCGCCGCCGCCAGCTCGGCGGCTGGGGCAGCGGCGCCACCGGCGCCGACGGCGACGGCCGCAGCCTCCGCGTCGGTCGTCGACGCCTGGGCACCGACATCCTGCCCGGTCGCCTGAGGCACCCATGAGGTTGTTGCCTCGCTGGTGGCTGCTGTTGCTGCACCGCTCCCGCCAGGCCAACATGCCGCGGCGTCCGGCTGCTGAGGCTGCCCTTCCTCAGGCTCGTTCGGCCGCTGCCGCTTGCTGCTGCGCTCCCCGCCGACAGCGGGGCTGCCGCCATCGCCGGCCTGCCCCGCCGCCACCGCCACCGCCGCAGCCGCCGCAAGTCCCTGCGGCTGCGAGCCCGCACCAGCGCCTGGCGCTGCCCCGGCCGCCGCGGCCAGCGCCAGTTGACCCACCGTCCCGAGCATCACCTGTTCCACACCGTTGGCCTCCACACCGACATCGCCCTGCGCCAGCCTGGAAAGCGGCGCCGCGGCCTCGTAGCCCGCCCATTCAGCGCTGCCGCCCTCCAGCCCCACCGCAGCAGCCCCAGCCGCGCCTCCCGCGGCGCCCGGTGCTGCTGCTGCGTCGCCCGGCACTGCCGCTGGATCCAGGGACGTCGGCGCGCAACCGGGTACGACATTCGGTGCTACCAACCCGTCAGACGCTGGCGTTGACGTCGCCGCCTCGCTGGTCACAGCGGCGGCAGCCGCAGCGGCGGCGGCAGCGGCAGCCGCCTCCGCCTGCGCTGCAGCTGTAACCGCAGCCGCGGCTTCCTGGGTCAGGAGGGCAGGGTTGTAGAGAAACAGGTCCGCCGCCGGCGCCGCCGGCGCTGTGGCGGCCGCGTCCGGTGCGCCCATGGCCAGCCACTGCGCCCAGCCGTCGGGCGCAAGACCCAAGGCGCCTGTGACAGCCGTCGCAGCTGCAGCCGCAGGGTCCGTGGGCTGCACCGCAGACAGCGCGGATGCCGACGCCGCGGCAGCAGCAGCTGCTGCTGCTGCTGCTGTGGCGGCAGCTGCAGCCGCAGCGTGCCCCGGGTCACCCGCCAGGGCCAGCGCGCCGCAGTCAGCTGGGCTCAGGGTGCTCCCCGCAGCGGACGCCCCCGGCTGTGTCCCAGGCTGCAGCTGCTCCGCCGATTGCGAAGGCGGAGGCAGCGCCTGCGGCTGCTGCTGCCCCGGCACCTGCTCCTGTTGCTGCGGCAGCTGGGACTGGGGCTGGAGCTGGGGCCAGGCGGTGGCGTTCGGGAAGGGCTGTGCCAAAGCGCTGCCGGCGAGCAAGGACTCGGTTTGGCTGGACGTCCCGGCCTGTGGGAGGGGCATGAAACCCGGGAACCAGGGGTACGTCAGCGCCTGCTGTTGCGGCTGCTGCTGATGCTGTTCCGGCGACGCCGGCGCCGGCGCCTGCGGCGCTGGCAGATGCTGCTGGCCCTGCTGCTGTTCTTGCTGCTGCAATGGTTGCTGCGGCAGCGGTGGCAGCGGCGGCTGGAAGGGACCCGTCGAGGGCTGCCAAGGCCCCTGAGATGCAGGCGCCGCCGGGGGGCAGTTTGCGGCGCCGTCAGGCGCCGGAGCTGGCCTCCCAGCCGCCGCTGCCGCCGCCGCCGCCGTGGCGGCCGCTGCCGCCGCGGCAGCCACGGCCTTTGCGGCCTCGGCCAGGGCTTGCGTTGCTGAGGATGGCAGAATGCCGGCAGTGCACCCGGCCAGGCCGGTGCCTGGAAGCAGCGCGGCGGGCTGGGGCTGAAGCGCCTGCGGCACCAGCGGCGGCGCGCCCTGCCCGAGCACTGGGATCTGGGGAAGGAGGGCCCCTCCCAGAACGCCAGAGCCCGCAGCCGACCCCGCGGACTGAGAAGGCACCGCGGCCTGCCCCATACCGGCCCCAGCCCCAGCATCAGCGCCGCCTGTCGTCGACTGCTGCTGCGCCCCCGGCTGCTGCAAGTCCGTCGTCACCAGCAACGAGTCTGTGGTCCCGGAAGCTGTTGCGCCCTGCAGACCGCCAGCTGCCGACGGCACCGGCTCCGGCGCCGACGGTGCCGGCGGCCCTGCCGAAGGCGCACCGCCGCCGGCCTGTCCACCGACGGCGGCGGCGCCCGGCGCATTGGCACCGGCGGGCATCGGCGCCGCTGGGTTGTTTTGCTGCTGCTGCTGCTGTGCCAGGTTCAGGGGCGCGAGCAGCGCCTGCGTCTGCATCATCAGCTGCTGCAGCTGCGCCAGCTGCGCCTGGAGGTGCTGCTGCTGGACCTGCAGCTGCTGTTCCAACGGCGGCGCGGGCTGTTGCGGCGGCGGCGGCTGCAGCGTCTGCAGCGCCGTCGGCTGCGGCAACGTGGCACAAAGCTGCAGGGGCTGGGGCGGCTGCGGCAGCCACCCGCCCGTGGCTGCCGCTGGCACCGGGTTCAGCTGTTGAGCAAGCTGACCGCCTTGCTGCTGCTGCTGCTGTTGCGGCGGTGGTGGCGTGAGGGACTGCGGCAGGAGTGGCGATGAGAGCGGAAGCGACGGCGCATGCTGTGAATGCTGCGGCTGCTGCGCCGAGGCGCCGCAGGCCGAGTCGTGCACTGCCTGGCTGCTCGGCTGCGGCTGCGGGTCCTGGCCAGCAGCAGCTGCCGGCGGCGGCGGCGGCAGCGGTGGCGGCGGCTCTTCCTTCGCAAGCTGCGTAAGGTGCTGCAGGGCTGCAAGGGCGTCTGCCGGTATGGACTGGAGAGACAGCGGATCCGCCTGCTGCGCCGCTGGCTGCTGCGGTTGCTGCTGCTGATGCTGATGCGCTTGCGTCAGCGGCTGCAGCACGCCCGGCGGGTGAAGCTGCTGCTGTAGGTGCTGCTGCTGGGCCGGCGCCTGGGGCTGTGGTGCCAGTGCCTGGGGGCCCTGCGACATCGTACCGGATGGGAGCCCCGTCGTCATTGACTGCTGCTGCTGCTGCGGATGCTGCTGGTGTGGAAGAGCCGGCGGCACCGTGAGCGGCTGCAGGAGCGACAGAAAGCTCGGCTGCGCGAGGGGCTGCTGGCCGGGTTGCGGCAGCGGCCCGGCTCCCTGCATCGGCGGCGGATGGGCGCCCTGCATCGGCGGCACTGCGGTCCCCGCGGAGGCCGACGGCGCAGTGGACGCCGCGAAGGGCCCCGGCAGCCCCATGGGCACGAACCCCGTCGGGACCGTGGCACCGCCCGGCAACGCACCCGCAGCGCTCTGCGGCTGTTGCGGCGGCTGCTGGGCCGGTGGGGGCGGCGGCAGCAGCTGAGCGAGCTGCAGGTTGGGAGGAGAGGTCGTGAGATTGGGCGTCTGGATGGGCATAAAGCCGGTCGGGAACTGGGGCACGGAAGAAAGAGAACCCGGCGCCGGAGGCACTGGCAGCGCCGGGAGCTGTAGTGGCGCGCCGGTCAGGCTACCAAACGTGAAGCCTGAAGCAGCTGCCGGCGGTGCCAATGTCCCCGGGCCCGGTGTCGGCGTGAAGCCCGCGGGCGAACTGAGAGGCGCCGGCGGGGGCTGTTGGTGTGCCTGCTGCGCTGCCTGTTGCTGTTGCTGCTGCTGCGAAGGTAACTGAGTCGGCAGCATCTGCTGTGGCGGCGGCAGCTGAGACAGCTGCTGTGGCTGCGAGACGGGCTGTGGCTGCTGTGAAGGCAGCAGCTGGGTCGGCAGCAGCTGCGGCTGCGGTTGCTGCGGGGGCAGTTGTAGCGGCTGAGGCTGCAGTTGCGCCTGCTGCTGCAGCTGGCCATGCGCCTGCTGCTGCTGCTGTAAAGCTTGCAGGGCCAGAGCAGCGGCAGCAGCAGCAGCAGCTGGCTGGGGCTTGGGCAGCAACGAGCCAGGCGGCTGCGGCAGCGGCAGCCGGGGCAGTGGCAGTGGCAGGTGCGGCCGAAAGAGCGGCGACTGCAGCAGCGACAGCTGCTGGGCCGGCAGCAGCCCGGGGCGCAGAAACGGCCGCAGCCCAGGCGCCGATCCGCCGCCCGCTGCCTGCGCGGCCATGGCTGCCATTGCGGCAGCCGCCGCCGCGGCCGCAATCGCGGCCGTCGACAACGCAGTGTTCTGCGGCGGGTTCTGTTGCCCTCCCGCTGAGTTCGCCGCCGCCGCCGCCGCCGCCGCCGCCAGGCCCTGACGCTGCTGGATGGCAGCGGCGGCGGCCGCCGACGCCGCCATCACCGACGACCAGGCCGCCGCCGCCGATGACGAGGACGTCCCCACGAGCCCTGGTCGATACGAAAACATGCCGGGTGCGCCGCCCGCAAGGCCTGCAGCGGAAAGGAGGGCGTTGGGTGGTGCGGCGCTGGGGGCCGGCAGCGCCGGGAAGCTTTGACCTGGTGGCAAGCTCGAGGGCGGCAGCGACAAGCCGGGCCCTGACCCCGCGCCCGGCACCGCGGTCGTCGCAGCCAAGGTCCCGCCGTTCGGTGGGCCTCCGCCGGCCGCTGGCGTTGAGGCGGCGGAGTGCGTCAGCGAGGCGGCGGCTGGCTGCGGCGTGGCCGTGGGTGACGGCGTGGTGAGCGGCGCTGCGCCGGCGGCCGACGCCGACAGCCCTGTCGGCAGCGGGGGCGCCCCGGATCCCACAGCCGACAGCGGCCCGGCTACGGCCGCCAGGTCCGCCGGCGCCGTCGCCGCCACCGCCGGCGCCGCCGCCGGCTCTGCCCCAGGAGATCCGAGCCCCGCAAGCGCCGCGAGCGCGGTGGCGGGCGCGTCCGCCGGCTCGTCCGGGCCTGCCGACCTGCGGCCGCGCTTCGCTGGCGGCAGAATCGCGCCAGAGAGCGGCACCTTGCCGCCCTTTGGCGTCCTCCGCAACGCCGCCGCGAGCCCGGATTGCGGCGCCGAGGGCCCGGCGGCGGCGGCAGCGGCGGGCCCCGCATCCGGCTGCTCTGGCCCCGGCGAGGTTACGCCCAGGGTCTTTGCCGCTAGAGCCGCCTTCGCTGAGGCGATGTGCTGCACGCGCGCCTCCTTGAGTACGTCCGGGCGGGCAATGAAGAACAGCATGCGCTGCAGCAGCTGGCCAAAGGTCGCATCGGCCGGCAGGCTGGGCGGCAGGCTGCAGTAGGTGCGCAGTATCTTGTGCGCGGTGGCGTCCACGCCCTGCAATTGGGCAGGGCCGGGGCAGGACAGGACAGGCGGCGCCAGGCAGGGCCCCAGTCCGGCGGCCGCGATGTTGAGGGGTTCGTCCATCCCGTGTGTTCCGATGCGGGGTGCCGGATCATGGCACTCTCCGCTGCAATCCACGAACACTGCCCCTGGCCTTCGCTTCCAGGGCCCGCAGCAACTCCCGCAGCCTCCCCGCCCGGTGAACTCACCTCCATGTCCCGCAGTAGGCTTGCGACCGGCGCCCGGTGGATGGCCCGCACGGCCGCGGCGTACTCCTCCGCGCCATAGTTGAAGGCCGCTCGCCCGAAGCCGTACCCCCACTTGCCGTACCACGTGCGCGTGTGGGCGGCGCTGTACAGCAGTCGCAGCAGCATGGACGCCTTGTTGCTCACGTCCTCCACACTCACCTGCGGACACACCCCGGGGGGGCGCGACATCTTCATCGCCCCCGAACCTCTCAAGGGATCTCAACGCACCCGCACACGCCCGAATCTGGCACTCGGCGAGTTGCACTGCGGCAGCACAACCTGCGAGCCCCGAGCTGACCTTCCAAAACGATGTGTCGCATGGGCAAATAGTACGCAGGCATGGCGTGAAACGAACATAACCCCGGCACCCGTCTGTGGATTTGGACCCCTCAGACATAACATGTCCCTCGGGCGTGAAATCTTGGCCTTGTTCCGGCCGCCAGACAAAGCACACAACACACCACACACCACACAAACACACATCACAATACACTCAGGCGCGCACCTCCCGCGCCCTCAGAGTGGAGCACAGCGTGTCCCACACGTTCATCAGTTCCGGCCCCGTGAGCGACGTCCCCACGCTCGCGGCGGCAGCAGCGGCCGCGGCGCTCGCGGCGGCGTCCGCGCTCTCGTCCTGCGCCGCCGCAGCCATGGCCGCCGCGGTGGCTGCGGCGCCGTCGCGGCCGTTGACCCTCATCAGGTGTCCGAAGCCGTTGCCGTGGATGACCCCGTGCAGGCAGTGCGTGGTGGAGTCGAAGATGGAGGCGGGCGCATTGTAGGCGCTGTCCCGCGGGTCCTTGTCGTACACCTCCACGGACAGACTGCTCACCGACGCCTTTGAGGGGTCCACGCGACCTGGTGCACGCGTGTGTGTATTGAATGATTGGTGGTTTGGTTTGAGGGCGGAATGGGGATGAGCGCGGGGGATGAGCGCGTGCCATCTTAGCGCGAAGGACAGCGCGCGTCTAGGCTCAGCGGCGGCGGTAGGGCCATGCCGGCCTTCCGCCGCCAGCAACAAAGCTCGCTCCCAGCTGTTTACATCCATCCATCCAGCCTCTGCGTCGCCCAACCTGATTAACGACATGCCCTAAGCCATAGTCCGAAGTCAAGCGCATTCCGACGCCACGCCTAGCCGGGCGCGTTGCCATCCCGGGGGCCAACTACCGGCTACGGCCCCAGAACAGTCCGCTCGGGAGCCTTTGCAATCCCCCCTCCGCCGCTCCATGTGAAATTCCGACTGTGTTGCCGCTAGCCCCAATGCTGCTGACCTGCTGCCGCAGCCTCCACCAGGGAGGGCAGCTGATCCGGGTCCGAGAGCACCGCCGGGCTGGGGAGGATGAAGTGGTAGCGGCAGTTACACACGGGGTGATGCTGCCAGCCTGCGGAGGGCGGGGAGGTTGCAAGGGGCCCGGTGGGGGAGCGCTCAAGGAAGCGCAGGCTCTCAAGGGGCCTGGCTGCGCGTGGGCACCTGCAGGTCAGCGCGCAAAGTGACCCGCGGGCGCGGGTACCCACCCATGTTGCGGCACTGGTCGCAGATAGGAGGCGTCCCCGTAGCTTCGTCCAGGTGTTCCTCATAGACGTGCAGCTTAACCGTGCCATTCTTGTGCTTTAGTGGAACTATCCACGCGGTCGTCAGCTGCAGCTTAAGCGGCACCAAGTTGCCATAATCTTTAAGGAAAGCCGCTATATTATGCTTAAATGTACTGAGGTAGACGGGAGTGGGCCCAGGCAGCCACGGAAAGGTCGCGGTTGCCATGAAAGGCCTAAGTAGGACGGAGTCATCAGGTATTCGGTTGTATGTGTCGAATGTCTGCTAACATACAACAACTTTGGGCTTGACCAACGGCGGAGGTTACGGTCACGGTTTTGGGCGCCGCTTATTGTCAAGTGAGTTCAACCAGTATAGCCATAGCAATGGCTTGTTATGAAGTACTTGTTAAATTAAAACTGAGGCGATGGAGTATACTCACATGACATGCAGTTTGTACAATTAGGTTTGAGGTGGTTACTGCACAGTCCACAATGCTCTGTGCAACCTCAGAGCCATGCTTTCTTGACTGACTACCGTGATACGGGAACATCTAGTATAGTGATGTCGCCGTGCTTAACTAAGCGGGCCAACTATCGTTGTGTGCGCCCTCATGACCGGCATTTGCGTTCCCTTCGGGGGTTTGGTAGGCTACAAAGGGTCGGCATAGAATGCTCAATAGTTGCAAATTGCTTCCGGCTGTCGGGTTGTCCGTCTTCCTTTCCGATATATGCGCGAATGCGTATGCGTGGTCCCTATCGGTGCGATCGCATCGGGAGGCAGATTATGCAACGTTCGACATGCACTTGCCCCTCTTGCACACAATTCCGGCCGCGCACGATGGCGAGCTGTCGAGCTGTCGCAGTATTGAGTCCGACAGACGCTCACACAACGACCGGTCCTGCTGAGCGTTGTGTAGATCAGCGCGATCTACCCAATCAACTGCACCTCCAGGCTTCAACACCCTTATTTTATGGAACATCCAACCGCTACAACCAACTACTTGGGTGTTTGGATTTCCGGCCAGACATGGTAAGCATTCCTGTGAGAGAATCAAGAGAAATAACGCTTAGTCAAGGCACAGCCAGGTCAGGTAGAGCTAGATGCAAGGTGGGAAGCTCGATCCACTGCTCGGTCTCGCCTTGATCGGGGCCTGCCGAGCGAATTTTAGGCTGGTCGTGCCCTAGGCCTACCGCATTGGGGAAAGACTGCCGAAGCGGCCCCGGCAGGGCCCTGCCGCTGCAGCTCCTACGGTTACGGAGCATCGACTCTCAACAACGGGAGGCAAGTGTGCGGTTCGTTGCACAGCAAGGGCGCCAGGGCCCACTTCAACGTCGCACCACGCGACTACCGGGCTTCCCGCGACCCCGGCTTTTGGCCCCACCAAGCGGGCTTCGCATCGAGCCTTCGGCAGCACGGCCCGCGCTTCTGTAGTGCCTGCTCCCGCCCCTGCCCCCGCCTAGCTAGGCACATCCACCACTTCAACCGCCGCCGTCTGCACCCTGGCCGCCGATCTATTCCCCTCATCTATCCGCTGCCCCCCGAGCCACTGCCGCCGCCACCACCGCCTGCGCCCTGTCCGCTCCTTCGGTCGCGCATCTCCCTCAGCAACGACAGGAACGGCCCGCGGTTCTCGTGGTCCACGATGCGCCGCGGGGCGGACAGCTGCCGGCCGTCTCCGCCGCTGCCGCCGCCGCTGCCGCCCGCCGTGTCCCCCATCGGCTCCTCCACCACTTGAAGCATCGCCCAGCCGAGACCGCCTGCAGGTACCTCACCGCGAGACACCGGTAGGGGGGAGGGAGGAAAGCGGCGCCCACGCGAGTTGTCAGTCACCGGCGGGGGGGGGGGGCAAGCGCGGACGCAGCGCATGCTGCGGTGCGCTGCGAAGGGGTTGGCGACCCGAAGCGGGTAGGCCGGGCTGCGACCGGCACCGGGCAGGGAGTGCTTGGGTTGCGGATGCGGATGCGAATTCGGAGGCTGCGAGGCTCCGGATGTGAAATCGGTTCAGGTCCGGCCGCAGTGAGGCAAGCACACAAAATGCTGCCCGTTCGGCGATCTGTCCATGGAGTTAACCATTCAGGTAAGCCTTGTGAGTCGCCTGTTCGAGCCCGGGCATGCTCTCACGCACCCATGTAGCCGCCGGTGTCGTGCAACTTGAGCCAGTTGTCCGCCGTGAGAGGTTCTTTATCGGACACCTGGTGGTGCGGGGGGTGCGGCCAGCTCAGAAGGGTCGTAGTGCGGACATTGGGCCCGGGGGGGGGAGGCGGGCCAGCGCAGCGGCGGGTGGGCATCATGGTCGGTCAACGCAGGGGTATGCAAGAGCCTTCGACCCGGTAACAACGACTCACGGACGCGCCGCGCATGGACCGCAGCAGTGCGCCGCTGCCGCTCCTCTTCTGCTATCGCGCTTTGGATTGGGAGTCAGCTGAAGTCACACGCGTCCAACTTGCAGAAGGCGCTGCGGCTCGACTTGCTGTTTGAACTCTGAACCAGAGCAAGGAGACCTGGTATGCTGGACGCCCGAGTCGCTTGTACCGTGTGCGCCAAAGTCCTGAACCGAACCGACAATGGACACCCAATGGCAGGATCGGCGATCCTCTCTGTCCCTCGGTGGTTCCACGATCCACTCTTCATCAGTGCGTTCTGCGCCCCGCCCCACACGCGCACACCTGCGTCCAGAACTCCCCAATCAGCGCCGGCTTGTCCAGCTGGAAGGCGCAGACGGACAAGTAGAACGGGGACGTGAGGCGGGTGATGTCGTCTCGCCCCCAATCCGGATAGCCGTGCGGCGCGTAGAAGTCCAGTGTACCCAGACCCGAGGGATCCCAGCCCGGACCCACAGAGCCGTCGCGCAACTGGAAGGCCCGCCTGAGGAAAGGAAACCATATGCGGTACGGAGTACGGCACAACAGCTGTTGTACGGCAGGGCACGGTTGGGTTGTACGACAGAAGAACCGAGGGGCAGGACGGGGAACGACCCATGGTACGGTAAGTACCATCGCGATGCGCCGGCAAGACCGTGACACCCGGCGAGCCGGATACGGTAGCTGCTGCGGTCCCCGGCCGGCCCGAGCGCCGGCCTGAACCTTGCTCCGCTATCCCAACGTGTCTGTGCACGCCTCACGGACCTGAGGGCCGCATCCGAGTAGAGGTCCCGCGGGCTCGTCTCGAAGTCATCGATGCGTCCCTTCAGCCACTGCAGGCGGTCAGCGAGTCAGCGGAGGGGGGGCGTTCGGGGAGGTAGTGGGGCCCAACGAACCGAGCCCGACGATCAGTCAACAGTCGCCGACCACGTGACCACTGTGACCGATCACGTGACTAGTGTGTCCGTACAGTGCAGTATTCACGGCAGATACGACTCACTGACGGCAGTCGACAACCGCGTCCGTTACTCGTCCGCTGGCTGCGCGCACTCTACAGTGTACCAGATGTGTGACCACCACGCGCTAAAAGCTTTACCAGCAGTGGAAATTGAAAAGAGGCGGCCCGTCGCCCACCTGAGCGTCCGTACAGTACGGCATGCTGTGCGCGCCTACGGTGACCTTGGCCTGCGGGTCGGCCTTGTGTACGGCAGCCGCCAGCCGGGAGATGAACCGTTGCAGCTCCGGAACCGTCACGTCCACCGTCCGGAGGCGGCAGCTGGTGACCTGTGCGTACGGAGGGTACGGAAAGTAAGTACGGTAGTAGTAAATAAATCGAAGCAGTGGTCTCCAGACTCCAGTCGTGGGCTCCAGCAGCAACCCCCCGAGGGTCGCTCGGAATATTGTGCCAATCACAACACTGCAGTAACCGCATCTACGCGCGCTCACCAGCGGCAACAGGTACGGCAGCTCCGAGTTGTGGTGCCCGACGACGTCCTTGTACATGTACTGATTCAGTGCCGTACCATTCGACGATGGGCCCGGCGACGGCGGAGGCGTACGGCTGACCTGCGCAGCCAGGGTTTCCCAGGCTGCCGCCAGGCTGGCATTGCCGTACCACGGCATCGGCTTTACCGACTTCGCCGCCGCCGCCGCCGCCATGACTCTGGCACCCGTCGGCAGCGGACACGAGCTCGTGAGCTGTGCGCCGTATTTGTCGTACTGGTATACGGCATTGGTGAGGAAGTCTAGCTGCTTCAGCCCGATGATGGTGGAAGCGGTGTCGTACATTTTGGATGAAGACGCGGCGGCAGCGGAGACTGACTCAAAGTAGCCCCGGGACGAGCAGGCGGATCCGGATCCGGATCCGGATCCGCCAACCGCCCGCCCGCCGCCACCGGCGGCTATCGACGAATCGTTTGCCACGAAATGCCAGCCTTCGTACTGCAGTACATCCGTACGTCCCTGCGTATGGACGCCAGCACAAGCACGTGCGATGCGAAGGTCCGACATTGGCTTGGGGCGCGTGCGAGAACTGACTGAGAGTACGACATACACGTGGGTACCCAGTGCTGTACGTGGTGCCAGCCCCAGCCTTGACTACTCACTCACTGCACGCCACTTCAGATCCGCTGCAGCGCTAGCTCTCCGGAGGGAGGAAGAGAGAGAGGGGGAGCAGCGCCCCACAACGGAAAACTCCGTGACTCGGGGGCAGCAACCCACCCACCCACCCACCCCCTGGGTAACCCACCGGCACCGGCGATGCCTTTCCACCGAAGGCCTTCAGCGCCTGCGAAGTGTGCGCCGGCATCGGGCAGTGTGGGCGGTGTGTGCGTGTATGCGTGCGTGTGGGAGTGGGAGTGGCGGCGGCATTGCGTGAGATGGAGAGGTTTGGGTTCGGAACGTGCAGCAGCATGCGAGCCCTGGTCCATGCCGATGCGTCCACCACGTACGGTACTCTACCGCTGGGTCGTTGGTCGTTGGTCGTTGGGCTATTGGGAGAGGCGTACACGTGCCTGAAGGGAGCGATAGTCTTTGGCGCGCTCGGGGCGGGCGGCGTAGTAGTCGGGGTCCTCGAGTGTGTACGAACCCCACTCCATGTCGTACCTGCACGACATGGCAAAGCCGCCATGTCAGTAGGTGCCGTGTCGCCTCAAGCCACGGACTGGACATCCGGGCGAACATTTTGGGCCGTGCGTGCGTTACCCGATCGTTTAATCCTTTTGTGAACTATAACGAAGCGCCGTACCGGGATACCGTAGTGCCTTCATCCCAGGCCAATCCTCACTCCCTCGGACTCCGTTGTCTCTTCCATCCTTCCTCAACCCATAACCCACCAATACACAACAACAATCAGCGGATCAGGATCAAATGCCTGTGAAGCATTCCATCTCTACACCCGCTCCCCCAGCAGCCCACCGCCCCCATGCGGCCGTACTGTCGTACTGCCGTACTGCCGTACATGTAGTTCCGGTACAGCCGCAGGTCCCAGCTCATGCCCTCCGGCTCGTTGAACAGGTCATAGCCCATCATCACAGAAGAGTAAGTCGCAGCGGTGGCGCCGCCGCCATCGGCTGCCAGATCAGCACTCGCAGCACCGCTTGCAGCGGCCACCGCAGCCACCGCAGCCGCAGCCGCCGCAGCCGCCGCAGCGGCTTCCCTCACGGCGCCTGCAGCCGCAGCGGTACCCTCGAAGTCGACGTCAGCGACCGCCTGAGGAACGGGCCGGACCAGCGGTGACAAGGTGGTGGTGGAGCTGCGAAGGTTCTCCTGGTGTTGGGGCTGGGGCTGAGGTGGGGGCTGAGGTGGGGGCTGGGGCTGGGGCTGGGGCTGGGGCTGGGCTCTGTCCGCGGGCGGCGCCACCGGGGTCGTCGACGGGATCGATAGTGTCCGGCGACGTGCCAGGCGACGGCCCGTCGGGAAGCCGGCGGCCGGCGGCTTGGCAGCGGCTGAGAGCTGCCCCTGACGCATTGTCGAGGCCGTCGCAGCAGCCGCCGCCACTACCGGCGGTAATAACGCCGAGTAGGAAGGCGGCCGCGCCAGGGACGAGGCCGCCAGCCCTGCTTCTGATTCTGCTTCTGCTGGAGCTGTTGCTGTTGTTCCTGGTGCGGTTGCTTGCGGTTCTGCAGTTGGTGCTGGTGGTGGCGGTTCTGCTGCTGCTGAGCCGCCGGCCGCGGTCGCCGCGACAGTGCCGCCGTCACTGAGGCCCTCCGCCAGCGCCGCGTCGCTGGCCGCCAGCGCATCATCATCATCGTACGACGGCGGCGGGATGCGCGTGTTCGCGAGGTGCCGTACTAATGGCGTCAGGCAGTTGTCCACGTAGGCGGCGGTGCCGGCGGCAGTTCGGATCATGTGCAGAGCCCGGTCGCGGTTCTGGGGCGGGTTGTCCCTGGAGGGCATGAGCACGGGGCCAGGGAAAGGGAGCCTGTCGGGACATCCAGGCGGCTGGGCAGCCAGGTACGGCGAACAGGAGTACAGGACAGGTGCGGAAACATGGGCCGCATACCGTATCCCGCCTCACCTGCCCACCTAGCACCTACCGCCCACCCACCTGCGCACCGCCAGCACGTCGTGCGACCACAGCGTCAGCAGCACCTTGACCCCCCGCCGATGGCACTGCCGCAGAAGCCATTTGAGATCCTCAACGGCCGCACCCCCGCAGCCCACCACAACCTCCGGCCCGCTGCCGCCGCTGCCGCCATCACCCCCGCCGGTTGAGCTGTTCGGACCCCAGCAGGGGTTGAGCGCTCCGTCGATGTGGAGCCACACGCGGAGCAGGTTGCCGCCGGCGTCGGCCAGCTCATCCACCACGCCCTGCGTTGCGTTGTGCAGAACGATTACCGGTATGCACGTGGGGCAGTGCCACGCACGCGAGAACGGTACGGTAAGGTGGCGCGGGAAGCAAAGTCTGGTCCGGTCGGATTCGATCCGTGGGCTTAACACCTGTGCTCTTGGCACCTCATGTTTGCAGTCGGCAACGGATTGACTGCACATCACGTGAAGCGGAGAGGTACGTTTGGGGGGGGGGTGAGCACTCGGCTCTCCCCTCAGTTCCTGTTGGTTGTTGGTTCTCGCTCTTGTGCGAGGCTGGTTCTGGTGCCCACTGTAGCACTGATCCCGCCTTTTGGGGCAAGGAGTAGCGAACCATAGGGCCACCATAGGGCCAACGGGAGCCCAATTCGCGGCGGGCAACGCCTCAGCGGCCGTGAGGCAGTGCGCCCGTGAGGCAGTCCATCGTTGCCAAGCATGCCTCGACAGCGTCTATACACACATCCACGCAGCTCAACCTCAAGCTCGCATACCAGCCTCGGCTGAAACGAGCCTCCTTTCCGCTGCCTGAAACCGACCTGACGCCAACCCTTCACCCCTGCCCTCCCTACCACCATCTCCACCACCGCCACCAGAGGCTACCACCGCCAGACACACTACCGGTGTAACGCCGAGGTCACAGGTGCCGTACAAGCGGCTAGCATAAAGCCTAAGAAAGGCGTCGCACAGCATCTCGAGTAGCCTTTGCTCCGCCCAATCATGACAACCGGGGACCGCCCTGCCGGCCCGTAACGCACCAGCAGCAGCTGGCGCACCTCCACCTCGCTCTGCTGTAGCCGCGCCGCGCCGAAGGGGAAGATGGGCAGGTTGCCTAGGTTGACCCCTAGCCAAGGCGGCCCGGTTTGGTAGCCCGTGCAACTGGCATTGCCACCACTGCCACCGCCACCGCCATTGCCATCACAACCGCCCGCCAGTAGATCCGTGGCGCCGGTCGGCCCGCCGGCAACAGCGCTGCAGTCCCCCGCGGTTGAAGTGTTTTCGGCGCCGCTGATATTGGGCCCATTCATAACATCGCCAATATCGTCGTCGGCGTAGTCGGCGTAGTCGGCTAGCGCGCCATGGGCCTGTGCGCCACTAGCGCTGTCAATGCCGCCGGCGCCAGCCGCCGCTGGGATATTGCTGGGGGTGTGTGCCCCTAAAAGAACTGAAGGGGCCGCCGCCGCAGATGGAGCAGAAGCACACGGCGACGGCAGGTGGAGGAAAGGCGCAAAGGCGACTGCCAGCAGGATAGCCGCGCTCGGGCCGGCGCGGCCGAAGAGTTTTATGACCGACCCACGGGTCATGGCTGTCCGTTTTACCGCGCAAACGCGCAAGCGCGCAAGCGCGCTGGCGCGAGTCACAAGCGCGCAAACTTCGTGATGCGTTGCAGGCCTTGGGTGAGTTACGCACGGGTCCAAGGTAACGCGATTGCCATTCTCCCCGTGGGTCCGACGAAGGAAAGGTCCAGTCGGTACGGGATCCAATGTGAAGCGCATGGTGGGGCTTCGCGGAGGGTGCAGACAAACCGCGGGCGGGAGTTCTGCTTGTGAAACGGCGATAAATGGTATGTCGGTAACGGTTAACGTTGTTCGGGACAGGCGAGATCCGGTGTAAACCATCTGCTACGCAGCATCTGCGGCTCGCCCCCTCTCGCCCCTTTCATAACGTAGCCGTACATGAGGCGTATCGGTGAGCGAGGATGTGTACATGACGGCCATGTCGGCCATTTTATGCCATGTTTCTCCACCGAAATGTAAGTAATGATCCAAGTGAGCACTGTGGTGTTCCCTCGCCTTGTCTCCAGCGCAGCCTCTGGAAATGCAAGCACACATACTGCAAGCGTCCGCACGGACGACCATGATGCGGCCAGGCATGGGTTTGGGTGCATTCGGAGGCATTTTGGGCAGCACCAGTAGAGTTGCGGTGTCTCCATGAGATCTTCATAGCCGCCGAGCCTACCGTTTGTCACCAGCAGGGCTTCACGAGCTTGTGCGAATAGGACCTCACGAGCAGAATCGGCGGATTTACAGGCCGCATCCTGGAGATACATGCTGCCATGCCATCCGGGGATTTCTTCGCGTCTGTGAATATCGCTAGGAGCTGGCACAGTGTGTTCGCCAGGTGGCCGACGTCAATGGTACTCCCATCTTCCAAATACGCAATCATGGCCGCAGCTGCAGGTGCAGCAAACGAAATGCCGGACCCGACGAAATGAATTGTCTGAGGATGCACGGCCGGCCAATGCTTGTCGAGAAGCAGAAGCGCCTTGTCAAGATCCATGTTGACTTTATGCAGAACTAGCCGGCAGAGAAGCTATTCGGGAGTGCCGACCGTGGTGAGGGACCGGTGCGCTTGTAGGTCGTACTATTTTCGGAAATAGTACGGCACGCATGCTCCAGCGCTGTTCACGCGTACATAAAAGGTATTCACATAACTGCTTGGCCTTGTATTGGTTCGGTATATGTGCCCCAGCAGCTTTGGTCACTTAGGCAGCTATTCATAAGTGGACATGACACGATGACAGGCTGGACGCGTTGTGCAGAGCACCACAACGTGTTCACTGAACCACAGGATTATCGGTTTTCATTCTCGCGTTGCGTTTTACGTGCGATATCGTAACGTGCGACTTCTTATGGCGGATTTCAGTTCGAATTGTGGATTTTGCGCTGTCCTTGTAAGCTGGTGGAAGTGGAAGTGAAAGTGCGAAAGTGGGTTCTGGAGCGGCGGATTGGCGCACGGCGCGGTCCTCACGCCTCCCGCTTTTCAGCAGCTGATCAAGCAAAGTGCCTGCTTTCTGCCAGCAAAAATTTGGAGGCGTGAGCTGGTGTGAGGACCCCAGTCCACGCGCTCCAGAACCCACTTTCGCACTTTCACTTCCACTTCCACCAGCTTTCAAGGACAGCGCAAAATCCACAATTCGAACTGAAATCCGCCATAACGTGCGTCGACTTCGTAACGAAGTGCAAAAACTTTAGTACGACATGCGACAGCGGCAACAAACTCCGGAAGGATGTTGAGTTGGCTTGTGGGTTGCAGCGTGAAGTCTTTAAAAAATATTTAACGAAATGTGACGTCTAACGTTCCAGACGCGTCTAGATCACTTGCATCGCTCAGGGGCAACAAACCCGGGCGGGTATCGTCGCTTCGAGACCATCCCGTGTGCAAAGGCTCATAGGTAAATCCAGCATGCCACGCCGTATTTTGTGGTCGTGAGGCACGGGTGCATCGGGAGGTGTCTCGGTTCAGTTATCAACTTATCATAGCTTTCGCAAAAATCAGATGGGCCATAAACCAACCCATAATCGCGCATGTTATCGCCATTGGGTCATGTTCAGCGCGCAATAAATCGTCAAAATTTAATTGATAGGATTTGCCTTGTAATTTGCGTATGCTGACGTGCAAATCATTACAACTGTCTCTGGTGCGCGACGGGTCTTCATTAGTCAATCTTCGCCCGTCGGTGGTGCCCTTTCTCGCTTTCCGTTTGTCGGAGAAGGAGCCTGCATATCCCGCTGGCGAGAGCTGCGCTGGACCCTCTATGGCGCTCTTAACATGACGCGTCAGCTGGCCCATCGCGCATTTACCTTAGCTACAATAGCTAGGAAAGGGCGCAAGCAACCTGATGATGCTTCTGCCGCGCTGTCATCGCCCAGCGCGCGCCTGCTGTTTGGCAGGGCTCAGTCCAGCGCTCCGGCACCGGCTCCTGACGCGACACTCGCGCAGTCATCAGCCACACCGCCACAACATATACATCAAATTGCCGGCATCCAAAGCGACTCCCTGCCTGACGCGTCTTGGCGGGGCTTCGCGGCAATTGCTGGCGTCGGAACTCATGGCGCGGGACTCTGCACTTCCGCTGGAGCCCAGCTTAAATCACCACAACATCCATTTCCAGTCTTTGCCGTCAGTACATCCTTTCCAGCTAGCGGTGCCGGCACCCGCGGCGATTCCAGCAGCCCTGCGAGCCAGGCTCCCCCCTCAGCATTCAGCGGTGGCGCCTTCAGCGGTGGCCTCCATCCCGCCACCGACCCCGCCGCGGCACCTCCTCGCGCCGCTGCAGTTTCCCCCGCCTTCACCCGGACCTCGCCCACAGCTGCAACAGCCGCATCAGCAACCGCCGCAACGGCCACCGCAGCGGCTCCAGCCGCGTCTGCGTCCCTCAGCTCCAGCGCCAACGCCGGCGCCTATAATGAGCCAAAGGACGGTTCCTTCAGCGGTCGCATCGTGCAGCACGACGGGAGCCACGCGGTGCACTTGCTCGTATCAGGTACGGAAGAAAGTCGCGACGGTTGCAATTCGTTGGAGACCGTTGGAACCAACCGTTGGCAGGGCTGAGCGAGCCCTTCGCGACAAACTGAGTCGCTGCCTGCCTGTCGTACGGCTACCGTAGTCATGTTTCGAAGGCTGACGCCGCCTCCCCACCGATTAGCGGGGACCTGACTGGATTAGCCGCCATTGGACTGGACGGGACGAGACAGGACGGGACGAGACGAGACGGGACGAGACGGGACTGTCCCTCCCAGCGCCCACAGCTGCCCTTCACCACCACATCCGAAACCAGAGCTGCGGCCCTCAGGCCCCCTGCCATGCCCGGCCCAGCCCCTGCCCGGCATCCTGCCGCCTCGCCCCCCTGCCCCGCCCTTCTCGGATATCTCCGCTCACCCCCCCGCCCTCCTCACAATTGCCCCCACGGCCCGCCCGCCGGCCCCCGACCCTGCCCCCGCGCATTGCTGATTGCTGCAACCAGCACTGCTGCTACTGCCGGTACCATCCACCACATTTCACTCTTTCAGTCCCCGCCCCGCCCCCCGCCCCCTGCCCCCCCTGCCCTCAGGTCACAGTGCCCGGGACTACAACCTGCGGATGGTCCGCTGTCACGTCCGGGACGAGCTGCGCTTCTCCCCGCCACAGCTCCCCGGGGGCCACTCGGCGGGGGCTGCAGGCACGGGGTGCGGCACGGACGCGGCCTCGGCCCGGGGGGAGGACGTCTCGTTCGCGACCTTCTTGTACAGGTGAGCTGGGGCTGGGGCTGGAGCTGGGGGAGAGGAGGGAGAGGGAGAGGGGGGCGTGGAGGGCGAAGGGGAAGGGGAGCGGGAGGGAGAGCGGTAGCGAAAGCGGGGGAGATCAGCTGGGGGGCTCGGGCCGAAATATTCTAAGGGAGGAAAAAAAGATACCGAGGGAGGAAAGCCTCGGGGCTTTTCCATGGCGCTGTCGTGCCAGCTTCACTCAGACGCGCGCCATTCGCGTTGGCCGTGCGCGCCGTAACATCCATCCCGTTGCCGTCCCGTCGTACTGCCGTACCGTCGTACCGCAGGCAGGTTCGTGACACGATCAGCGCCACGTTCCTCCCGGCGGGGTACCCGGACACCACTGGGCAGAACTACGTGCGCTTCATGGCCTGGCAGGTACGCAATAACCACCGCAACCGCAACGCTGTGTTTGTCCCCACTTCTTACCACACGGTTTCCTGGTGCCCGCCCTCTTCCCCGCCCTCCCCCCCCGCAGGGTGTCCATAATGTGGCTATGACCGCCAATTCGGTGTTGGCCTCCACCTTCATGTTGTATGCGGTGGGACTGGGGGCGGGATCCATACCCACCGCGGGGGCTCTCAACTGGGTACTCAAGGTGAGCGGGGGGGGGGGGGCGGGGGGGGCGGGAAGTAGGTGAGGGCGGGGAGGGGCAGGGCAGATGAAATCCCGGGTCCGATGACAAGAGGGTTTTCCATACCTGGGGTTCCTCTCGCCTGCGGGACATGCGGTATGCATACCCCCCTCCGCCTCCGCCTCCGCCTCCGCCTCCCCCACCACAACTGCTGCTCCCGCTTCCGCTGCCGGTGCCGCTGCAGGACGGTATGGGCCAGTTGGGGACGCTACTGTTCGGAAAGACCATCGCACACAACTTCGATGTGCACTCCAAGACGTGGTGAGTGGGGGTTGGGTACGGCGTACGGCATGCAGCGTGTGGTCGTACGGCGGGCACTGTGTGACCTGCCCGCTCAGCCCTCTCGCGCCCTCGTCGCGTGTGGTCTCTTTCTGGCCCCCTCGGTCCCTTCGCGGGCTGACACACCGGCCCACTCTCTAGCTGGGAAAGAACGACCCATCCAAAGATCCAAAGATCCAAAGATCCAAAGATCCAAAAATTCAAGTGTCCCCTCTCCCTCCCTCCCTCCCTCCCTCCCTCCCTCGCCAGGTTCTTTCTGTCAGCGGTGATGCTTCAGGCGGCTGCCGCCCTGGAGCTGATGACGGTGCTGCTGCCCGGGCACTTCCTGCTCATGGGCTCACTGGCTAACACACTCAAAGGTGGAACTGACTGGATGAGTGAGGGGACTGACTGAGGTGATTGTGTGACTGAGGTGACTGCCTCTTGAAAGGCCAGGCAGTTGGGGAGGTTCCTGCGACCAGATCCAGATCCAGGTCCAGATCCAACTTCGCATCACGCTCTCAATCCCCACCCACCCACCCCCATCCCCCGCCCCCTGCCCCGCCCCTGCCAGGCCTAGCCTGGATGGCCGCCGGCTCCACTCGCTCCGTCTTCCATTTGAGCTTCGCGCGAGATAACAACATCGCCGATGTGACCGCAAAGGGTGGGTGCCTGGGTGGGTGGGTGTGGTGAGGGAGTAAAGACATGCGTGACTGCGTTCCGTGCGTGCTACTGGGTGCGCGGGTGGGTGGGTGGGAGGGGACGGCGGGTGGGCGGGCGGGTGCGGAGAGGTTCCCTCTTTCCACTCTAGCCATTTTCACATTTTGAAGCCCTCTCTGACCCCTCCCTGCCCTGTGCGCGGCCCCCCACCCCACTCCGCCCTCCGCCCCTCGCTTCCCCCCCGCCCCCCACTCCGCCCCTCCCCCCCCCAGGCACCTCCCAGTACATATTCGCCTCTCTGGTGGGCACCGCGGGGGGGGCCCTGATGTGTGCCGCGGTGGGGCAGAGCGGTGCGGCGGCGGCCACATGCTTCGGACTGCTGGCGGGGGCGACCATTGGATCCGCCTACCTGGCAGTGCAGGTAGGTGGGGTGGGTGGTTGGGGAGGTGCTGGGTGGGTGTGTGTAGTAGTGGTTAGTTGGTTGGTCGGTTGGTCGGTTGGTCGGTTGGTTCGTTTGTTAGTCGGTCCGTTGGTTGGTTTACAAGACACGCATGTCGAGCATGGAGGCGTCCTGGCGGTTGGTTGGTTGGTCTCTGGCCCAGCGAGCACGACCCGGAGTGCGTCTGAAACCACCCTCCGGCCTGTAGGTGGATTACCCCCCATAAATACACACGTGCCCGACTCTGTTTCTCGCACCTGGAATCTTCACTCACTTGTGCAACCCCGCCCCGCCCCGCCCCGCCCCGCCCCCCCCCGCCCCGCCCCGCCCCGCCCCGCCCCGCCCCGCCCCGCCCCGCCCCGCCCCGCCCCGCCCCACCTCAGGCCATCCCTCTCTCCACCCTCAACGCCACCCGGCTTCAACTCCTGGTGGACGCATTCCTCACCAGCATCAGCCCGGAGGAGGCGGCAGACAGCCGGAGACGACGCCACCACGGCCGCCGTACCCACGCCGGGCGCGACATCAGCCGCGGCGACGACGACGACGATGGCGACGGTTCGGACCGCGACGACCAAGATGGCGGCCAACGTGGCTACCGGGCTGCCAGCGCAGAGCGGCGCGGCGGCGGCGCCGCCGCCGGCGCGCGCGGCGGCGGTGGTGTCGGCTTCAGCGGTCCGTACGACACCGGCGTCGACGGCGACGACGACGACGATGACGTCATGCCTGGCGGCGACGGCGGCAGCGGCGGCGTCAGGGACGGGTTGCGAGGCCACAGCGGCGGCGGCGGTGTGGGCAGCGGCGGGATGGCGGCGCGGGGGGGCAGAGGCGGCTTTGGCGGTGTGGATTGGGACCGGGAACGAGAGCGCGAGCGCGAGCGGGACGCGTCGGGCGGCGCGATGCGGCGGTGGTCGCGGCCGCGCGCGTACCGCACCGTTGACCGTTGCTACATCGGGCCCTCGACGCACGAGTACGAGCTGATGTACGACGACAGTCTTGACCCGCAGGTCTGCTGGCGCGAGCGGGTGGTGGGCGGGTGGTGGTCGGTTCTAGGGGGCCCAGCAGCACCCCGGGCGGCGGGAGTAGAAGTGGGAGAGGAAGCGGAGGTGGAGGTGGAGGTGCAAGTGGAAGCGATTGTGGCATGAGTGAGCGTGCTCTGGGCCAGGGCAGCCAATCCGTAGCAGATCAGCAGATCAGCCCTCGACAGCACACCTCAGCCACACTTTCGCATCTGTCATTTTGCTCCTGTACCGCTGGGTGGGTTGGGCATCATCTGCCGGTGCTTTGCCGCCATGCTCCACTCTCCCAAGGAACAAATAGCACACACTCTCACGCACACACTCTCACGCACACACTCTCACGCACACACTCTCACGCACACACTCTCACGCACACACTCTCACGCACACACTCTCACGCACACACTCTCACGCACATATGCAAACCTGGGCCCCTGTGTTGACAATAGACTGGTCACTGACCCTCATCCGCCCCCTCTCTCGGGCTCCTCGGACCCCCCGCCCGCCCGGTCTGCCGCGCCCAGGTCCCCACCCCCCTGGAGCTGTCGCCCATGGATCCGCCGCTGCCGTACTTTTCCCGCTGCGCCGCCGAGCGCCTCTCGCCCCCCATCATCGTGGGCAGTCGGCTGGAGCACGTGGTGGATGGTGGGTGGGTGGGGGTGGGGGGGAAGGGAGTGGGTGAGGTGGGGGGTGAGGGGGTGGGTGGGTGGGTGGTGGGTGGGTGGGTGGGTGGGGATCCTTCCTGCCTGCCTGCCTCGGTCCTCTTCTCTCCACTACTCCCTTCCCCCTCTCGAGCTGCCCCTTCACTGCCCCTACCCGGGCCCCTCTACTCCGCTGCCCCTCGCTTTGGCCCTCCGCCCCTCCACCACCCTCCCCTCCGCTGCCCCTCCGCTTCTCATCCGCTTTGGGCCCCTCCGCCCCTCCGCTTCTTCAGGCAACGCCAATCTGTTGGTGATGCTGCTGACGACGTACAAGTATGCGCACTTTATGGTGGTGCCGCGGAGGGGGGCGCTGCACGTGGTGCTGCACGAGAGGGCCGACCCACGGGACATGGTGCAGGTGGGGGCGCGGGGGGGGGGGGGGGCGGGGGGTTACGGCACACACCGGCGTGCGCTTGCTTCTTGCCTTTGGCGCCACGCCCGCCCCGTCCGACCTCGTCGCATCACGCCCGCTCCTGACCCCACTCCCGGCTGCTGGTCGCGGCCCACAGGCCTACCTCCAGGCCTGCATCCTGCGGCGACGCATGCGGGGAGATAAGGCCCAACCGCTGCCCGATCCGGACGAGCAGACCGCGGAGCTGCGGCTGGAGCTGCAGGTAGTACGGCAGTACGGCAGCAAGCCAAATGACGCAATTCCTCTTCACGGCCTTATCACTCCACGCAACAGCCACTCACGTGATACCTCATTTCTCATTTCTCATTTCTCCTCGCATCGCTTTGGCTCGCCCGTTCGCAGGAGAGCCTTGCGGCGGCGGAACGGTTGACCACAATCTTCATGTCGACCATCGAGGTACGGCAGGCGCTTGCCGTATGTGCAGTACATCCGCACATGAGACGCCGTACATTTTGTCGTGCTGGCGGAAGTGGGTTTGCAGTATTCACCGGACCGCTGCTTCTGCTGCTGCTGCTGCTGCCGCTGACGACGTTGTTGTTCTGTTCTGTTCTGCCGCTGCTGACGCTGATGCTGCTGTTTTCTTTCTTCCACTGCTGCCGCTGCTGCTCACTGAATCGGTGACTCCAAGGCCAACGGCTGGACGGTTGCCAAGGTGGTTGTGGAGGCGCAGCGCCGCAGGGCGAGGTGGTGAGACCCAGGAGGGAGGCAGGCAGGAGCCGCTGGCGCTGGTGCGCACCTCTAGTTGCCGTCAGCACCATTGCTGTGGCAGCTTCCACCGCCGCCGACGTGATTAGCTAAGCTTGGGAGCGATGGGAAGTCAAGTCGGGGGGTAATGGAGATGATGAGTTGGGAACTGCGGGGGGCGGCGTTGGGGTGGAGCCGGTGGGGGAGGTGGGAGGGGGGAAGCGTGGCCGGGACCCGGGAGAGGGGAAGCTGCCAATTCCGAATCTGCCGGGGGTGACTGGGAAGGGCGCGGATAGGGGTTGCAAATGGCTGTGTGGGGGGCATATGGATGGGGCAATGCCGCACCGTCGGTATGAGGGCATGCGCATTTGTTTTTGGATTGTCACGTCGTTTGCTGGTTGTGGTGGGCTTTTCACATGTCAGTCTTTCAAGCACTCTCGTTGGAATGGGTCCAATGCCGCTTCCCCGTTCGGTTTTTTTTGTGGTTTGCGTCCAGGAGAAGATGGGATTCTTGGTTTTGGGGCGGTTATGTTTTCGGTTACGCTGCGTTCGCTGCTCCCCCCCAAAAGAACAGCTTATTCAGGATCTCATCCGTCGCAACTTGTTATTTTTCACAGCGCTCTCCCCCAGGGTGTCCAGGATGCGGGGGGGCGGGCCACAGGCGCGCCTCCTGCCCCCAGTGCGGGGCGGTGCGCCTTGTTCCGCTGCTGTTCCGTTCACGCTGTGCGGGGCCGCGCAGTTTTTCGTTCGCTGTCTGGGGAAGCTGGTGCTGCAGGTTAGGCATGTCTTCCTTGTTGTTGTCGTTTGGTACTTGCGCAGCAAAAACGCTGACAGAGCGCTGGAGGGCCGCGGGGGAGGGCGGCTGTTGTGGCGAAGTGGGGGGTGGGGCTCCGCGCCGGCAAATTTTCCCAGAGGGCTCTGGGAGCCGCCGGCCTGCCGGGCGCGATTGTAACTTTAGGAACCTCGAGGGCCGAGGAGAGGAAAGGGAAGGGGCGAGGGAGGTGGGGAAGAGGGAGGATGGAGGCGCCGTTGGCCGTGCTGATGCACGGGGCATAAGACCCGTTCGGGAAGGTCTTGTCTGCATGGCCGGTGGGTATTCTTTGCTTTTCCGGCTCGCCCAGATGTGTGCCTCGGACTGCTGATCCTCCGGCTGTTGTGCGTCTTGACCCAATCCGTCTTTGAATGCTGAACTGGAAGAGACCTTCGTCTGACCCTCGACTTTGAAGGAAAGCGTACAGTACGGCGATGGGCGGTGGGGCGACGTTGGGGAAAATGCTGGCAGGTTGGTTTTTCGCATTCCGTTCTGTTTGGTGCAGCTTGAGGTGAGGTCTGAGGTGTCGGCGGTGGGCCGTTGGGGCAGTTGGGGGCCGCACCGTTGTCAGTTGCCGTGTTGCGCTGCCGCGGGCCTTTCGAGGTCGTTGTTGTCTCTCTCAACCGAGCGAGGGGCCAAGGGCAGGCAGAAATGCAACGGTTGGTGGAACGGTTGGCGGTTTGGTTTGTTGGTGGGTGAATTGAGTGTCCGCCTGTGAGCCTGGAATGCGTGGATGACTGTTGCTGCTGCCGCTGCTGCTACAAGGGGCGCGGTTCAGAGATCTCATGGCAGGGGAGAGGCTTCAATGCACGGCTGGCGGGTCATGTCGTGGTCCTGTTTGGTCTATGGGCTGGGTGTGCGTTCCTTTGCCCGGGTCAGCTCCACTGCAGTGCACGGAGGGCCAGCTGGTGGCACGCTGGCTTGACTCTTCCAAGAGTCTGGAGCCCACTCTAACAACATACCGTACAACAACCATGACAACAATAACAAAGTTGTGTGTTCCATCCTTTTCGTTGGCGACCCGTAACCAAAACGATGCACAGCAAAAGGGGCGTCGACCCTTATCATTGAGTCAGATGTACGAGGGTTCCCGTTTGCGGCCTTGGAGCGCTGTACACGCCGGCTGCTGAAATCCACGCGAGCGCCCCTACCGGTAGTGGCAGTGCACCTCCTGGCAGTGGCAGTGCACCTCCTGGCAGTGGCAGTGCGCCTTGGCTGAGATGCCGCCTGTGTGTGGGGTGCGGGACCTTGCGCCAGCAGCGTATCCCAGCCATGGCGCAGCCGCCGGGCACACAAGCACACAACATGTGAGGGCTAAGGCGGCAAACGGCAAGTGACGGAGGGGTGACGGACGAAGACACGTGCCCCTTACATGTGGTAGGGTTTTTTCCACACGCCCGCGTTCGGGGGGGCGGGCTACCGTTTGGGCAACGCTTGCCAGCGGCTCACTTGTCAGCGGCGGCTGTCAGCTGCCGGTAGCAGCAGAGGTACCGGTAGCTCCAACAGCCGAGCCGGAGGCCGACGTAACCACTGGATAGCACAAACACGCAAAACCACCTTTGAGCCAGGCCTGGATGGCCTCCTTCGGCATGTCATAAGCATGAACACGCTCCCGAATCCAACCGTACGCCCAAAGAAACAGCAAATATCTAGAGATTTTATTCGCGCCACCACAGGCGTGTGGCCCTTATTCCGCGGGCAGGCAACCTATCACAAGCCATACCATGCGGTACGACATACACCCTCCTCCCAGGACCGCAAATGCAATTCCCAAAGAACGTCCCTGGCTAGCACTGAGGGAGAGATCTGGAGCGTGGTTTCATATACAGGTTGGCGATTCGCAGTGCAGTGCAGTGCAGCCAGAGACGTCCGCCCGAGCAGGTAGGGTGTGCTCCGCCCTGGGGGGCACTCGATCGGTAAGCTACCGAAGTACGGTAACCCCGGCTCCCAAGATCGCTCCCTACTAGGGGGGCCAATATACTCAAAACCTTGCCGCGCACTCGTCCTGCCAAGTGACTTTGACCGGGGCGAGGCAGCGCATCTGGTTGCCCTCCCCGGCCAAAAGCGGGCCCCGGGACGCCCCTGCCCACACGCCCACATACACCCACATACATGCGCAGCTGCTCCGGCGCGCCTCCCACCAACGCCGCCCTCCAACGTCCTTCACCGATACACCGCCGGCCGCCTTGGGCCCGCTCCATCGCTGTGAGCCGGCCCGACATGACACGACATGGCCCGACACGGCCCGGCCGCAGATGCGGAGAGGGGCTTTGCCGTCGGTTCGGGTGCAGAGAGCGCCCGCACGCCACACCGCCGCCACCATCCTCCGGGCCAGGAAAGAATTGATCGATATATCAAGGTGGTGAGAGTGTGATTCAGCTAAAGCAAATCTGCCAATGGCCGCGGCTGCAGCATACACGCGCGGCCAAGCGCGGCGGCGTGGCAAGCCCGCGTCCGCAATCAAGTAAAAAAGCGCGCCTCTAATTTCTTTTCTGTTTTATCTGCGCCATAAGAGAGTGAGCAGCTAAAAAACACGCGCGTCTGTCCCTTATACAAAGGTTGAATCGGTGCCCCGTGAAACACTTGAGTTCGCGGGATGATCCCGCGGGGAGGATCGTGGACGCAAAGTGGGGCCAGAGAGCGGTAACCGACGACCCCTCGGCCACTGGGGCCCTCCCGACACGCCGGCTGCGCGAAACCTCCGGCCACCACCGGCCCAGGCCGCACCGCACCGCGCCGCCGCCCCGTCCTCCCCATTTAAAACCGTGCTCAACGGGCATAACAATACAGCGTATCATCTTTGCGTCATTGGTGGGTGCACTGCGTGAACAGGTGGCACACTGGCAGATGGAGAGCCAGAAAACAAAGCCAAGTTTGCCGATGCCAGCAAATCCCCGTGCCGGACCGAACCCGCAACAGGATGCCATGTTTGCGATTGCGCTCGCGCCCTTCCTCCAATCCGCCCCTCCTCACGCCATTGCGCTCCCAACCCTGTGTGGGGATGGGAATGCTGCCGGGGCCACGCCGGGGGGTTGCGGTGGCTGCTTCACAGTATCGACTCAGCCACCGCCGCCGCTGCAGCAGCAGCAGCAGCAGCAGCAACCTTCACCACCACCACATGGTACTACGCCCCGCCGTCTCGCCGCCTGCGTTCCGTTCCGTTCCGTTCCGTGGATACAGGTACACACAACACCGCAAGGCGCTCGCCCAAGCCGGACACCAGCCAGCCAGCCAGCCATCGGGCAAAATATTTATGGTAATTGATATATTATATATGCGCCTCATGCACGCAGTGAACATCCGGTGCCTTCGCGGTTGCCTGGTCGCTGCAGCTCCTACGTGCCGTGCCGTCCCCAGCGGCTGTACAAAAGGGGCACGGCAGAAACGGCAGCAGCAGACAAGACAGACTAGAGGAATCCCTCAAACAGTACCGCTTCACCGCTTCACCGCGGCACCGCGGCACCAAGCCAAGGGCGACCAAGCGCAGCCGCATACCAACCAACCGGTCAACCGAAAGCGCACCGGGGGCGCTACCCCACCCCATCCCGCCTGCCAACTGCGCTGTTCTCGACCCAAATTCCCACATCCAACCCAAACCGCCACCCCACGAGGACCTCAGTGCTCTTATTATAGCGATTCGGGGTGACGATCCTTCGGCACCTTCGGCAGCCGGCGCAGGCCACTTATACTCAACCAGCCCCAGGTCCCGATGAGACCGCCGTTTGCGCTTTTCGCCCTCGTTCCGCTCCCGTCCCGATAGCCCGTCGATCCCTCTGCACCAACAGCAGCAGCAGCAGCAGCAGCAGGGGCACCCACAAGACCGCATTTACGACACGCGCAATTGCGTTCCCTCTCGGCGGCCGTAACACGACGGCTGACATCGTCATAGTAACCCGATTGCCCTGTGTATCGTATAGCCTTCCTCGCCGCCAGCGCCCCGACTGCACCCGACAAAATACCTTACTCCCCTCAAACTGTGCGAGCTGCCTCACAGCCAGAAAGCCTTTCCGCGCGACTCTGTTGCCCCACTGTTGTCCCACTAGCCCCTTCCCATACGCTTCTCTCATACGCTTCTGGTGCGCTCCCCGGTACGCCCGCATGCGGGCCTGTGTGGCCCGCAACTCAAACGGCGACGCCCTCACGGTTCCACTCCTTGTACGACACAAACACCACCCTGCCGCACGACCGCCCTGTCGCGCCAGACCTCCCTCCCTCCCTGCCCCGGACGCAACCCCTGATTCAAGATTAAACCCATTAAACCCACCAAACCAGACCGACCCCACCAAACCCACCGGATCAGCAGACACGGCATACCTCACGCACGCATATATCGAATGGCGTTAACAGGTGCAAACCACCTGGCATCAATCGCAGGCTATAGGGTTTTAGGGTTTTAGGGTTTATCAATACCGGCCATCAAGCACCAGCAAGCCATACATCAGCGGCGCCTACAGGGGGCCTACCGCCTCTCCAGCTTCGGTCGCGGCGTAACACCACTCACGCATTGACGCCGGGGCTGGAGACGCAAGGCCCCACCGCCGCACCGGGGCTGCCGACGCCACGGCTAACGCCGCCGTCAGCGGTTGCTGACGCGGCGGCGGCGCCGCTGCCGTTCTTGACTTGCAGCTGTCCGTCGACCACCTCAAACTGACCAGTCGCCAGGCCCTCGGTTAGCACCGACTGCAGCAGCGGCAGCAAGAGCTGTTGAACGTCGGGGCTCGAGGTTGGGACGCTTTGGCCGGGGTCCGAGTTGCGACCGCAGGCAGCGGCGGAGCCAAACTCGTTTGAAATGCGGCGGATGGCGGCGTGGAGGCCGCCAGGTCCCGGGTCGGATGACCGCTCCATCACTTCCACGTCGTCATCGTAGTACAGGTCGGCGTGTACGGCACTGATGGCGCCGCCGCCTGCCAGCAGCGCTGGGAGGAGCCCCGACGGCGGCTCCGCGGCCGAGGCGGAGGTGGAGCGCAGCACTTGCTGAAGCATCGCCGCCGCCGCCACGGCGTCGGTGGGGCTCTCGACGCGGGCGGTCACCGCCGCCAACGCCGCCGCCGCCGCGGCGGCGGCGACGGTGGAGCTCGTGTCGTACGCATTCAGCATGGCGCCGGCGGAGGAGCCGGATCCCGAGGACGACGGGCGGGAGAAGGCGCCGCTGCCGGGGGTCACGCCGTTGGCGGATGGACGGGAGCGCAGGGTCGAGAGGTCGGCCCTGGCGGCGGCGGCGGCGGCGGGGTCGTAGGCCAGGGCCAGCGCTGCGGACGGGCTGCCAATTGTGTTCCTAACTCCCGACGGCGGCGATGAAATCTGCGACGGCGAGTATGGGCTTTCGCAGGCGCCTCCGAAGCGCGACACGGCGGGCGTCGGCGGCGGCGCCGCGAAGGGCTTTGTTAGTGCGAGGTTGCGCATCTCCGCCTCCATGCCGTCTGCACTCATCCGCTGCTGCTCGACCGCTGCCCCCGCCAGTCCAGGGGAAGAGACTGCAGAGCCAGAGGGGTCAGGGCGGAACGCGGCCGCCGGTGGAGACTGGTATGACACGCCCGCCGGCGTCGACATGCGCCGCACCGCGCCGCTGCGGTTCGTCGGCGCCGGCATGTGGCGCGGCGCGGCGGTGGCGCCACCGCCGCCGCGGCCTCCGCCGCCGTGCGCCGGCGGGGCCACCGAGCGCGGCGAAGGAGCCGTCGCCGCAACGGCCGACGGTAGGACGGCGGCGCGGCGACCTGCGTCGACGCTGGTCCACATTGGAAGCTCGCCGCCGCCGCCGACGTACGTGCGCAATGCGCCGCCGCCGCCGCTGACAGCCGGCGCAGCGCTCACCACATAAGTCGTCTCTCCCGGGTTCGACCAGGACCTCATGCGCCCCATCATGGGGGCAGGGCCAACCGACGGCGGCACGCCCTCCCCGCCGCAGTGGTAGCCGCCGGGCGTGATGAAGGGGCTTGCGTAGGCCTGTGGCGGCGGCGGCGGTGGCGGTGGCGGTCCCTGCAGCTGCGCGCCGGCCGGCATCGGCGGCGGCACGTTGCTGTGAAGGTATACAAAGGACCCGGGGTGGTGTACGGCAGCCATCGTCATCGCCGGGTTAGCGAGGTTCTGGGGCCGTACGGCAGGCGCTTGGCGCCGTACAGCGACGTGTACGGCAGGCGGGTGCATCTGCATGTGCATCCGCATCTGCTGGGCCGCGCCCGAGTCGGCCTGGAGCGCTGGCGGCGGAGGCGGCGGAGGCGGCGCGGACAGCGGCAGCGGCGGGCGCAGCATGGTAGGCCTTGGCTGGTACGGCACGTAGCACTGTACGGCACCATGCGCCGCCATCATCTCGGGCCGCATGGCCCCGTGCGGCTGCTGCGGCAGCGGCTGCGGAATGCCCATTAGTACGACAGGCTGCAGGAGGCTCATCGGGGCCCCGGCGGGTACGGCAGGCAGATTTGGAGCGCCGCCGCCGCCGCCGCCGCCGACCATCGACATGGCCGGCGCCAGGTTGCCGAAATCGCCGCTAAGCCCGGAGGAGGGCATCATGGTCGACTGGGCGGGCGACGGCAGGGGTGGCGGCACGGGCAGCGGCGGCAGCAGCGCCGACGTCGCAGCGGTCGACGGGGCGGCCTCGTTCTCCTCAACGCTGCGCAGCTCGTCGACGCTGTGGGCGAAGAAGCAAGTGGGTCGCCGGCAGTTGGCTCCCAGGTAGCACAGCCGGGTGCGGTAGCTGCGGGGTTGGGGGCAGGCGAGTGGGTAAGTGGGCAATTGGGGATGTGGGTTTTTACACACGAGGCTCGGTTGAGGGCGCATACGCAAAACAGATGGGAAAGGGGTGATTGGGGATGTGGGTTTCAGTCCAGGGCTCGATTGAGGGTGTCTGCAAAGGGTATCTGCAGTCATCACGCAGAGGATTCCACGAGATCCGGGACTTGGGAGTAACGGGTCGACGTGACTGCGCCTTTGAACCGATCTGTCATGTCTTGTTTGTCACATGGCAAACCCCGAGTTGGTGTGTGTGTGTGTACGTTACACAGGAAAAGATGACAGCGCGAGAGGGTGATTCGCGAACCGGATGGCAACTGGGACCAGCGGCAGTCAAAACGTTCACTGATTGGACCTTCCGACCACTCTTTGAATGTATGCAACTGCAGGCGTGCAGACGCGCCCTGCCTCCGAAACCCAGCCAGTATCGCCGACGGCTGTAGAATTCAAGGCATTTGCAGCGACCATGCCGACATAGTGCGAATACAACGGCCGCGGTTGCATCCCGGGTGGCGGTGGGCGGCGGTCACGCAGTCGGTCCCAATCCCTTGCTCGTCGGACCCGGCGATTTCCGACTCACCGAGCGGGGTGCAGCCACTGCTCGAATGTGTTGTGCGCGTAGGGGCAGGCGTCGCCGTTGGGGCACTGGCGCTTGGCTCTCGCGTGGCCGCAGGGCTCCGGAATGTACGAGTGCGCCCGGGGGCATCGCCGGCACGCGGTTTCCCCCACATGGCTGAAGGGGCAGTGCGTCCAGCTGTGACGGTAGCCGTGTGGGCAAGGCAGAATCCTGCATGAAAAGCAGAGAAACACCGCAACAACCGTCAGCGCAAAATGGGGCAGTTTTTGTGAGGGTGCTGTTGCCCTTCCTGTATGACGCGGGACGTCGACAGACGTGCACACAGACGCGAACTCCGCGATTCCTATATTCAGAGCATAAACCTCTGCTCTGTTCATTTTCCAGCCCAAGCATACAGCTCACACCACATCTACGAAATGAAGGTATTACTGTGACCGTCATCGAGTGCGAGCACGTAACCTTGTAAACTAACGCCCAAGAGTAAGGCGCCAAAAACATCATAAGCACAAGCAGTCACGTCAAATGTGAAGGTGTACTCGCTTAGGAGCGTGCCCCGTATGGTCACAGTCACACCCCAACGGACGCCGACGATGCGAAACCAACATACACACGGTGCAGCTCTCACTTGTAGCTATACATCCAGAAGTCGTCAGGAAGCGCTGCGCTGCGCAGGGCTTGCAGCATATCCGCCTGGCAGCCAGCCTGCTCGGCGTCCTGTTGCCGCTCGGTCGCCTCCATGTCAGTGTGACTCATGTCTCAAACGAAGAGTTGAAATACCAGAAATTGAAACAATTCAGCGACGCCTGCAGACTAAACTGTGGCTGACGAAGGCCCAGCTGCGACTGAGTTGGCTCGGGCCGGAACAGCACACGAAGGCGTCCGTCGGGCAAATATTGAGACAAACAATTGTATGTCTCGTATTCCGGCGCGACCGCTTCCAAACACCGATTACCTTCGAGGCAATACCCAACTACTATCTCGTCGGAAGCTGCAAGGCGCCAAATAGTTGTTGCGGTGGTATGATTGATCTAAATGCTGGGACCGCACCGGGGGCTTTGATAGTTCTTGAACCTGTGAGTTCCAATTGGTTGTACGAGGCCGCAACGAAACTGAGTTTTATGTCACCAATCCGTTGACGGAAGCTGGCAAGTACCCAAGCAGAACATCCAATTCCCAGCATTTTGCGCCAGAACAAATCTTCAATCTGATATGCACGTTGTGAATCTGACGATTTCTCAACTGCTCGACTGTGAAGTTCACACAGCCGACGAGGTCGACGCGCAGGCCGGGACAGCGGTTGATGAACCGGCAAGCCAAAGGCCACCTGAAGTCAACAATCGCTGTACTTCAACTTATTTTGCTTGATGTTTATATGTTGCGCAAAGGAGCTCGGTGTTTCCGGGAAAATATGACCAACAGCAAGCAAGTTCCGGGTCACTAACCGTCGAGCAAGCTACGTGACTCCAGTTATAAAGTGTTGTAAAAGAACTACGAACACCCAATTACTGCGCCTCCGGGCCGAATCTGGGCTGAATGAAGCGCGGCCACTTAAGTTAAGCCCGGTGGCGTGTGTCGGGGTTTGTGTGTATTTTAGCAGTTGGGCGCCGGGTGCCTTTTGGATGAGAGGGAAGGACACTGAGAAAACTTCAGACTCAACCGAATCGCCTAGCACCAGCCTATGCTCATCACAGCGACTTCTGTGCCTCCGACGCCCCCTATTGATAGGCGACGGGGGAAAAACGCAACTGAGCAAGCCCTTGTAACATGCGATCTGGGTCAGGCAGATACATGGGCTCGGATGTGTGTGTGTGAGAGTGGGTGCGGGCAGGGGGAGTACATATGCTCGCGCATTTCAACTCTGAGCTGCACCCTGCTGCACGCTCGTTGCAATCCGTGCCGCATCGCGCACCCCACACTTCAACCCGGTGCACAATCATTCCCAACCATGTCAGCTATGCACCACAGGCCTGAAGGTAACGGTGCGGTCAAGTCAAGTCGGTGAGTGTCGATGTGATTGCAGTTCCTGACCCAAGAGATCAAAGAGATGTTCCGCTTGTGCGACACCACTGCGTTTGCTTGCGCCGTGTCGGGAAGGGCCCTCCAGCCATTCAACACGCTCAGCGGCTGCATGCGCTTCATGCCGTGGGAAAGCCACAAACCACCCACGCGTAATTTCCTTACGTGGCACCCCCGGCCTTCTCCGCTGCGATATTTTCTTTTTACCCCCGGCCAGAACCTGTTCAAGCCGCGCAACACACGTAGGCATATCGGTCTGAGAACGACAAGTGACGGCGTCTGACACCACCTACCGGTAGTTGAGCGAATGAAGGTAGGTCCGTAAAACGACATACCGATTCGAGCACCCCAAACCCCGCCCAGTCGCGGCCCGCACGCGCCATGACGGGCCGTCGGACATGCCATTCTTCATGCTCCCTCTCCCGCCCCCTTTGCTTCGCTTCCCCTGCCTCACCACCGCCACCAGCAACACATACCACGCCTGGCCCTGCGTCGCCACGCCATCGTTTTGAGGAGCCCAACGAACCAGTGGCGGTCCGCGGTCCGCTTCCGGCCTCCACCAATCGCTGCCGCCAGCTGCCTGTGTCCATTGTCGCCACCACGATGACGCACTTACGGCGCCACCCGCCAGGCTGCAAGCCGCGAGATGTGCCGGCTTGACGGGCGAGGACTCCGATTAAGGAAGAAGACCCGCAGCGGAGTAACTCAAGAGGCGAACCGTCCCCCCCACACCCCCCCCCTTAGGGCGAAGGGATCCGGGCTGTTGCCGCTGCTCCATGGCCTTACAAAGTCCCTACGGGCTTTCCTGGACAGGCGCACTCCCTTCCTGGGGGCCTGGCGCACAGGTACCCGTTACCCGTCACCCGCCTCCCTCCCCTTTTTCCGGCCCCCAAGGTGCCGCCGCGTTTCGTGCCTCTGCGCTGAGAGTCTTCCCGTCCTATGTACACCCGCCTCGGCCCTTCGCGCCGCAACCTGTCGCAGAGCTCCAGACGCAGGAGGCGACCAGTCACGCCCAGATACGTTAGTCAACCTGGGCTGTAGCCTGACCCACGCCATCCGCACACCCAAGATCGACCGCAACCAAACACTGCTATACACAGCCTTCCTCGCATGACAACGCACGCACTGCCCAAATCACCGTCTGGAAAGTGGGCCGGACACAACTGTCTGTACATGTGGGGCCCACTGTCATTGCCGTTCCCGTAGGACGGACGCCATCGCGCCCCTCGCTTTCCCGTCGGCTGCCTTCCAAACAACCCCTTGCACTTGTAGCTCAGCAACAGTCCCCGTGCCGTCCAGGCTTTCAATCTCGCGAGATCCCGCCACGGCCGCCACATCGCCCCAGGCCTCGCCGCACCCGCCCTTAACGGCCCGCTCCCCGCTCCCCCGCCCAAGCCAGTCGGGCCAAGCTGGAACCCTGCTGCCGCAGCCAGGGCTCCCTGCCTCTCTTCGCTCGCCTCTCACGGCCGGCGCCGCTTCTCCGGCCGCCTCACCGCCCGGTCGTCTGCGTTGAGGCGGTTGGCCAGGTTGCGGCGCGTCTCGTGCAGCGAAATGACTTCCGAGCGCAGCGCCAGCCAGGCGCCACTGGTGGACCGCGTCATGACTCGCGGGCCGTACAGTGCCGCCGGGCACTGCAGCTCCGTCAGCGTCGCCTCCACCGCCTTGAAGGCTCTGCGCAGCGGAATACGGCGGCGGCAAGCGCGGCAGCGGGTTCAAGCCGAGAAACAGCAGCACGAGCAGCAGCACGAGCAGCAGCGAAAGCTTGGTTACGCACGAGGGCAGATAGGCGGTGTTCAGGGCAAGGTTTAACCCCTGCCGGCACGACGACAAGTGCACGGCTGCAACGACCTAAGCTAGCTACGCCTGCGGGTGGGGCCGTCAGCATCCGCAAAACCATCCAACGGTCAAACCGGGCATCTGCGCCTTCGGACGTTTGGCTGGCTGGCCTGCGGCGGATCCGCCGTCGCCTTGCTGTGCCTCTTCGCCCAAATCGGCCCAGATCGGGTCCTTAAAGGAACCTCGGCCGCCACAGCTGCTGGACTAGCTCCCGCTGGTAGGAAAGCGCGATTGCGGACAAGGGTCCCCAACCCGCCCTCCCGAGCAGCTGCCTCCGCCGCTGCGACTACGCGGCGACGCACCTGGAGCCTCCCGTCATGGCGGCCGCCTGCTGCGCCGCCATGGCCTGCGTGTGCGCGCCTCGGAGGTACACTCCGGGTTTCTGCGGGGAGAGGCCACGGCCAGGACCAGGGCCAGGGCGGGGACGTGGGTGGGCGAGGGCGGGGCGGAGGCAGCGAAGCGCTCACGCAGCGCGACTGAGGGTTATGCCGTGCGAGGAGGCGGGTGCAGGCGACAGCCCACGGCCATATCCAAGTTATGATGCCTACGGCATGTCCCATGACAAGAATGGATTCAGCCAGGGCGACATTCCGCCATGCCCGCAATCAGGAAAGCATCAAGGAATCCGGCACTGAGAGCCCAGGGGACACGCGGGGGCCGCCGAACCGCGCCACTCTCCCGCGTGTCAGGACTCAGGAGCGCCCTCCTTGGCTTGTCCGGCATAGTATGCGGCGGGCCCCGGGGGCGTTCATTACCGCTACAGAGAGCGCAGTGCCCGGTAGGCAGCAGATGCCACCGGACATCATGGGACCCAATTCATTTCGCAGGGTTGCCCACGCACCGGCTTGAAGGGCTTGACCTCCGCATCGAACAACGACGGCATGCCGGGGGGCGGCGCCGATTCATAGTCCGCGGGGTGCCGCAGATCCGTCATCATCATCGTGGGCGCAGGGCTGAGCGCCCGCGGCGCGACAGCGGCGGCAGCGCCGGGGCCCATCGGCGCTGCGCCCATGGGCGCCGCGACGGCTGGGGCGGCGGCCGGCACGCCTGGCGGCGCGGCCGGGCGACCCGGCTGCGAGGGCGACGTGGTGCGTGGCGGTGGTGCGGCCGCAGCCGCGGCGGTGGTTGTGGTGGCCGTGGCCGTGGTGGCGGCGGCCGCCGCGGCTGCGCGGCGGGCCGCGTTGGCCTCGGCTTTGCGCTTTTCCTCGATCGCCCGAGCCTCCGCCAGAACCTGTCGTGGTTGGGGGCGGAACGACGCACAGTTGCAAAGATGCACGCGAGTGGTCGCAGGAAAACTGAAGCCAAGCGCGAGAAGCTGCAAAGCAAGTCGTCTAACGGTCTCACTCTTGCGCAGGCGTACACGCGCGACTGCACGGGGCGACTGCACGGCCTGACACAGCCCCACGCCGAGTCCACGTCCAGCCAACCAAACCACTCACCGCGTGCTCCTCCGAGACCTGCTGCGGTGTGCGCGCCAGCAGCGCCGCTAGCGCCCTCTTGCGGTCCTGCTCCACCTGCTTGTTGAAAGGCGACTTGACGATCAGGTTGTTGGCCACCGCCGCCTCGCGGCCCTGACGGCTGACCAGCAGCTTGCGGGCAACCCCGTAGTAGCGCTCCTTGAGGTCCTCCAGGCTGCGGACCGGCGGAGGGACCGGAGGCCCGCCGCCGGCGGAAGGACGCCCAGGCCACTGGTGGCGGTGGAGCGGGGCGGGAGAGGGACGGAGCATTGGGGTGTGGGCTGGTAGGGGTGGTTGGGTTCAGTGGGTGGACGGGCGGTGGGCCGTTGTCGATGCGCTGGGAACATGCAGGTTGGGTTGTTTGGCAGGTGGTGGCGGGTGGGTGGGTGGGAGGCCTGGATAGGCTGAGCGGGTGTGCCGCGGCGGCCTCCCCAGGGGTCGTGCAGGGTCCCACCCACCCGGGGGTGCCGGACCCATTCCGGTCTCCCAACCGCCCACAGCCACCCAAGGCAGCCACTCCAGTGCAGTCCTCAGCCTCCAGCCTACCGCCATGGAGCGCAACATGCGCTCCCCACCCCAATCCCAAGACACGGTGCTCAGGACATCTCCATTTTCTCTGCTTCCGCCGCCAGGCCGTGCTACCCACCTCATACCGGTCGTAGATTACGTGCCAACGCAGGTCGAACTGCTCGCACAGGTCGTACAAGTAATCCGTCTCCTCGCGCGTCCAGTTGCCGCTCTCCGGCCGTATCAAGCTATCGTACTCCTCGTTGTTGTACTTGTACAGTTGGACCTGACGGCGGGAGGTGGACGTGATTTCTGGTCAGATGAGGGGGATCTGGTGCCGGGGAGTGGTGGCGCTGTGGCAGATTAGGCGACCTGAGGACGTGCGGGTGTCCGGCCGCCCAGTACGCACTAATGCAGGCCTTGTTGTACCTGCGCTCCTCCCCGAGGCTCATCACGGTCGCCCGCTGCGCCCGTGTGAGACGTCAGCGGCCCCCCACCCCACCCGTATGAGTAGACTGGGCCCCATCCAACCTTCTTGTTGTACTTGGCGTACGGGTACTCTGAGTCGTCCGGTTCCCGGATGACCCCGTTGGCACCTTTCGAGCACTTGAGCCAGTGGAAGAGCTCCAGCCCGTCCGTCCGCGCCTGGTTCTTAAACGGCCGATACTGATATGTGATAAGTCCCTTGGTGGAGGGCTTGGGCTTTTTGAGCATGTCATTCTTCTTGCTGAACGTGCTTGCAAGCTGACTAGATATGATCGGGTGTGAGCCACCGAGGAGCGCGAATGCTTCCCGAGACATGCCCTCCGGCCGCTTCATTTTTTCTTTCTTCTCCTTTGGCGCTGGTGCCTTGTCCTCCTTCTCCTGGGCCGGCCCCGAGCGGCCCATGCCCAAAATATCTTTAACATCTGCCATTGTTTAATTTCTATCGTTATCAGATGGGCTCAGCAAACGGGGCGAAAAGCCGCACCCGAATCAGTCTGGTCAAGTCATGCTTCACTGTTAGAGGCAAAAGGGATTGAAGTGTCGTTATTCAAAATGCCTACACGTTGCTGACCTTGGGTGAAAATATTTGGCTGTCGCGCCAAGACAAATGCAGCCGGGGCCGTACACGTTTGGCCGTTGTTGGAAATAGCCCCATAAGTGAAACCTAGTAGGTCAACGAGCTGCTCGCAGTCGTATCTTTGCATCGGTATTACGGAAGGAGACCCTGTGCCGTTGGGAAAAAAGACCTAGACTTCCAGCTGGTCGCCTCTCCTCACAGTGTTGATCAACCTGCAGCCCCTATGCTGATTGCTTCGTAAATCGGTGGCCGAGACCTAACTGTCGCAGCCATCTTAGACTGTCCGCGCTGTTCATAGGACATGCATTGGGAACGGTTCTGATAGGTGCCACATCCTTACGCCCCTGACGTAACCTGCAAGGCTTGCAGCTGACTTCGATTGATTTCAGCGCGCCGACACGCGCCGGGCGGGAGCTGGGGCAAGGGGCAAACTGGCATCCATCGTGGAAACCCTTGAGGCCCCGCTGCTGCGGGTGCCCTTCGAGAGCCTCAAGCGCGCCGCCAAAGACCGCAAGGCGCTTATCGATGACGCTGCAGAGTACGTGGCGGCGCTGAAAGCCCCCCTGAACGACACCGGCCCCAGCAGCAGGCCGCCCACGACTCCCGCAGCGCCGACGCCCTCGGAGGACACGGAGATGGCGGATGCGGTGGCCGATCCCGGCCCCAGCGGTTCCTGCACCCCTGCGCCGCGAGAGCGCGCCGCCGCAGCCGTCGCCTCCAGCAGCTCCCTGCCCGATGCCGACGCCAGCAACGCCCCCGGCGGCGAGCCCTCGTCCGCCTCGGAAGCCGCACGCCAAGCATCCATCGAGCGGCTGCGGCTGCTGCTGTCGCAGCTGCAGGGCGTGAAGCGCAAGCTGGCTGACGTGTCGCGCACCGAGGCCGACGACTGCCAGCGCTGCAAGGCACGCCTGGAGTACCTCTCCTCCGTGCGCCCCGCCCAGGAGCCGGGTGGCTTCATCCCCTGGACCCGCCAGCGGCTGGACATCGTCATGGTCGACCATCTGCTGCGAGCCGGCCACCACAACACCGCCGACCGTCTGGCGACCTCCTCCGGCATCAAGCTGCTGACCGACGGCCACATCTTCGACGGCGCGCGGCGCATCCTGTCGGCGCTGCTCGAGAGCCACGACTGCGGCCCCGCGCTGGCCTGGTGCGGCGAGAACCGGTCCCGGCTGGCAAAGGCCAAGAGCCAGCTGGAGTTCAAACTCCACGTGCAGCGCTTCATAGAGCTCGTTCGCGTCGGCGACCGCCGCGCCGCCATCGCCTACGCTCGCGCGCACCTGGCGCCCTGGGCGGGCCAGTACATGGGCGAGCTGCAGCGCACCGTGGCGGCGCTGGTCTTCACGCCGACCACGCGCTGCGCCGCGTACCGGCAGCTGTTCGACGAGGGCCAGTGGCGGCAGCTGGCGGACCTCTTCCTGCGCGACCTGTACCGCCTGCACTCGCTCACGCCCGAGTCGCTGCTCAACGTGCACCTGCAGGCGGGCCTGTCCGCGCTCAAGACGCCCGCCAGCGGCGAGCCCGGAGGCAGCCGAGAGGACCCGCTGCGCCTGCCTGCCTTCCAGTGCCTGGCAGAGCAGCTGCCGTACTCGAAGCACATGCATTCCAAGCTGGTCTGCGCCGTGACCAAGGAGATCATGAGCGACGCCAACCCGCCGTTTGTGCTGCCCAACGGAATGGTGTACAGCCAGCGCGGAGTGGAACAGCTCATGGCGCAGTACCAGCCCACGCAGGGTGGCGGCGGCGCGGCGGCGGCTGGGGGCCAGGGCCAGGGCGGCGGGCTGCTCGGCGGCGGCGTGGGCGTGTGCCCCGCGACGGGGCTGGTGTTTCGGCGGGATGAGCTGCGGCGCGCCTACATTGCTTAGACGTCGCTGGCGGCGGCGTGGGCGAGCGGTGGGGGCCAGGCTGGTGTTTTAGGGGCAAGTAAAAGTTGAAGGGACAGTGGTTGTTGGTGGTTTTGGCTTTGACAGATCAAAGGGTTGCTTTGGAGAAGCTGCTGGGAGCAGCAGATAGGGCACGGTTGAATGCAGTGGCGCAGCCGAAGGCAGGCCATTAGAAACGTAGGCACATGCATTTTGGTGGGCACGGATTGACTTTAGCCGCAGGTTGCAAGTCGCATGTGCCGATGCTCGGCTGTGTGGGCAGAGCGCGCAATATGCACTCAGCATCAAGTCACCCGCATGCCGAATGGGATGGAACGTGTCATGTAGGTCTCGGCGATGAGCCGCGTGTTGCGCGGCGGGGGCGATGCCGCCAATTCTTCGTGTCGCCGCAGGCCAGTAGGCTGTGCCGCTGCGCAGCTGGCGCACAGTTGCCTGGGTTTCACGTGTGTAGAGTGCACACGGATTGGCAGCACAGATTATTTTTGTTGCTGCAGGCGATGCAGTTGTGGATCATGGAGCGCGTGAGGATGCTGCTTTCACCAGCTCAGTTCAGCGGCCGCCATTCCTTTGTACAATAGCCAAGCCCCGAGAGAAGTGCCGCGAAGGTTTTTTTATCATGGCGGTGCCATGGTGACGCGCTTCGCGCATTGACGGTCTGAACCGCTTCTCTTACTACGTTTTGGATACCGCTCACGCGCTCAGGCCATGTTCGGCTGTGTCCACATAACAGAAAGGAGGACCGCGGCTGCATTGTTTTGGATCTTTGCGTGACTTGCATGGCGGCATTGTAGATGGAAATCGGAACTTCTGGCATTACGCTCCATTCCGCAGTCGGTCATTCAGCCTGAATCAAGCGTACGAGGCCCAAGGAAATTGTCTTCCGGGACTCGGCTTTGCATGTCAGAGGAAGTTGAAACCGATATTCGGGCGGCGGCATAGCTTACCGTGCATAGCGCGCGGCGGTTGGCGACTGGCGGCCACGTAACGACGCCCGCCTGCAACTTCTTCCAACCGACAACAGTAATGGCAGGCGTGTGCCCTCCACAACTTAACGGCCAGCCCGCACATCGAAAAATCTCTAGTAGCGTTAAATTGCATTCTTGCAGGCCCCGTAGGACCCCGTAACGCCAGCGTGGGCGGCGGGGCATGACGTCGCGTCTGCGTCCGGGGTTCACGCTGCAACCCGCAGGGTTTCTCCAGATGTCATCTTCGCACGGAGTACTCGATGTCTATCATAAGCTCCCACAACGGCCCAAATTAAAGATGCCCCTGTGTTATGGAACCAAGCCTCTAACGACGGAGCACGCCGACAGCAACACGCGCGCGCGCCTTTCACGAGCTTGCATCATCAAGACCATACATGTCGCATATTTTAAATATGTCCTGTCATAGCACAGGCCCAAGAAGGCACTCTGGCATGGGCTTTCGGGCGAGGGATGTACGGCGATGTGCGCTCCGCAAACTAATGTAACCCGCAAGAGCGCAGTACTACTTGTTCCACATACTGGAGGAGCCTATTGCACGCCGACCTCAGGGATTCTGTTACCCATCTCGCGCGTTCCTGAACACCATCTTCACCATGCAGCTGAACGCGCGTTGCCCGACTGCCGCAAGGCCCCGCGTTGTAAGCTCCAGCCGCAGGGTACTGGTTGTCAGGGCTCAGGTGGATAGCGCTTCTGGTAAGTCGAAGATGGGTTGAGGCGCTTCCAGAAAGACTTGCGCTGAGCACCAGTCGATTGCCAACGGGCTGTGCGATTTGATATGGGCCACACCAATAATAAACTGGTGGTCAAGCTACTGCTTGTCCCAAACAGCAGCTTCACGTCCTGCCAATCAGGTCACGCGGTCCCTCTCTCTTTGCCTTCATCCTTTCACAGTTGGCGCCAAGGTGGAACGTTGGCTGAAGACGCCTTTTGATATTCTTGCGTTCGGCCCTCGAGCTGGCGCCGGTGCTCTGCTCTCCGTTCCTGAGCGCCTTCAGACCCTGTAAGTGAAGTGGATGCGCTCAGAACACCGTGCGTATCCCTAATTATGCACGCTTGCCACTTATTTTCGGCTGGATGCTTACCGCACCTTCTCGATGTCGGGATTTCGACTGTCACTCGCAGGCAATCGGACGTCGAAAAGGCGATTGAGCTGCTCCAGGACCCTCGTCCTCTGGAGGAGAAGCAAGCCGTTGTGTTGAAGGTGAGGATATACCATTACTTGTTAGCATGAGGTGGAGCCCCCCCCTGGTCCCTAGCTCTTCTCCTCCGTCCGGGTGCACTTACTGCCGTCGGAGGGGGTTTCCCTCATGCATTTACAGGTTGCGAGGCACTTGTGACATATAGCTGAAACCCATTCTCGCTTCGCAAACGTCTGGAGCCTGTCCATGTCCCACGGCTGTACCACGTACCCTGACCCGCAGGAGGTGGAGGACACGCTGGTGGAGTTTCTGGAGAAGGGCGCCACCGTGGAGTCGGACGTGCTGGCGAACGTGAAGACGGTTCTGCCCCCTGAGGCCGCCAACCTTCTGAACGAGCTCATCCCGGAGCCGCCCAACAAGCAGCCCAACGTGGTGCACGTGGAGCCAGTTGAGGCCGCTCCGCAGCCGCCTGTGACGTACTACCAGGCCGACGTGATGGCCAACCAAGTAGGTAGGACGGACTACCGTAACGGCCGCCGCGCCTTGCCTATTGCCGGCGCAACTGTGCCGAAGCCCCAGCGAGGGCGCACCGTGCGCTGTGGGAGCCCTGTGGTGTTGGGGACAGCCCGCGCTAAGCCCTTGCACGCCACCTACCATGCTGTCGCGCGCTATGCATGTCTTTGGGGGCCTTTCCCGGGTCGCCCTGGAGCTTAGGGTCCTGGATGGCCACCCACGGGCGCTCTCCGTTGCACAGCCCAGCGCAAGGCCCAGCGCATGACGTCTGAATGTCCGCGCCGCGCAGTGCGCAGTGGACATCACATGTACTGGGGTTTGTTTTGCCTGGCCCAAGCAGCCCGGCTCCACCCCGCCCCTGTTCTCGCGCACCCCATACCGCCCCGAACTGCAGCCTCTGAGATGACCGAGATCAAGAACGCCGTCTCTGGCCTGAAGAACGCCCTGGACGCGGTGCGCCAAAACACCGACGTTGCGAACACAAACATCTTGCGCCTGAACCTGCGCGAGGCGCGCGACCAGCTGGCACGGCGCGTGGCGGAAGTGTCGGCCTCCACTGAGTCCGACCCCTCGATCACCGCCGCCACTCGCGAGGCACGCATCCTGCTGGAGGAGGTTGACAGCTCCTTCTTCGCATGAAGAAATAAGCTGTGCTGAGCACCTGGAGCTGTTCGCCACCAGGAAAAATAAGTGCTCGGTTTGGGCCCGCGGCTCAATGGCCTCTGTAGGGCAGGCCCTTATGCGTTGCCGAGTGGCTTGCCAGCCTGTAATGCGGAGGAGCGCGCGCGGACATCCGGTATCCGGCAGCGCTTCCTTAGTGGAGCGTGGGACCTGCGGACGCAGCACCCTGAGGGGAAGGGGGGTTGGCAGCGCTGCGCTAAGAGCACGTGCTTCCTCAACGGGGTTGCCTGCACGCGGTGCTGAACGGCAGCTTGCCGACCGGCGTACTCGTTGCTGTACACTGTGCCCCACGCGCGCCGCACTTCCGTGCTTGAACTGTGCGGCTGCCTGTCTCGTCAGGTCGTGAAGAGGTCGCTGAATAATTTCTGTCACGTAGTAACTCTATTTTTTCCTGACGTATTCACTGCTTTTTGGAAATTTGACTGCTGAAGGCTTGCGTTGGTCACGAAACCCTGAAAGATTGAGGCGTTGCGAGCCCGTGGCGAGTGATACACACCGCCACGCTTGGCCATATCGGTACCGTGACGACGGGGTGTTGACGGCGACTCGGGGCATGTACCGCAGGAATTCTTTTGCCCCGTTACTCCGGCGGTCCTTGACATTGTTTCAACATTTTGTTTCTTCGTGGAGGGAGGTGCGCAACTTCGTAGCCGATGTGGTCTGGTATCGTTGTGTATTGACGCAGCGCTTATGAAGTCCCTTGGAAGACAAGGCTTACATTGCACGGTGGAACGAGGCGTCCTCAGCGCCTCTCCCTCTACTGCGGGGCCCGTGCAGTTTGCATATGAAAGCCATCATCGTGTAGCGCACATATCGCAACCTTCGCCTAATCACATCGACCATCGCCTTGCTCCATCTCGATCCGCAGATCCACCTACCAGCCCGCCGTGTGTCCCTCCCTATCAGTACCCTAACGTTGCCACATAACTTGTCATCCTGACCAAACAGACGGAATGCTGCCCGCTGGGACGCCGAGTCATCACAGTACAACCCTTTCCCGGTACATGCCCATGCAAGTGAAACATGCAGAAGTCCTGCCGTTGTCAGCTGAGTGCTGCCCACCTCACAGCCACAATGCATGGCACAAGTCCACTCGGTACAGGTTTACCACGCTCTCGGTACAGTTTCACAGCCCCTACGCGAGGCGGCGGCAGCAGCCCCCTCCCCCCCGCTTGTTGCACTAAAACCCATCATACAAGCACTCGTCACACAGACGACACGTCCCAGGCAACCTGACCTGAGCGTAAGGTGCTCTGAGTCAACGCCTGAGTCAACTTCAAACGTGAGCGGACTACGTGCATCCTGCAATCTACCTGGTCGCACAGTATGACAAAATGTGGGCCCCATGTTCAGTGTCCACGGCGTTCGACATTGTTAGCCGCTGTTTGGGGCCAATGCAGCCCAACCCAAAATGCGATCTAGAGATGCGTCACCTTCAGTCGCCCACATTCGCGAATGCGGCGACCGTCACCACCGTCGTTTCAGGCTGGTGTCCCCGCCGGTGCTTTGTGACGCGCCTCCTGACGACACCGCGCTGGCGCCATTGACGCACAGTGAGTCGCACAGGGCCTGGATAGCGTCCGCATCAGCAGTAGAGTCAATGTTGACGCTGATCGTGTTTCCCTACGATTACAGTGAACCATGAAGTTCAGTCATGATACGAATGAAGGCAACCTCAGCCTACGAGGCAGTCCGGTTTCTTACGAGGACCTACGTGTGTAGCCAGCTACGGCGGAGCACACGAGGCCGTCAGCAGCGCGCACCAATGCCGGGCTCCGCCAACCGAGAGCTTCAGACACGTGCGCTGGTATCGACCGTGGGAAGCTTGAATCCCGCACGAAAGTGCCCGAATCCCACGTCAAAATGTTGTGCACGGCGGCACTCCCCAAGCTCCTTAGGCTCCCGAGTTCCGACAGGTTGGTCACAAGCAGAGCATGCTGCGCGCGTTGCGCGACCCACTCAAGATAGCAACAACAGGACAGGACCCCACGAGCCCCACTGCGGTCTCACGTGTGGGCAGGTGAGGGTTGATGTGGTGTTGGTGGCGGCGCCGCTGGAGATGGTGAGGGTGCATGTGTCGGGCCAGATGCGGGCGGCGTTGCAGTCCCACCAGGAGCTGGACGTGCACACCCACTGCGGTCAGTCGCAGCGGGCGAGCAGGCAGGGGCGCGTCCGAAAGGTAAGTCGTGGAAGACGAGAAGTCATGGAGAACAGAGGACGTGGAAGGCCGCCACGCTTGCCGGGAGCGGCAACGCGTGACGCGCTTCGGCGGAAAATCGCACAGGAACGCACAAGCCGTGCCAGCATGCAGGGTGCCAGCGCAGCCGTACCGGGTTGCAGCAGCCAGCAACCGGCGTGCCCAACTGTAGCCCCGCCAGGCCAGCCACGATGGCCGCCAAAATCACAGCCACCGCCACCACAGCGGTGCCGTACACCAGAACCTCGCCCGCCTTTGTGCCCGTCTCCTGCGCAAGAGTGGCACACACCACGGGGACGCACGTTTGACAGGGCCAAGCGGGCGGAGGGGAAGGGCACGAGACGCGGAAGGCTCCGGGTCGCGTGTGCGCATGTGAGCCTGCTGCTCCGCACGCAAGTCACGCGGCGGAGCCCACGACAGGGCGCCAAGTGCGGCGAAGTCGCCCAGAAGGGAAGGAACGCAACCCCGGACAGATTGCATGAGCGAACCTTTCAAGTGCCAGCACCAGCACGGCAGCACCCCCTGGAGTGCACGGCCCAGCTGGCCCGATCCCGCTGGCTCTAGTCTCCGAAGCCCACTGTAACCACCAGAAAAACCAGTTCAGTTCCCACGTCCCCCACGAGAACATGTCGCGTACCTTTCTCCGCACCATCATAAAGCCCAAACACAGCACCGCACCGAACACAAACCCGGCGGTGTTGCCGCTGTTGTCCACGAAGGGCGTGGCGCCCATGAAGGCATTGGCGCCCACCATGAACCCCGTCGTGAGGACGGACGCCCAATGGCAGCTGTAGCGCCGCCAGCGGTACACCAGCATGGCGCTCGCCGCGCCTGGCCAGGCAAGGAGACACAGCGAGGCGCACGCGCGGCCGAATGAACACAAGAGGAGAAAAGAAAGTCAGCGCTGCCAGGCCACGGTGCTGGCTTGCTTGCACGTGGCCATTGCGGAGTCAAAGCGTTCCGACTGAGACGGTTGCACGGTCGTCATGCCGACACCGGCACCCCGCGGGGCTGCTGCTGCTGCCGCTGCCACAACCGGCAGGGCCGCCGCCACCAGCACAACCCCGGTTACGTGTATCATGCCCAGGCCTCCGAGGCTGCTCAACTGCTCATTCACTCACTCACTCACCCGCCAGTGCAAACGCCGGGATGGAGGCGCCGGCCGTCGAGTACTGGGCTCCCACGTTCACCGAGACCATCAGCCCAGCCATGCCCCCGCCGAAGAACATCAGCGCTGCGGGTGGTAGGTACGATCCGCAGCGAAGGAAGGGGGGTTATCCACGTATAGGCCGGAGGGGGGGGCCGGCGTTGGCGAATGGACCCAGCGTTACTGTGTGTATGTGTGTGTAGGGGGGGGCGGGAGAAGCGGCTCTCCTCGCCGCCACCAGGAGAGCCACGTCAACGCTCCTGCCCGCCATCCAGACCGGGCATCACCAGACTGCTTGACTCCGGTACTTACCCAGCCGGGGTCGACCCTGCTATGGGACGCTTGTTTCCCCGACTCATTTGTAAACATACGCAGCTGACACATTGGCCCCAGTCGCCTGTTCGCTGCCGCCCTGCCTGCTACCTATCCCAGCCGCTCTTGAAGCATAACGATGACTCACCGACCAGCCAGGGGCTCAGCTCCCGAACGAGCAAGTGCCCAAACGCCCACACCATGCCCAGGTTGGAGGTAACGTGAATGGCACCTGCGCGCACAAGAACATTTCGGAGTGGGGCGACCAGTGCCCGTGTTCACAGCCCGACCACAAGGCCGACCAAGCTGAGTGAATGGAGTTCTCCCGGCACTGCACCGCACTGCACAACCAGGTTGTTCTTCGGTTGCAGATAACGGAGCTGGTCTGACGTGAGCTTCTCTGCTCGCAGGTGGGTCTCGTCGCCGTCGCGTTTCCTTGCACGCACAGAATTGTGGCGTGAGTGAACGTGCTCTCGGCCAGGGCAGGCAAGCCGAAGCGGACCAGCCATCTACAGCACACCTATACCTCAGCCACACTTTCGCATCTGTCATTTTGCTCCTTTCGCTGGGTGGGTGGGTTGGGCATCTGCCGGAGCTTTGCCGCCATGCTCCACTCTCCCAAGGGAACCTCCCCTTTGCTTTTGCTGTGTGGCCCTCCCCCCGTGGCAATTCTTAAGATATTTAACGGAACGCGATCCGGAAGAGGACACCCGAGCGACGAGCCCACACGAACGGGGGGCAAAGTCCGCGGCCTCCTTTCACAAGATAAAAGAGGCGACGCGCACAATCCCCAGCAGAGGCACCTCCGATGGACGGCTCGACATCGCAGCGGAGGCCTCACCCGCGTTGTAAAACAGCGACGAAACGAGGCGCCAGTACTGGTAGCGCTTGACAATGCGTTGCGTGTATGTGCCCCTGCGAAGCGCCAGCGGACACCCGGGATGGAGAACTGGTGAGCCTTCGGCACGTTTCAGCAGCCGGCCGCTCCACGGCACCAAACTCGATACGACGCAGCTGACCCACCGGCGCAGCTGCCGCGCCCCCAGCTCACCCCATTTTGATGACGCCCTCCCGCCCCGGCCCCAGCAGCGGGTTCTCCTGCAGGTCTGCAACCTGGCGGGGGGCGTGCAGGGGCATGGTGGGGCGGGCGGGGCAAGCAACCCACATGATGCGTGAAAGCAGAACCCAGGTTTTGCCCAGCTGCGACTATGGCTGCCGGTCGTCCCCCACGTGTGCGACGGCCTTTGCGACTGAAAGGCCGCATGAAAGCTCCTCGGTAGTTTGAGAGCGGCCATATGGCTGACGCTCGCACGGCTATGAATCCCCAATGCCCAGGAAGCTGCTACGCCCAACCAGCGTAACGGCCCCGGAAGGGCGACTCCCAGCACGAGAGCTGCCAAATCTCCTCGCAGGTCGGATCAAGTGGGCCTTATGGCCAACTGCGTTCGGCAGCCCCAGACCGTCGTGACCATCACAGCCGATGCGGGCCGCCCTGTCCGCGGCGGAAGCCCATCCCGCGATAAGCAAAGCTTGCCTGCCATTCGGTAATGTACAGCCCGACAATAAAGTACACAAGCTCCCCAATGGCCAGGATGTTGTACATCCATGTGAAGATGCGTTGGCGTCGCCTTAGCTGAATGCGCGCCCTGGACAGCGGGGGGAAAGGGGGGTGGGGCGAATCTCATGGCTGCGTTCGTGAGTCATAGTGGCACGTGGGAGTTGCCGAGTACAAAGCTAACAGCAACGGCAGATGTACGACGTTAACAGACGGGGGGACGGCACTGGACGTGTTAGCACGAGCTTTCACACACAACTTGGTGATTCAGCCAGGCGTAGGCTTGACCGTGCTCCCTTCCTCAATGGCGATGGTTCCCGGCGGAACGTGCGGGACGGCCCAACCGTTCATTTAAAGCACAAAGAAAGTGTCGACCGGCCATACTCACTTTTCTACATCCTGTACGCGTTGAACCTCCCGTGCCTGGGCAGCTGAAAGCGCCCTGTGCAACCAGAACCGTACATGGGTAGAGTTCGATAGCTGCTGGCACTGGTCGCCTTGGAACGCAACGGCGGTATTCCTCCAATTAAAGCTAAATCAGTATCGCAAAAGCATTTGTTGAGCCTACCAGTATTCGGTGCTGGAGCCCGTATAGCCGTTCGCTGGCACCGTAGTCACAGAAGCCAACGGAACAAGAGCAATGTTGGCTGTGGACATTCTGAAATATGTGACCTTGATGCCACGTACACGGTCACAGGATAACCACTATATTCAGGGTCCACCAGAACTCGACGAAGACAGAAAAACGAAAGCGCATGGCATGGCAATGGATCGCTGCAAGCGGCAAGGCATTTGAATGGACTACCTACTGAAGGTATCTGCAACGGTCAGACGTCTCCTTTCTCTGCGACTTTTGTACGTTGTACGGCTCGGGCTTTGGCGCCCAAACATGTCAAAATTGCGTTGATTGTGTTAGAGGGGACGAGAGCGCCGTCTGGTCTCGCGTGCATTCGAGACTTTTTTTTTAACCCACCAGCCAAATCTGCGCGTATGTGCTGCGACTTTTGACAATAACTTTGGGACTGGCGCTAGGGGAAGTTTACTGTCGCTTCCTCTTCGCCCCGGGCTGTAAATTATTACTGTCAGCCCTGCCTTTGGCTTGCGCCCATGGATGAATACGTAGCCCTTATCGAGGCGAACTGGCAGGTGGCGCTGCCGGCGGTCCTCCTGCTGCTCGTTGTTCTGGTGCGTGGCTGCTACCATTTTCGATAGAAACATCGGCCCCTGATATTTTGTTTAGGGCCTCACGGGATGTCTGGATCAATCGGCCGCAGGTTCTGCTGTTGAAACGCCCGCGGGTGAAGAAGCCGTTCCTCGACCCTAATGAGTTTAAGCCATTGCCGCTCACGGAAAAGACATTTATTACCCACAATACCGTTCGCCTTCGGTTTGGGCTTCCGACAACAGACCAGCGCCTGGGGCTGCCAGTGGGCCAGCACATTACGTTCCTCGCAAAGGGCGATGACGGAAAAGACATATACCGGCCTTACACACCGGTTTCAGATGACGATCAGCTGGGTAGCGTCGATTTCGTCATTAAGATTTACCCCCAGGGCAAGATGTCTCAAGTGATCGCCAAGATGGAGGTTGGCGACACGATGCTCATGAAGGGCCCGAAGGGACGCTTTACCTACACTCCAAATATGGTCGAACATTTTGGTGAGAGCTGGCTGGTTGGCACAGCATAGACGGAAGATGGCGGTGCACGTGGCACGGGGTGTCGTACCTAGGCGACCCCCAGCGTCATGTCAATCCCATATCCCTGCTCGTAGTGGTGAGCTTCCTAAGCCCTTCTCTGAAATCTGTAGGCATGCTTGCGGGGGGAACGGGCATTACGCCTATGTTCCAGGTCGTTAACGCGGTTCTGAAGGACCCGAAGGATCGCACGAAGGTTACCCTCTTGTACGGCAACCTGACGGAGGACGATATCCTTCTGCGCAAGGTGGGTTCGAACTTCCAGGAGGGCACTTTTATTGTTGGTCATCATCCCTCCGTCGACCTGAATGACTTGGTCTGCTGCGTGAAGGGCTTGTGCCCGGCACTCAAGAGTCTACCCTCAAAACCCTTTTTTGTGGACCGTAACCTAGTTAGCAATGGTGGATGGTTGCGTGCTCCCCAAAGATGCACTTCATCCAAACAAAACCGGACGTTTAGGCTCAGCGCCCCACGTATAACTGCCTTCGCGACAAATTGCACCCTTTCCGTTCCGAATCCCGAATAGGAGCTCGACCAGCTGGTGGCGATGCATGGCGACCGTCTGTCCGTGTACCACGTGCTCAACAATCCGCCGAGCGGCTGGCAGGGTGGCAGTGGCTTTATCACCAAGGAGATGATTGCGGAGCGTCTGCCGGCAGCTGGTGGGTACAATCGTTGGTTTGGGCGTGCCAGGGTGAGGCAGTAACGCGGCGGGTTACCAAGTTGCGGAGGTTTTCCAGGCATCGAATTAGTGTCCTGCTATGACGGATGATGCAGAAAGGCGGAGCGCTAGGGCTGGGCGGTTCCCAAGCGTTCTGCACGGTTGTACCTGATTCCCGAACCCCTACGGCCCGACTTGGGTTGCCATATCTTCACGCAAGCTCTGTAATTGTGCGCATCGTGTTTGTCCCGGATGTCCCCATCGCAGGCCCCGGCCACATGGTCCTGCGGTGTGGACCAACGCCCATGTGCACCGCGATGCAGCAGCACCTGGACGCCTTGGGCTTCGCGCCGGACGCGCAGTTCCAGTTTTGAACGTCACACACGGGAGGGGCAACCTACCATATGTCTCAGCACAGTGGTCTGGGTTTGCCGGCAACGGGCCGTACCCATGCTGGCCCAAAGTGCAGTTATTGTGAGCAGTTAATTGTGTGAGCTTGCAAGGCTTGCGGGTTCTCGACTATGCCGCAACGTTGTGGCTTGTGGTTGGCTGTCTGGGCACGGCCGCATGGCCCAGGGCAGGATGCCAGTAGGTGTCTAAGCGTACTTGAGATTGTCTCTTATGTGATTGGGGTGATTCGGCTCCATTTCCGGCGTCGGGAAGTTGGCCTTATTCGTGCAGTCAATGACTGATGGTATTGGTTTCCTTGCGATATTGCAATAAGGCTGCAACATGAAGGTATCTCTCGTGGGGTTGAAGTACCGAAGCCGCCCGGGATGGGGCGCGCTCATGTGGCTGAAGATAAAGTCCTATTTTTGGGCGGGGCCCCAGCGCGAAGCGCCCAGGGGGGCGCTTAATATCGCGGTGGAAATGACGGTATTTGTACTGCAGTCGGTATGGCAAGGCGTGTCCTTGCTGAAGCTGCTGGACGAGCTTCCAGATAGCCGTGCTATGATCTTTTACCCAGCAGTGAACGTGGCCATGCGGGCCCGCTGTTCAGTTACCCCAGGAGCCTACCCTAGCCTACATAGGCCTGTACAACCGCATTGCAGGCCGACACATACACCCTGGCTTTCTTGGTCCATCCAAAAATACACAATTCAGCTATTTCGTCGTCTTTCATAAGGACTCATGAAGACTTTAGGGTCTTAGCCCTGATTGGGGGTTCCGTTGCTCGGCCCGCATTTCACGCCTGCTGAGGAGAATGGTGTGCCGGTCATGGCGGGCTTCCCGGCATGGGCCCCACTCAACAAGAGTGTGACATGTTGTGATATCAGCATAACAATGTTGCTGCTGCTAAATGCTGAAACGTTGGAGTCCAATCTCCAACGGCGCTGTTGCCGATGCATGCCGAGTGACGCGATGGCGCCATGCTGAGTCCCAAAAGGTTGTTTGAACGGCTTGCAGCCATACTACTGGACAGATTCACGTCCTGAACTCAGCATTGAATTTCGACGAGGCAGATTTTTTGTCCGTGTGGAAAATACGGCAACGTTTAAAAACAAGTGCAGCCGCTTTGGCATCTTGCAGCGCCAAGCAGGAACCTTTTGTCAGAACGTTGCACCTTTTCCTCCCAACTTAGCTGACTGACCCGCTCTGTCAACAAGGAGACCATCAATCACCCTAAATACATTTACCCTTCAGTGTACCAAACAAGTGATCAGTATGCAAAGCTGTCTCATATGCCGTTCTGTTAAGGCAGGGCTTCCGGGCCGTGGCCTTTCGCGGCGCCCGATTACGGTCCCGAGGCCCGTCGTCTTCGCTGGAAGGTGTGCCGACGGGATAAGTGCGGATCTACGGCCAGCTGTGAAAGTCTTGCTCGTCTGATACAGTGTCGGCTTACCGCACCTTTTGCAGCGTGTCGACGCCAGAGCCCAGCCCCGGGGCCAACGAGTCGGCGAAAGCAGAGCCGCAGGCTGAGCAGCCGCAGCAGCCGCAGACGGAGTCTCCAGCGACCATTAACGTTGAGATCACGGCGGTGTCCAAAGCAGCGGAGGAGGAGGCCCAACTGCGCACCAGCGGGGGCGAGACTAGCGGGGGTGAGACCAGCGGAGGCGAGGCCAGCGGGGGAGAGGAACGGGAGGAGCGGGAGGAAGCAACTGCGGCGGGCCCCAGCTCCAGCCTAGCCGCACACCCCCTGGAGGACGTGCCAGAAGAGGAGGACGAAGACATCATTGCGTCGAAGGTGGGTTGCACTAGTAACAGCCGCAAGCCGGCGCGGGGCTTGGGTCAAGGTGTAGGGATGGAAGGGGGCCCGTGCCTACCCTTACTTCTTGATGTTGGTTCAGGCTGCGGGCTACTGAAGGTGGCCAGGTAAGTTCCCACCCTCCTACGAGGCAACTTTACGTCGGGCATTTGGGGTCTGGCGTCCGAAAGGCTAAACCCTTGTGGAAGCCTGCTAGGCGGGTCATGTCGTCCAGCCTCCATCTCCTGCATGTGCGTCGCCTGCGGACCGGCAGCTGTTGCTGACAGTTGGTTTCAGCCGTACAAGGCCGCACCATCCGCATGCGACCTTAGGAAAGCTCAGATTGGCAAATCGGCAAAATGCCTGCGCGTCCATCAAGTCAAGCGTCAAGTCAATACGTTGCGTTGCCTCGCCACATCAGTACCGTGCGGTGCAGCAGCAGCTGTGGCTCCTGGATCTGGTGACTTCACCAGATCCAGGCGCCACGTGTGGCGCCTGGATCCAGGCGGTGGCGTGTGGATGAGGGGGTGCATGAGCGGTCACGAACTCACGATTCATGACACCTGCTGGTGGGTTTGCGACGCAGGAGCTGGTCGCCGAGGTGCTGGATGGGAGCGCGTTCGGCAAGCGCGGGGAGCAGTGGCTCGTCGCGCAGCTGGCCGCTATTGGCATGCTCATGTTTCCGCCCCTCACCCTGAAGGTGAGGTCTGGCAGGTCATGGCGATGCGTGCTTAATGAAGGCGCGGTTCTGGTTTGCGTGATTGCGCCCATGTCAAGACCGTGAAAGGGGGTCAGAATTGCAACACGACGATTCACTGGAGAAGGGCCGCGACCGTCCATCTCATGTTTTGGGAGCGTAATGCTTCGATTTGCTTGGCTGGCGGTCTGCGCACTAAACTGTTCGTCATACTTGTGTCGGAGCCCAATGCCAGGATGCTTGCAATGGCGCACGGTTTGGCTTCCGATCCTGTCAGTTCCGCCTGCCCTCGGCTTCCCTGGCTTGTGCCTCGCCTTTTTTGACGCGTTCTTCCCCGTCGTCTGGCAGGGCCTTGTCGACTTCTGTGCGACGCTCGCGCTCACGACGGGCCTGGTGTTCATGGCCACGTCCTTCTTCAACCTGGGCCGAAACATCAGCCCGCTGCCGGAGCCGCGCAAGAAGCACCGGCTGGTGGTGTCGGGCATTTACGGCAAGTGGAGTGACTTGCCACTCGGGGGACAGGCCACAGGGGCTACGCTCTCCGCCCACCGAGGAAGCCGCGTGCGCGTTAGCGGGTCTTGCTGCCTGACACTCAACTCGCGCGCAGTTTGGGGCCTTGAATGGCGCCCGTGTGATGTGCTATCGCTTGCAAGGCTTGACGTCGCTGCCGTGCATTGATTCAGCGTGCCCGTAAAGTGGTTTTGTGCGACCCTTTGCTGTCCTGCAGGCTACGTACGGCACCCGATGTACGGCGGCCTGCTGCTGGCTGGGTTCGGCCTGGCCGTGCTGACCCGCAATGAGACCCGACTGGCAATCCTGGCGTTGCTTTGGTGGGTTCTGGAGAATAAGGTGCGTCAGCGGCCCGGTGGGGATGGGTCCGGATGGCAGAGCTCGCCGTCTTCATTTCCCGACCCTCGTCCCTCTTTCCACCTGGGCCCCCCGCGTCGTTGCGCGCCGCTCACCTCGCGCATGCTGCCTGCCCAGGTGTCGGCCGAGGAGAAGGCGCTGTCGATCCGCTACCCAGAGTATGCCGAGTACAAGGCCAAGGTTAAGAAGGTGGGCGGGGCGAGGAAGGGCGCGCCACCTGGCCGGGAAGGGAGTCAAGGGCGGGAAGTAGGGCAGCCTGGCTGGTTGGGTTACATGCCCGGGTTCGTACGCGGAGTGCACGGCAGCCATGAAGCGTGACGTCTTGCACATGACGCAGTCCGAGGCCTGTTTTGTCGCAAATGTGCGTGAAAGGAACGACGAGCGCCTTTCCACACACTTTATTACTAGCGTATCTCGCAATACCACCGTACATCGGCAAAACTCATGTTACCGGTAAGGTGGCGGTCGGGACGGTTCCGATTAGGCCTTCCTGAACCAATTGCCAGACAAACCCAAATGCCAGACAGTGTGCTCGGAAACGCGCTCTTGTTTAGGGCTCCGCACTTCAAAGCCCGTGCCTGCCTTCTCATGTTGTGCCTGTGCGCGCCCCCGTTCGTGTTGCCCATGCGCAGTTCCTGCCATTCCTCTATTGAGGGACATGCAACATGCAGCGGAGCGGAGTGCTGTTCGGCCAGCGCGCTGAACGTTGTTGGCATCCCCGCAGCCACCCCGTCCTTCCGTCCCCATACGATGGAGGGCGCGGGGGCTGTGCAGAGCTGCACGCACGCATGCGCTGCGCAGCTTAGCTCAGGGGAAGCAGCTGACAACGTAGAGGCCGCTTCATGGCTTGGCAAAGCCGGGTCGCCATATTCTTTCACTTCTTTTACGCTGATAAAAGCGCATAACTGCACGCCATCAGGAGCGGGACGGAGTACTTCGAGAGGTGGAGCATTTGTGGCGCACGCAACCAATGATGCAATGAAGCTATGCACGTGTACGACGGAGTGTGGGCTGTACATGAGTGGCTTATTGGAGTAGGGACTTTGTGCCATGTTTGGAGCGACTCATCATGGCGTGTCCGTAAGGCTCCCATTGTGTGCAATGCATCGGCGATGCCGCCTTACGGGGCGACTCGTTCAGGTAGCTGATGTGTTGTCAAGGTGCGCGGCTGCCGCAATGGGGCATGCAACCTTTTCCCGAGCGCCTTTCTTGTATAGCCAGGTGTTCGTGCCTGTCTTCGTGTCGTTCATGTTCTCAGGCAGGGCTTGAATTCTTTCGTGAACATCTGCAGGAAATTCCGTGAACGTCTGTGGGCATTGCGCCATACTTCGACGACCCCAAGCTTGGAATCTAGGTTTTGCTGGTTATTAGGTAGTTACCAGCAAGCGACGTGCTAGGTGGAGGGGCGCGCTTCATGGCCCATCTGCGCCAGCTTTGACGGGTTTCGGCACGGCTTGCAGTAACTGGTGGTAGAATCGGAGCTGCTAAGAGGGGTGCGAATGGCCGTCGCATCTAAGCGTTGCGGACATGTGGTGGAGAGGTGAATTGCATTTTTGCATTACACGTGTAACTTCCATTAAGACCTGTATGCCGCCTAACGCACACCGGAATCCTCTGCCGCGCCCTGGTGTCCATGCTCCTGTACTAGAAACGAAACGCAGGGCGGTGGGTATAGCGAACCGCTGCGGCACCGACTCGCTTTTGCCGACATGGGTGACCCATGGGCCTGCCGCCGCCAGTTCGTCGCGCAATGTGCATTGCGGTAATTGTCAATGTAGACCGCTCGAGCTATGCAACAAATAAGCCTGGCGTCAGAAGTTACCTTCTACTGGGAATGGGCTCCCAAATGTTGTGATGACAGTTACGACCCATGGGCCCAGCCTCGACCCATGGGCCTAGCCCCGACCCATGGGCCCAGCTTCGACCCATGGGCCCTGCCTCGACCCATGGGCCCAGCCTCGACCCATGGGCCCAGCCTCGACCCATGGGCTCCAGCCTCGACCCATGGGCCCAGCCTCGACCCATGGGCCCTGCCTCGACCCATGGGGCCCAGCCTCGGCCCATGGGCCCTGCCTCGACTCATCGGACCCATGGAACCAATAGGACACGTGGGACCTGGTGGACCCATGGGACCAAGTGGACGCTTGTAAACGGCAGACATGATCAGGGGATTACGCTTGAAAGTCATTGCGGCAGATGGAGCCGTGCCAGGGCCTCAGCTTTTATCGGCATTACAGATGAGGCACGCCTCCTGTGGGAGTTTGACCCACGGTTCCATCACAGACGGTTCCATCCGAGCGGTCGTACGAGCGGCTGAACTCATATGCCGCATTTCATCTATGACACATTGACACGCGTCCAAGTTAGCCGGTATTGTGTTGATGCGGGGCTGAACACAGTAGGATGCCTGCGGGAAGCAAATAAGATAGCTCTGGCTGGGCAGGTAATGACTCTGGCTATGTGGGTACGGCACCGCCTGTGAGGCACCTGTGTCAGCCACGCAGTGTGCTGACTAACTGTCACGGGAAGTAGGACCCTCCTCAAGCGGTCCGAACCGACCCCACACATGCGATATTTTGTGGTGTGTAATATTGCAGCTAGCTTCTATCAATTGAAATGTTCGTGACAAATGATCCGGATGTGAATGGCGGCCTTTGTTGCAAGGGGTTTCAGCCCGTCAAGTGCTCTGTTCGTCTGCACTCTGCTGACTTGCATAGCGACATGAAACGTCACAAGGAGTCAGTTCCGATATCGGAACCAACTAATGCTGCTACCTTGGACCTCGCACCATTTTCAGAAAGTCCACTGACAAAGTGTACCAGTGGCCACATGTCGCGCATGACAAGGTCACAAGGACAAAATGTGACCAACCGACCGTACGGCTAAGACGACAGTTAACGAAAATCCTTGGCAAGAGTTTTGCGAAGACTGCGAAAGAAAATAGCACACCTTTATGGAAAAACAATCATACGTCATCACATTTTCTCCATCATGGATCGCTTGCGAAACTTGCTAGATTTCGCGACCCACACGGAGCATGAATCAACAGCGCCTGCATCAAACTCCTCGGCGCCTCAATCGCTCATAACGGAAGCGGCTGATGAGGCTGGCGAGGCTGCGGCAACTGGTTTTACCATGATTGAGCAAGCGCAAAGCGCAAGGCCCCAAGACCCAAGCGACGCCAAGGCCGTGAGGCTGTTATGGTGCGACACGGCAGGAATTCGGCGATGCCGGTAAGCGGAGGCGCAACGCGTTCGCCTGTCGTTGCTAAATTCCCCCGCCCCTCGAACACGGCACGGCGACCGGCCTGATAAGCGCAAACGGCGCGACTTTTTCACCCACCCAGGGAAACGCAAAACAAAGAAGCCGCTGTACTCCTCCGCACCCTATCGCGGCACCTCACCGCACCGCACATACATGGCCGCAGGGCCGTCCTCTCTTGGAGCCGCCTGCCCCTGCTCGACATCTTTCCAACGCTCTTGCCCTCCCCTTTCCCCATCCCCTCCCTCAGCATCCCCTCCCCTTCATTCCTCTGTTTCCGCCCTCCCTGTCCTCAGGGTTGTCCCGGGGCGCCGCTACGGCGGCCTCCAGGCCTGCGGCCTGGGCATCACCACCGCCTGCATGGCGATGCCCGCCTATGGCGACGTGCCAGCGCCCAACGCCGGCGTCACCGCCGTGGGCGAGGCGCGGATGAAGCCCGTGGAGACGACCCGGGTGGCGCTGCCCTGGTGCCCCGGACACCAGATTGCGCTCGTGGACTTCGAGGCGCCGCGGAGCGGTGAGTGAGTGAGTGCCGCTTTGCAGGTTCAGTGGCGCAGCAGGGTCTGACCCGTCGACCCAACGACGCCGCCCGGCCGCCCCCCCCTGGACCCTGCCCGCCCGCTCCCTCCAGATACGCCGTGGGACTGCTGCCCCCGTCGGGCGCTGATCAACACATGCGACATGCTGCGAGACAACTTCGGGCTCTCCGTCAAGGTACCGGCACCCCTCCCCTTCCCTTCCCTTCCCTTCCCTTCCCTTCCCTTCCCTTCCCTTCCCTTCCCTTCCCTTCCCTTCCCTTCCCTTCCCTTCCCTTCCCTTCCCTTCCCTTCCCTTCCCTTCCCTTCCCTTCCCTTCCCTTCCCTTCCCTTCCCTTCCCTTCCCTTCCCTTCCCTTCCCTTCCCTTCCCTTCCCTTCCCTTCCCTTCCCTTCCCTTCCCTTCCCTTCCCTTCCCTTCCCTTCCCTTCCCTTCCCTTCCCTTCCCTTCCCTTCCCTTCCCTTCCCTTCCCTTCCCTTCCCTTCCCTTCCCTTCCCTTCCCTTCCCTTCCCTTCCCTACCCTTCCCGTCCCATCCCTTCCCTTCCCTTCCCTTCCCTTCCCTTCCCTTCCCTTCCCTTCCCTTCCCTTCCCTTCCCTTCCCTTCCCTTCCCTTCCCTTCCCTTCCCTTCCCTTCCCTTCCCTTCCCTTCCCTTCCCTTCCCTTCCCTTCCCTTCCCTTCCCTTCCCTTCCCTTCCCTTCCCTTCCCTTCCCTTCCCTTCCCTTCCCTTCCCTTCCCTTCCCTTCCCTTCCCTTCCCTTCCCTTCCCTTCCCTTCCCTTCCCTTCCCTTCCCTTCCCTTCCCTTCCCTTCCCATCCCATCCCAGCCCTTCCCTTCCCTTCCCTTCCCTTCCCTTCCCTTCCCTTCCCTTCCCTTCCCTTCCCTTCCCTTCCCGTCCATTCCCTTCCCTTCCCTTCCCTTCCCTTCCCTTCCCTTCCCTTCCCTTCCCTTCCCTTCCCTTCCCTTCCCTTCCCTTCCCTTCCCTTCCCTTCCTTTCCCCGAACACCCAACAGCCGAATCCTGCACCGAGCCATGGTCCTCCGCAATCCTTGGGTTTGACCAACGACAAAAAGGGCCTTCACCGACAGTTTTCGTGGTCTGTCAGACCCTCGCTGCGGCACGCCAGGGCGCCTACCGCCGGGCGCCCGACCGCCCGCCCACAACAACACGGCAAACCACGGCCCGAACAGCCGTACCTCACGCCGTACCTCATCGCTCCTCGCTCCCTTGCCGCGGCAGCCACATATCCTCTCGGCAGCCACATATTCCTCGGCGGCATTCCGGATGTGATGTTGGCTGCGTTTTACAATGTGGTTGTGTGGCTGTGTGGCTGTGTGGTTTGTGTGTGGCTGTGTGTGGCTGTGTGTGTCTCCGGTCAGGTTGGTTTCGAGGTGGAGTTTCTGCTGCTGGAGCGGTGTCCGGCGGGGGAGGGCGACGCGGGTCTGCTGGCCTCGGGCTGGCGGCCGGTGGACTGTGCGCTGTACTGCCAGAGCAGCGCAATGGACCGCCAAGCCGGAGGTGAGTGAGTGGGGGGTGTATGCGTGTGTGTGTATTTGTAGTGCGTGGGGTGTGTGTGCAGCCAGGCCGGGGGGAGGGAGAGGGTGCCGGCCCCTGGCTCCTTTGGATCCCATCGCACCGAACTCCGTGTCGGCGCCTCCCTCCCTCCCTCCCTCCCTCCCTCCCTATCTCCCTCCCTATCTCCTTCCCTATCTCCCTCGTGTTCGGCCAGCCCCAGGTTCACACCCCCGTATCCCGGTCCGACCTCGCCCCCGCCCGGGCCCCCGTGCATGTGGCCTCCCGCGCCTCGCTGCCTGTGCCGTACATTGCCGTACATCGCAGTACTGGAGTCCATGGTTGAGTCGCTGGAGGCGATGGGCATACCTGTGGTGCAGTGGCATAAGGAGAGCGCGCCAGGTGGGGGGTGAGGGCGGGGGTGAGGGCGGGGGGGTGAGGGCGGGGGTGAGGGAATGCTGCGTGTGTATGTTGGGGAGGAGGGGCGTGGTGCAGCGACGCCTGGGGTGGGGAAAGGGGGCTCACAGCCACGAGATGAGTGTGCCTGGTCGGTGCTGGAAGGGGGGCTGTTGCGTGCGGGGAGGGCCCTTCGGGTCCGAGAGGACGTAGGGTGCAGAGACCGCCGCAGGCTGCCTTTTGTAGGCAAGGGAGGCTTTAGGGAGCGGGTTTAGCGAGAGTGAGGAGAGTTGGCGAGGTGCCGCCTAGTGCGAACTATAGCTCCGTCACCTAGCCCGCTGCCGCAAGGCCCGCTCCCGACCTCCTGCCGCGTCGAGGCCAAGCGGCGCTCTGGAGCTCGGCCTCTAGGGGCCACCCCCCGGCCTCTCCGGGGCCGTCGTAGTAGGAGTAGTAGCAGGGGTAGGGCGCGCGCTGTCTTGGGTTCTCCTTTGGTGCTGACCGCCCACGAGCCGGACCAAGCTCGGGGCAGGTTCCCGCTTTGGGGCAACCCCCTTTTGCCGAACGGTGCGCAACCGACCAGCGGGGCAGCGGAAGCGGGGGATGCAGCGGACGCGCAGGCGGCAGATCCAGACTTCGCGCCCGAGGAGGAGGTTTGGGACATGGCTCCCAACCCGCTTCCTAGGCCAGGACTAGAGAGCCGCCACAGGCGTCTGGCGGCATGCAGGGCGTTGCGCACGGTGGGTGACCTGATGAGGGTGACGCAGGCCGCCGCATCCGCCCCGCGAGCAGCTGGCGAGTGGGAGGCCTGGGTAACCGCCAACCTTGACCCCAGCGACCTGACAGGCTTCAGGCGGACGACGACCATCGACGCCATCAACCGCCTCACGGCGGATATTAGCCCGGAATGGCGTGCAGCAGCAGCGACGGTGCTGGCGCACCCGGAACGCGCGGCAGGGCTGGATACGGAGGAGACGATACGAGCTCGGTTCGTGGGGCGGGTGGGCTGGCGGTTTGGGGGGTCACTCAGCATCAAGCTGCGCGACCTCTCCGTCCGCCAAGCCACCCAAATGCAGATGCAGCCGGTAACGGAGCGCCGGGCCCGCCTGCACGCAGCCTACGAGCGGGAAGCCCGGGAGCAGCCCGCAGCGGCGGCAGCAGCAGCAGGAGCCCACCCACCGGGACATCAGCCAGCCGCCGCCGAAGTGGCGCCAGCAGCAAGTGTACTGGCAATGCTCCGGCGAATGTGGCCCATCAAATGGGAGCGCGAACACTTTGAGACGCTCTGGCGGCTGGCACAGGACGGCGTGCCGCTTCCCGGCAACAGCCACATCAGGGGAGCAGCACCAGAACAATGCAAGTGCGGCGCGTACGGGGGAGCCGGCCCACACGCATGCTCGCCGCGTGCACACCACCTCTGGGAGTGCCCGGTGGCGCAAGCGGTGGTGCAGCAGATCGCCGCCCACGTGCCCGGGCCCATCACCCGGGCAAACGTGTGGCTGGCGGAGCCACCGCCAGGCGTGCAGCAGTGCGTGTGGGACGTGATCTGCCTGGCGGCACTCACGGCCATGGAACGGGCGCGCGTGGGGCTGTGGGCAGTCAGGAACTCACCCACCGCCCCGGACGCCCCAGACCCAGTCGAGGTGGCCAAGGCGCGCGCAGCACTAGATTTTTGGCAGCGTGTGCGGGGGTTTGCGGAGCTAGACGTGCCAAGGCGGGGATGGGAGGGGGTAGGGCCTGACCACCCCATCCTGGCGGTGGTCAACGGCCACATTCAGTGTGTGCAGCACGCAGGGATGGGTATGGAGGGAGAGGGAGGGGTCGTGGAGTGAGGGGATGAAGGGGCTTTAGGGGTGAGGGAGGGAACTTAGGGCGTCGAGGCAGGGAGGCGTGAGAGGAGGGGATGAGGGGGGGTTCCTTTGGGTCCGAGAGGACTTAGGGTGCAGAGACCGCCGCGGGCTGCCTTTTGTAGGCGAGGGAGGCTTTAGGGAGCGGGTATAGCGAGAGTGAGGCGAGTTGGCGAGGTGCCGCCTAGTGCGAACTATAGCCCCGTCACCTAGCCCGCTGCCGCAAGGCCCGCGCCCGACCTCCTGCCGCCTCGAGGCCAAGCGGAGCTCTGGAGCTCGGCCTCTAGGGGCCACCCCCCGGCCTCTCCGGGGCCGTCGTAGTAGGAGTAGTAGCAGGGGTAGGACGCGCGCTGTCTTGGGTTCTCCTTTGGTGCTGACCGCCCACGAGCCGGACCAAGCTCGGGGCAGGTTCTCAGCGCTTTGTTTTCGCGCCTAGAGGAGCACCGCCAGCCGGTAGCAGGCCGGCCGGGCGCCCCGGCGCTGCAAGGACTTCAGGGCGGGCAGGACAGCGCGGGCGCCGCGTAGCGCGCCGGCGCGACTGCTGTTTGTGCGGACGAAGGGCCCAGCTGCCGTATATGGCAGGCTGTGAGCTCAAGCCTTTGGGGAGCCGCTGCGCCGTACACCCGTATATGGGGTGTACGACGCAGCCAGCTCCGCGTCGAGCAGGAGGGGGTAGCGGCCCCTCACGCCCTTCTCCCACCGCAAGGGGGAGAGTGCTTAGGCGGTCTTTCCGTCGGGGCTGGGTTAGCAGCCCCTGGCCAGCGTCAGGGCCCGGTCAGATACTGTAACGACACACACACACACAAACACACACACACACACACACACACACACACACATACACACACAGGGGCGGCACGGATCTCCGGGCTGTCGGCGGGTTGCGTGCTGTGCGCTGTGGTGGCAGCTGGTCGCTCGGTGCTAATCCCGCGCGATACGACAATGCGTACGGCAGGTCAGTACGAGATCGCGCTCGTGTACGGCGACCCGGTGGAGTCTGCGGACAAGCTGCTGCTGGCGAAGGAGGCGCTGGTGGGGGTGGCAGCCAGGTGGGGTGGGGGGTGGGGGTGGGGGAGGTGAGGTCTGGGGTGCGGTGGGGGAGGGGTGTGTGCCCCCGCGCGTGTGTGGGTACCGAGTGGGTGGACTGCCTGGCGGTTGAGTGGGTTGGTTGACGGTTGGTTTACGGTTCAGTGCGTTGGTGCTTGGTGGGCGGTTGCTTTGTCTGGCTGGTGACTGAGCTGAGAGGGATGGGGACCTCGCTGGAGCTGGAGCTGGAGCTGGAGCTGGGTCATGAACTCATGACGTCTGCGCGGCGTGCACACTGGATGTGTGCGGTTATGTGTTTGGAACTTTGGATTTGTCAAAGGCAAAGCAACTGATCAATGTTCCGATGTCGGCGTCGATGTCCGTCGTTCGTCAGTTGGTTCTGTGTCGTGCTTTCGACAGCAGTTACCCCGCTAGTAGTAGTAGTATGTATAATAGTATAATTGTATTAGAATGAAAATCTTCGCCCTCATCCGCCCCCTCGTCCTCCTCCTCCTCCCGCTCCCCCTCAGTCGCGGTCTGGCGGTGTCCTTCCTGCCGAAGCCCTCCCCGGATGCCGCCGGCAACGGACTGCACGTGCACTTGAGCCTTTGGAGGGTGAGCCGGGGCGGGGCGGGGTGGGGAGGGGCAGGGCGGGGCGGGGCGGGGCTGCGCGGGGCTGGGCAGGGGCGAGGGGGGGCATCACCGAGTACTGCGAGCACGTTATCGAACCATGTCCCGCACAATGCCGTACTCCGCCGTACCCGCAGTCCGATACCGTACTCGACGATGCAACGACATCCCCACGACCCCCACGACCCCCACGACCCCACCCCAACCCGGGAACGCATCCCGCAGGACGGCCAGTGCGTCATGCACGACCCACACGGCGGCGCCTTCCGGGGCACAGCCGGCAACCACCCGCAACTCGAGGCAGCCGCCGCCGCCGTCGTCGCCGCCGCCGCCGCGGCCGAACCCGACCCGCCCCTCGCCACCCAGTCCAACCCCGGCGGAGTGCGCCTCCCCAGCCTCCGCCGCACCACCAACACCACCCCCCCCAATAGCGACAACAACAATAACCCTAAGACCAAGAAGCCGGAGCATCACCCCAGCAAGCCGGCCACCCCCTCCCTGGAGATGCTGTCCTTCCTGGCGGGCGTGTTGTCGTACATGGAGGTACTGCTTCCCTTCACGGCCCCCTCCCCCAACAGCTATGCCCGGCTGCGCCCGGGTGCGTGGGCGGGTGCGCACGCGGCTTGGGGCTACAACAACCGGGAGGTGCCGCTGCGGCTGACCGCCCCCGGCCCCACCCGCCTGGACCGCATGCACCTGGAGTACAAGGCAATGGACGGAACCGCCAATCCACACCTGGCCCTCGCCGCAATACTGGTGGCAGGAATGCTGGGTGAGGAGGGAAGGGGAGGAGCTGGGAGGGAAGGGGAGCTGGGAGGGGGAAAAAATGATACCGCAGCGGAGACGGAGACGGGAGGGGAGGGCAGGGGAGGAAGGGAGGAGCTGGGAGTTGTACCCCCCTGCAGCCCTGCTGCGTGCCTCTGCCTCCCTCACCCTCGGTCTCTCGATGTTCCGGTGGGGAAGACCGGGGAGCGGGGACTTCCTCCCACCGGCTCCCTCGCTCCGTCCCCCACCGGCCGCCCTTTCCCGCCCCTAAAAACCCTAAAAGCCCTATAACCCTATATAAACAACCCTAAACCCTGAAAAACCCTTGTCTGCCTGCCTGCCTGCCTGGCTGCCTGCCTGTCTCCCCAGGTCTGTTTGCGCAGCTCCTCCCCCCCGAGCCCTGCCAGGTCCCCCCCGCCGATCTGGACCGGGAGGCGGCGACCCGCCTGGGGGTGCGCTGCCTGCCCACCAGCCTGAGGGCAGCTCTGGATGCGCTGCAGGTGGGGGGAAGGGAGGCGAGAGGGGGGTGTGGGAGGGGTGGGAGGGTGGGAGTGGTGAGAGGAAACCACGGGATGAGGGCGCCATGTGAGGGGTTCACAGGGGGCGCCTCTCCTCTCCTCTCCTCTCCAGGGAGGGAGGGAGGCGGGGCTCCATCCGTCCGCCCCAATCGACGCGTGGCGCGGGCCGGCACAACGCCATTGCGAGCTGCACTCGAGTGAGTTACCGCAAGCCGGATGACGGTTGGGCCGAACGAGGGAGGTACCTCTCCCCTCCCGGAGAGGAGAGGTGAGGAGGGGAGAGGGAGCTAGGCCCTGCCGGATGTGCTCCTTTGCTGCCCGGTGGGAGGTGGAGGGGGCTGTGCCTCCCGACGGATCGCCCCAAGGCCGCCCGAACCTTCAGTCCCACACCGCGCCCCCCACCACCCCACCCCCCTTTGCAGAACACTCTGGCGGGCGAGACGTTCCGGGGGGCCATGGCGGAAGGTGCGCACCCACCCGGGCTGGGCTGCTACCCTGCCGCGCAGGGGTGCGGTGTGATGCCGCTGCTGCCGCTGCTGTCACCTGTGTGCATGCAGCCTTGGGGTGTCATGCGGGCGGGGCCGCGTGGGGGCAACAACCGCTGTCCGCGTTGTCGGCTTAGCGACCTGGAGGCACGTGACTGTGCCCTGCGGTCCGCTGGGCACCGGACCGCCTAGGTCATGCGCCTGCGCAACCCTAAACTGCTCGGCCAACCCCCCCCAGCCTCCCCTTTCACCCGATCGACTGAACTATCCTGTCCGGCGCGACGTCCCCGTCGCCCTGCCCCTCCCCTCGCCCTGCCCCTGCCCGCTGCAGCCATCAGCCAGCGGCTGCTGACGGCCTTCCTGGCTGTGCGGGAGGCGGAGGCGAGGCAGGCGCCGGAGGATGCGCCGCGGGACATGCTGCTGCGGTACTCGTGATGAGGCTGCGGGTGCGGGTGCGGTGTGGGGACTGGGGAGGCGGAGGGGAGGGAGGCGGAGGGGAGAGGGTTGTGACGGTGGGTACGGCATGCGCCTTCAGCGAGGCTGGCATGGCCGCGCCTTGCTCGGTAGCCGATGTGCACTGTCTGAGGGGGGGATATCCACGTATAGGGGGGGGGTGTCGACGATTATTGGCGTGTTGGGGGTTGTTTGTGCCGGTTTGCTGGAGAGGGTTTCCCCCTCCCCGCTGGACGGGATAAGCGTACACTGGGGACGCATTGCTGAGGGGGAGGGGTCGGACGTGTGCTGCGGGACTGCATAACCTGTATAAACTGCCTGCTCTCCGCTGCAATGTTTGAGAGCGCCGACGCGCCCTGTCGTTGGATTTGTTACAGTGGATGGGCTCCTGTAGGGCCATGGGAAGGGTCTAGGGCTAGCGGTAGGGCCGACTGGCGCGAGGCGGCGGCGGCCGCTCTCCCAGACCTCCCACCGGTGCTTGCAAACTGCTATGCAGGTGCGGTTTGACACATTCGCCATGCTTCCGCTTGCGCAAATTTGATTTTTTTGCACTTTTGTACCGTATACTGTTTCGGCTTCGCAAAAGCAAAAGCAAAGACGCTCGCGTTGCGGGTGGCCCCCGGAAGGTTTCTTGAGCAGTTTTTACCTGTTTTTAGCGCGCGGTCTTGCGTGTCCGGGCCGCGCTCACGTGTGAGGCTCTGTCAATGGTCGAAATAAGCGATTGAGGAGGTGTCACAAGATGATGCAATCGTCTGGAGTTTGTGTTGCCTGCCTGCTGTCCTTTGGCCCATGGTTCGACGCCGGCCGGATCGTGGATTTTGACGATGTTGCACCCAATTCGGGCAGGATGAGCTGTACTGTTGCTGACATACGGTCGTTGAGGAGAATCATCGGGGACTCAGGTATATACTCCGCATACCGGTACACCAACTGTTAACGTTTCAAAGCGCCAACGCAGCACGTCGCGTTGGGCGTTCGCTAATGGCTGGGCCAGACCAGGAACAATTGTTGAATAGTTTTCCTCCATCAAGACGCCTTCAGATATTGCCACGGCTCGATGCCACGTCTTTGGTGAGTTTCCAAATAGGAACTTTGCTGACGCAAATTTAGCTCACAGTCCGTGACGCAGCCAGCGCGCGTGTTGACAGACATGCGCGTGCTCTCTACTTCTGAAGCCATAACGGACAGTATTCACGGTGCGGCGAGGTCAGGTCTATGATAGCCGTTGTCGTCCCGCGTCCCGGCGATTCGTGTTCGGTCGCAAGCGGCGTTCCCGCAAGCGGACCCCTAGCGGACAGCCCGCGGCGAATATTGTTCCCAATTTGCTTTCAGTTCAGACGAAACAACGGGCCTGGAAATCTTTGGTCTTGCCGATGCAGCTGCCCGGATAGAAATGCGCGTCATCTCTTTGCTCGGTAGCAAGGTCAAAGCGCTACAGAAGTGAACTTGTTTGCATATTTGCGGTGCCCATATGCGAAATTGGTGGGGTCACACTATGAAGAAGTCCGAATCCGCTGGATTCGCACCGCGATGAGATGAAGCGACGCGACCCCTAAACCTCCGGCAAGCGGGGGCTGCGACCGCGACCTGACCTGCCCCCGTCCGTCAGAGAAACAGATTATCATACTCCAAAACTCCATTTCCTAGTATCAATTGGATTCCCGCTCCCGCTCCCTCAGATATCCCTCCTGCTGGTGCTCGCCGCCACCGCGGCGCTCCCCCCTCGTGCCCGCCTCGCGCTGCTGGGCTCCGAGCTGCTCTTCGCCGCCTCCAGCGCCGTCCGCTTCCGCCGCCACAACGCGCCCACGCTGCTGCCCACGTCAGCCAGCGCGGGCCCCAGCGCCGGCGCCGCCGGCAGGCGTCAGCCAGCCCGGCCGTCGCGCCGCCGGCACCCCCACACCCACCCTCACTCTCACCCTCACCCTCACCCCCTCGAGGATCCCACCACTCCGCAACAAGCGCAACAACACCTGCACCTGCAGCAGCAACAGCAGCAGGCAGCGTGCAGCTTCAATCAGCGGCCGTCACCGCCGCCGCCGCCGCCGCCACGGCGTTTCGCGCTGCTGGCGCCGCGCCGCTGGCGGTGGCGGTGGCGCTCCAGCCCGGCAGCACCAGCGGCAGCGCCCCCATGTGACTGCAGCCGGTGCACCGACCCGCGGGTCGCCGCTGCGGTCCCCGCCGGCCGGGGCCACCCCTCCGACGGCGTGGCTGCTGGCCATGCGCCTCCTGCACCAGTCTGGACGTCGCAGCAGCAGCAGCAGCAGCACCGTCACCAGGCGCACCTTTCCCGCCCCCCAGCTGGCTGTGCAAAGGCCGAAGACGAGCCCGCGCTGTGTATCTCACCGGTGGAGCGCCCAGCGACAGCGACAGCGACAGCGACAGCGACAGCTGGGCCGCCGCGGTTCCTGCGACGGGCCTTGTACTCCACTTCGGGCGGCGAGCCCGCGCCCGCTGCCGCCCCGCGAGCGGTGCAAGGGGGTGGGCCCCTGGACCTGCCCGGGGCCGCCAGCCCGCCGCCGCCGCCGCCCTCCGGTCCCTGCTGGTCGAACCTGGACGCCGACGCGGCAGCTCGTGCGGAGCTGCTTCTGTCCAAGCTGCTGGACCCACAGGAGGGCCACCTGCAGTTGCTGTCCGGCGGCCAGCTGCTGAGCCAGTGGTTCAACGGACTGGCGGGCCCCCACCAGCTGCACCTCAGCCACGTCACACAGCTGCTGGCGTACCTGCTGCTGCCGTACAACCAACACAACTACCATAACCACCATAATCGCCACAACCGCAGCAACCACCAAGTCCTGCAGGCGCCGTCACAGCCGCCAACACCGGCGTTGCCGGCGCCGGTGCGCAGCCCCGCGGCGGCGTCCAGACGCGCGCGGCTCGGTGCAAGGTGGGGCCTGCTGGCGTGGGCGCCGTACCGTTCGTGCAGCGCCCCGGCGTCGCACGGACCGGCAGGGCACGTGCCAGCCGGCGCTCTCGGCGGCAGCAGCGGCAGCAGCGACAGCTGCAGCGGCTGCGGCGACACAATCGCTTCTGGGCCGCTGCACCCAGGCGGTGAAGTCCCCACTGCGCCGGCCCGTCAGGAGCCAGTGGCGCAGCGCGACGCGGCCGCCGCAGCCTGGTCGCCGGAGGCACCTCCTGCAGCTGCAGCAGCCGCGGCAGCGGCGGCGGCGCCACCAGCAGCCTCCTTCCCTTCCTCGGCCGCGGTCACTGACCCCGCCTATCCGGACATTCAGGCCCTGGCGCTGCGGCTGATGGAAGCTCTGGACCTGCCGCTGGTTGAAGTGGCGGAGGCCGGTGGGGCCGGCGATGGGCCCCAGGGGGATGCCGCAGCGGGTGGCTGCTTCTGGGGCCCTCCGGGGGGTGGTGGTGGTGGCGGCTCCGCACTGGCGCGAAGGGGGGCTGGTTGGCCCGGAGGGTTGCTGGGGCGGCTGGGGACACGCCGCGGCGCCTCAGCGAACGCCGCCACCCCGGCCACCTCCCTCAGCGCCACTGACCCCGCCGGCGTGGCAACACCAACGCCGGTGCCCTTCGCCCCCTTCGCCCGACTCCGGCTGGGGCGCCGCATCGGCATGGGGCTCGGGAGGGGCAGCGACGCCGGCGGACAGGGCCCGGATCGCGGAAGCGGCGGCGGCGGCGGCGTGCGTCTGCTGGCTGCGTCTGCCGACCCGCTGGTTAGCAGCTATCGGCCGCTGTCGTTCTATTTGGTGACGGAGGCGGTGGCGGGTTTCACCCACCTGACCTTGGTGGGCCTTATGGGCTTCCGGCTGGCGGGCATCACCCCGGGCGGCACCGCCGCGGTGTACGAATGGCGGCCGCGAGCACCACCGGGGGCCGCATCAGCGACGGAAACAACACCTGATTCTGCAGCAGCGGCGGCGGCAGGGATGGAGGCGGCAGCGATGGAGGCAGCACCAATGGAGGCGGCAGCGATGGAGGCAGCAGCTGCGCTTCCGCTCGGTGCCGGTGCTGCGGCGCCGGACGGCTGTGTGCAACATCGGGGAGAGGCGGCACATGCCGTGTTCCGAGGCGGTGGCGCTGGGGGTAAAGGCGGCGAGGCGGCCCCTGTGACCCGAGGGTCGGTGAGCTGCCTGGGACCGGAGGTGCACCTCGGCGGCACGACGGGTAGCGGCACGGCGGAACCTTGGGCAGTGGGCAGGGTCGGGGTCAGCCGCGGCGGTGGGGAGGACGGCGGCGACGACGGCAGCACCAGCATCGCCGTCGGCGGCAGCGGTATCGACGGAGGCGCAGGCTGCGGCGACGACGTCCCGCTGGTGTTCCTGCACGGCATCGGACTGGGCCTTACGCCGTACTTGCGGCTGCTGGGTCGGCTGGTGGCGGCGTCGGGCGGTCGGCGGCCCGTGTATGCCGTACAGTACAAGCACGTGTCGATGCGGCTGACGACCACCATCCCCGCGCCTCACGAGGTGGCGACCGATGTGGCGGACTTCCTGGCCGCACGGGTGAGGGGCTGGCGGAGGGATGGAGTGCGCTGGGGTGGCGGACCGGGGAGAGCGGGGCCGGGACCGGGGCAGTCGGGACGCGAATGCCGGAGTGGTGGTGGTGGTGGTTGTCACGAAGGTCTCGTAACAGTTGAGGGCAAAGAAACGGGAAGAACCATGCCCCCATTCAAACCTCTGCTGCTTTCGTTTCCCGCTGCCGTCGTGCCCCACACCGCAGGGCGTGACGCGCATGTCGCTGCTGGCCCACTCGTACGGCACCCTGGTCGCCTCCGCGCTCACCAAGCTAGCCGCCGCCTCCTCCGCCGCCCCCGCCATCAGCCGCCTCACACTGGTGGACCCCGTTTGGTGAGCAGAGGCGGAGAGGAGGCGGGAGGCAGGGGGGCAGCAGCCACATTTCTGTAAAGCGTTTGGGTCACTACTCACTAGTCAGGCACGCGGCGCTCAAAAGCCTTGCGCTCAAACGGTCACCGGGGCGTGCGGATGTGCTCGCCTCGCAGCTCACACCGCGCCATTTCCAACCATCAAGTGTCCACGGCCCCGCCGGTCTCACTGACACCGCATGCGACAAACGTTCAAGCCCCCTAGATTTACCTAGATGTGTACCTCTCGCATCACTTTTCCTTCCCCTTCCACCCTTCCCTGTCCCTGCCCGCCCCCCAGCTTCGCCATGTTCCTGCCCCACCTGGTCCGCAACGCCATCTACCAGCAGCCGCTGACACACGAGCAGGGGGAGCAGGGGGAGCAGCAGCGGGAACATCAGCAGCGCGGACATCCATTCAGCCGCCGTCCCGAGCCGGGGGGCTGCGACTCGACAGAGCCTTCACAGCAGCCACCACCCCAGCAACAGCAGCAGCAGCAACAAGGGGCGCCACTGCCTGCGGAAGAAGGACAGGATCAGCCGCTCAGCCCCGGCCGGGGGAGCGTGGGGGGGCGGCTTGCCAGCACCCGACGGCCCGAGCCCCTCGAGCCCGAGCCCGCGTCACCCGAGACCCTGGAAGGATGGAGGGATGGAGCCCGGGTCCCCGAGCCCGGGGCGGAGGGTGTGGTGGTGGAGGAGCAGGTGGAGGCGGGGGTGGAGGTGGAGGTGGAAGTCAGCCATGTCGCCGCGCCGGACTGGGCTGCAGTCCCTGCCGGGGCCGGGGCCGGGGCTCGCCGCGGCGCCGTCCGGCAGGGGCCCGTGGCGGCGGTGCGCCGTCGGCTGGCCAGGAGCTTACTGCGAGGTGAGGCGGCGCCGGACCTTTGGCCTGAAGGCCTGGAGGCCTGACGACCTGAAGGCCTGAAGGCCCAGGAGAGGGGAGGAGGCACCGAGTTGCGTTGTCGGGAGGATCTGCTGTGCCTGTCTGGAGGTTCGCTGCCGTCGCTTTGCCAGGTTGGTCTATGGGTCGCTGTCTTGGGTCGGGTTCTCAACCTCCTCAGGGTTGGGTCTACCTCTGGCGGGATGAAAGGGCCTACGCCCTTACCGCCCTTCTGGCCTTCTGGCCTGTCCCCGTTTATCTTCCGTCCTCCCTTTACGACTCCCTTTTCCAGGCCTGGTTGTTGCCGAGTTCCACTGCTCTGTGGCCCTCCGTCGGCGTCTGGACTGGGCCCGAGTCAACCTGTGGCCCTCGGAGCTGCCCCCGCAGTGCGCCGTGGTGCTGTCGGGGCGGGACAACCTGGTGCCCGTGAGGGAGGTGGCGGCCATACTGGTGAGAGGGAGGGAGGCAGGGAGGGAGGCAGGGAGGGAGGCAGGGAGGCAGGGAGGGAGGCAGGGAGGCAGGGAGGGAGGCAGGGAGGGGCATCATAGCGCGCTGGGACAGGGGCCAGGGGGGAGGCAGGGAAGGGTAGAGGCGAGGGGTGTGTGGACGAAGGTGCAGGGACGGGGGAAGGGCGGAGGGGATAGGTGGGGCCCTTGCGAGCGAGAATGGTGCCAGGTTGGGTTCGTGGTTAGCCGGTCATCCCACACCTGCCCGGTGCCCGCCAGGCGCTGCAAGCCTCTTCGCTACGGCCCCAGAGTCTCTGCTCTCTGGCTGTGGAGCCTGACAGCCTGCCTGGTGCTCCTCCGCATCCCCCGCCCCCCCGCCTCCAGGCCCGCCGCGCCGCGCTGCTGGGCCCCTCCGGCCCCCAGCCCTCCGTTCTGCTCCGCGAGGACCTGGGCCACGGGGGCTTCCTGGCGGATGACGACTGCCAGGCGGACGTGATGGCGGCGGCACTGGGCTGCACCAGGCGCACAGCCAAGGAGGCCATTAACGCGACCGCGACCGAGACGACGTCACCACAGGCTGCTGCCGCCGCCGCCGCCACCGCTGCCGGGCTTGGTGGCCGTGGCATTGGCCTCATTGGCTTCCTTCCGGTGCGTCGCGGTTCATCCGGGGGCGGTACCGGCGGCGTCAGCAGTGGCACCAGTGCCGGCGTCGGCGGCGGCGGTGAGGTGTCCCCTGGAGGCCCGGCGTGCCGCTGGCTGGCGCTCCGGCGGATGCCGCCACCGCCGCCATGCGGCCCCGCGCCGTTGCCGCCGCGGCCGCACGCGACGCCGTCCCCAGCGGCGCCCGACGCGCCGCCGGCCAATCCGCGGGCTGCTGGGCTGCTAGGTCGCTTTGGAAACTGCAGCAGCGGACGAGAGGCGCGGAGGGCAGCGGCTCCGGCAGCGGGGCGTGACAATGCGCAAGCCTTGAAGCCCGACTCCGAACCCGCTCCAGGACTCGAGCCCGCTCCCGATCCTGAACTCCAACCGGGGCCGGAGCCCGAGTCCGCCGAGGAGGCCGAGGAGGCGCAGCGCCAGGCGGCTGGTGTGAGGGGTGCTGGACGACTCGCACGTAGGCAGCTGTCGGATGGGGGGCCGGGGCCTGAGCGTTCGCAAGTTGCGGAGCGGCGGCGGCCGGCCCATGACACGCCCGGCGGCGGCGGCGGCGGAGTGCCCTTTCCCTTCCCCGGGTGCCTCCAGAGCCGGAGATCCCGAGGTGCCGCCGGCCGCTGGGACGGTGGCGGAGGCAGCGGCGGCGGCAGCGGCGGCGACGGCAGCGATGGGTCTTCGCGCCCAAGCCCTGTGCGGCCGCTGCGGCCGTCGGCGCCCGTGGGTCCGTGGGAGGCAGCGGTGCCGCTGCTCCGGGGCCTGTGGCGGCCCCGCGCGGGGCCGGGAGCGGGGCCGGGTGCAGGCTCGAAGGCGTCGGGCGGCGGTGGCCGGAGGCAGCTCTAAAGGACTCTTACTTCTGCACACCACATTCCGAACTTCCCTACTTCTGACCGCCAGAGGGGTTCATAAGGGATACACCAGCTGTATTGAGATATTATCCTGGAGTTGGGGTTTTCCACCCAAGGCAATATTTTCCTTGTTGGAGCTACGACAACACGAGGGTCATAAACTTGGGAGGTACGACGTGCGGGTGTCCGGTGAGGTCGGGTGCAGGTCGTGTGTCCGCAGGTGTTCGCGACCAGGGTTTGGCTGCTGCGGGCTGCACGGGTCCAGGCGGGCGGGCGGAGACTTGCAGGAGGAACCTCCAGTCCTCTGCAAAGTCATTGACGTCTTCAATATCGTTATGTAACATACGTCCCACCATCTGAAGTCTGTGTGGTGCCAGCTCTTAGAAGACATGACCACGCGATTCTCTGAGATTGTGGGTGTGGCGCAGGGCTACATAAGACAAACACGGAAAAGCCTTCCATGTTCTTAAACAAAAACTAGGTCCGTACACACTATGTTTTGAGGCGGTAACGCCAAAGCGCCCATGTCATATCACTCTAGCACGATGTTAAACCCTTAGGACGAAGCCTGCGAGCGTCGTTGCCCATAATAGAACCCGACGCGCCGAGGTCGGCCTCATCGCGCGAGAGCTCGTTCTCAAAGTACGCCAAGCCCTCGATGGCGGTCTCATCGCGCTCATTGTTTGCATATTGATTATTAAGTTGTGCAGCATCGGCGAGCGGCTGCGACCGCGGCCGGCCCTGCGCGGCGTCGGCATGGCTCTCGGAAGCTCGGCCTGACCGACCACTGTGTCTTGTCGAGAAGCAGCAGCGCCTTGTCAAGATGCATGTTGACTCTATGCAGAACTAGCCGGCAGCGAAACTCATTCGGGAGTGCCGACCGAGGTGAGGGACCGGTGCGCTTGTAGGTCGTACTATTTTGGAAAATAGTACGGCGCGCATTCTCCAGCGCTGTTCCCGCGCACTTAACATAAAAGGTATTCACATAACTGCCTGGACTTGTATCGGTTCGTTATATGTGCCCCAGCAGCTTTGGTCACTTATGCTGAATTTACATGGCACGTTACGTGGCCAAAAAGTCTAACGTGGCCCCAGGGGGGGATGCAATTGACCAAACGTTGATCCCTCGCTCCGTTACAGCCAGTACAACCTCGTTTTAGCATAGTTTTGATTTCTTTCAAGACCAATCGTTCAGTTATGTCATATACTTGGTATAACAAGCGCTCGGCGATCTTCATCGCGTTCCCACTGCGAACTTCTCGCCAAACGTAGGCTGTGTTTACATATGACTGAAACTATGCCGCGCAGAAATAAGTACCGCTGAACCGCAGATCGAAGCTCATATTCTGCCGGGTTGGACTTAACGAAAATCGGAGACACATTGCATGCTTGGAAGGTATGCACCGTCTGAAAAGACAATCAAGGCATACGTACAAGAAGAGAGCTGCGCCGTAAACCTTGTAAACCATGTAAACCATGCGCCGTACTTTGGCCACCCGAAAGTGATGAAAGTACGACATCAGCTCCCCGTAGCATTGTTCCCCGTTGTTTTCTCGCCTTTTTGTTTTTGTTTGGCGGTTCAGCGGTACTTATCGTCGGCGATCTCCATCGCGTTCCCACTGCGAACTTCTCGCCAAACATACTACCGGTACATGACGAAGGGCAACTCCGCACAAGCGCAGCGGCAGCAGAGCACTGCTCCTATGCACTATGCTCAAGCCAGGCATGTGTCCGGAATCAAGGCTCCCACGTGTCATGCTGAGTATCGCGTCATCATCTATCACCGAATTGACTTTCAAATCTGCAACATAGCGCGCGAGCTCGAAGAGTGCTATATCACGCACGGCCTTGATGTCCTCTGCTTGTTTAATGCAATCCCGTGCTACGCGTATTTGCTCAGAGAATTGCGTGGTCATGTAAATTTATGAATAGCTGCCTAAGTGACCAAAGCTGCTGGGGCACATATAACGAACCGATATAAGGCCAGGCAGTTATGTGAATACCTTTTATGATAAGTGCGCGGGAACAGCGCTGGAGAATGCGAGCCGTACTATTTTCCAAAATAGTACGACCTACAAGCGCACCGGTCCCTCACCACGGTTGGCAGCTCGGCACTTCCGAATGAGTTTCGCTGCCGGCTAGTTCTGCATAAAGTCAACATGAATCTTGACAAGGCGCTGCTGCTTCTCGACAAGACACAGTGGTCGGTCAGGCAGAGCTTCCGAGAGCCATGCCGACGCCGCGCAGGGCCTTCCGCGGTCGCAGCCGTTCGCCGACGCCAATATAATCTTTATGTTTAGTATAATCAATATGCAAACAATGAGCGCGATGAGACCGCCATCGAGGGCTTGGCGTACTCTGAAAACGAGCTCCCGCACGAAAAGGCCGACCTCGGCGCGTCGGGTTCCATTATGGGCAACGACGCTCGCAGGCTTCGTCCTAAGGGTTTAACGTCGTGTTGGAGTGATATGACATGGGCGCTTTGATGTTACCGCCTCAAAACATAGTGTGTACGGACCTCGCGCCAACAGAGGTAACGTCCCCAAAACTGCCCATGTAAATCGGGATTCGTTTGGGCCTGCCACTTTACATGTAAACGTGAGGTAACGTAACGTGTCATGTAAATTGGCTATAACGGGGCGAGGGGTCAACGTTTGGTCAATTACACCCCCCCCTGGGGCCGCGTTAAGACTTTTTGGCCACGTAACGTGTAACGGACCCGTTACCCCATGCGAATTGACCACGTTTCCTGTAAAGTGATAACGTAACGTGTCATGTAAATCCAGCATTATGGCCTCAGGCATCCTAACTGGCCCTACCCGAAAAATTCACACTGGCGCTGCGCCGTACACCCTTGGCGAAGCCACCGTGTCCGGAGGGCCCGCATACACCTGAGCACCGCGGACACACCGCCCGTCCTCAAAAACCTTCTTCCCAGTTACGGTACGGCGGACAGCAGTACAGTACGGGTCCACACATATTATTATTTATTGTACCCGCCTTGCGTGCCCGCGCGCCTTGCATGCCATGCTGCACCACCAGTCCCTCTTCTCATGCTACAGCAGTCGCGCATTGTCAGTGCGCCACCACCTCCGCTTCCTCTACTACCTTTTACTTATTCGTCTTCTTCTTCTTCGCTTTTCCTTCATCTGTTGTGCACACCGGCAATGCCATGCAAGCGCGCCCTTCTCAAGTTCTCATCGCTTCCGCAAGCAAACACCGGGCAGCAGCTGAGCCACCGCAGAAACCGCTCGCTCGCCCCCCCCGCTCACTCCGCCTCCGTTGGGATGTTTGGTGCCGCCCCCTGGATGATGATCCCTCCGCGCTTGCCCGGCACAACGCTACCCGCCATGATCTCCGCGTAGCACTCGGGCAGCGGTCGGTCGTTGGGCGGGGACAGCCACAGGCGCAGCAGGTGCCGCGTGTGCTGGGGGCTGTCGCGGAATGCCCCTCGGTAGTGCAGGCATGTGTGGTTTGATAGCAGCTGCACGTCCCCTGGCCGCAGCACCATGCGTATGCTGAGCTGTGGGCTGCATGCGAGGTTGTTGAACAGGGCCATGGCCTCGTGGTGCTGCTGCTGCAGCTTGGGCACCTCGGGGTGGCGCTGGCTGAGGTGGTAGTAGTTGTCAGAGTAGTTGACTGACAGGTAGCCGCGGTGGTAGTTGAAGACAGGGATCTCGAAGAAGGGCTTCTTGCCTGAGGGGAGGGCCGAAAAGGAAGGACACACTCAATGGATTGCTACGCGGCAGGTGACAGCGCTGACACACCCGGGTGCTGAACCGGAACGCGTACAAAGTGTATGTCGCAAACCGTTTGCACGTCCGGACACATCGGCCACTCCACGCCAACCCATATATCCACCCGCCCTAGCCTGGCCCCACCAAACTCCTAGCTACCCCGCCGCACCCTCCGGCACCTCGGACTTGCGGTCGAAGAACCAGGGTCCCGCCAGCACCGGTGCCAGGTGCGGGGCCCGGCGGAGGATCTCGTTGTGCACTGAGATGGATGAGGACCAGCCGCTGTCACCGCCCTCCTCCGCGTCCGACAGGCACAGCAGCGCTGGGGGCAGCAGGGGCAGGGAGCGGATGGGCACAAGGGCAAGAGGGACGCCTGCACCACACAGCCCAGCCCAGCATCGCGGAGAATCTGGATCACACCAGAAAGTGCAGTCCAGTGCAGCACCAGAGCAGCGCCAGCGGAGTCAGCCCAACACAGCGCAAACACACACGCACCGACTCCATCCGCAGAGCCCCCACGCAGCGCAATGGGCGTCACTCCCCGACTTACAGACGAGGTCCGCGGGCCCGTCGTTGTGCCAGGGCTGCGCGGCCTTTGAGGCGTAGAGTCGCGTGAGTGGGTTCTTGGGGTCGTGTCCGATGTCCTTGATGTGCCCAATCAGGTGGCCCTTTGCGTTCTGCGGCACGGCACGGCCCCAGTGCAGACCCAGGATCCAGTACGCAGCCAGCTGCTGCTGCCGGCTGTAGCGCCACACGGGCACGCCGCGGACCAGCGCCCAGCCGCGACCGAACTGAGCCTCCCGACCCGCCTCCAACAGCGGACCGGACAGCGTGGGGAGGTCCAAGTCGGACACGTCCTGGGGGCGAAAAGTCAGCGAAGCATTGGCGTGCTCTCACGAATGGAATAATGGGAAAATTAAAAAAACTCATATGGTATTGCCTCGATGCGCCTGCGATGCGCTGTACTTTCCTTACCTATCAGCCCCCGCCCGCCCCCACCTGCAGCCTTTTGCCGCTGGCTAGTACAGCCTCCACCGCCGCGTCCAGCTCCGCCACGTGTTCCGGGGTCAGGTGCAGCATGTGATCCTCAAGCACCGGGTAGTCGGCGGCAGTCCACGCATCGCGGCCCTCAATCAGCGTGAAGGGGACCACGGAGCCCTGCCTGCGGGGCGACGAAGGAAACAAAGTCATGAATTACCGTATTTGGGTCGCACCGGGCGGAACCTATCACGAGGGATGAGCGAGCTTGAAAAATGTTGCTTGGAGGAAAGCTGTGAAAGACAGCGCAGGATTTCGCGCCTGGTCACCGGCGCCAAGGCTGCAAAGATAATAACCCAATGAGCAGTTTTATTCATTGCGAGAAGTGGGTGCCGTTGCGCTTGCGCTAAGGGCAGTCAGCGGCTTCATTTTTTGCCGAGAGCATATTTTGGCGCGCTTCGCGATCGCGAGGCCAAGCCCGGCAGGCCAAGGCGCATATTCTGGCCGCGGCTCCAGCTCTTTTGCACGAACAAGGCAGTTGCAATTCGTCCGGCGCAACATCGTTTGTAATTCCGACTTCACGCAGGGTTCGCGCAGGAAGCGACTGCTCGCAAGCTTTTCGCCAGGACGGACCTGCAAATCTCCCAATTAGGTGCCGTCGTTGCCATGCTGGAGAGCAGAAGCTCCTCGGGACGCTACGGGCGTGCTGAATCTGAGACGGCGTTGAGATAGAGGATGGCAGCAGCAAGGGGGTACAGGGAAGGTACCCAAAGCAGCTCGAGTACGAGTAAGGGCTCCGACGCGGTCGCGCTTCAATCCTGCAGGCTTTCCAGCTCTTCTGAGCTATCGGAGCGGCGCTGGCCAACTTGACAAGGATATACGACTGCCGAGCGAGTGACACGGATGTGCACGGATTTACGCAGCGTTGATGCGCATCGGGGTGAGGTTGTACGACTCGGCCTCGTGCCCACTTCTCATCCAGCCTCCAGGCCTTAACATCTCGAACGTCGTAGCGGCTCATAAGCAAGGGTGCGAGTGGCGGTGAGACCGCTCACTGGGACCCAGATCGCGCGAAGAATCGAGCCGCGGAGAAGAAGCCGCAGCGCTCGCTCCCGCCCTTGCGGACTTGGACTGGCGTTAAGAGATACGTGATGCCGCTCGCGAGAACGCTGCGGAAAAAAGAGTCATGCTGACGCGTTGCGCGTTTTCGGTGCGCACAGGCATATTGGCGTTATCATTACGAATCTGGCGTCAGCGTGCATCAGCACCCGAACCGCGCGGCTGGCGCCATCCGCAGGCGCCATCCGTCCGCGTCAGCTTCCACTCCGCCCGTACCCCTTCGACAGCTCCGCCGCCGACTCGCGAGCAGCGTCCTTCGGTGTGCGCTGTGCGCTACGCACCCGCTCCCGACAGGCACGCCACACGCACGCAATTTGAACTTCACTGACACCGTAAAGGATACGTTGGGAGGGAACGCCCGGCATCACAACCTGGTCGATGCCAGGCGCGGATTGGGGGCTCCTCCCCGGCAGCTCAATGCGGCGCTCCCCCCGGGCACCGCACACAAATGCCATGTGGGTCGGAACGGGGTATAGACACGGAGACGGCACGAGGATGCCTGATGGCGCAGCCCTCACCGTATGCGGCCGCGGGCTAGACGCCGGATAGGTGACCATCCACCAGGCTCGGCTCGGCTGTGGGACCCTCCGCACTCCCCCAAGAATAACTTTTCCGTGCGATGGGATCTGTTCTCCGCACCGCGCAAATCGTCGCAGTTCCTGGTTGGTGATTATCGAAGTGTCGTGGAGGCCATCGAGGACGAAGTTCAAAGTGCGCGAACGGTTCGTTTGCGGCGAGCGAATTGGTTCCCTGAAGAGCCGCGCCTTGGCGTTGGGCCGGTGCACCACAAAGGATGAACAAATGGACAATGGAGTGTTGCATTCATCGCAGCGGCGCCAGTCTGCTGCTGGTGGGCGATCGCCGCCTCGAGCGAGACGGATAAGACGGGCACTTTCGCCTCCGGTCCCTCCGACTGGTTCGTCCGTCACCAACCTCAATCGGCCTAGCTAGAAAACTAAAAGCGTGTAAAGTGGAAACCCGGCGCGGGTTGTAACTGCGAAACTGCGTTACTAGGAACGCCGTAAAAGCGCTGTTCTTGGGAACTAGCACACGACTCACGCCGGCCACAGACGACTTGCATGCAAGGCCGCATCAATTCCACGATGGCAGATCCTGGTATCGCAGGTTATCGCTCTGCACGCGCCAGGCGCTACAGAGCCCCAGAACCCAGACGAGCAAACCCGCCACGTAACCGTGTGCCTTGTCACCCCGATGCCTACGCACATTGTTCGAACAGATGCCTTGTGATGCATAATTTGCGCACCAGGGTATAACATACTCTGCCTTCGTGCTTTAGCGTACTTCAAGCGTCGCCTTTTCGTGCAGTCATCTCGTACATCGGTACAATCTTCCATTTTGTGGTCCCCCGGCGTGCGTCTGTCACTGTCGCCCATTTCGCAGAAGCAATTGCCTTTCCATCATTCGGTTCTCTCGTCCTTGCGTACGCGTTGTAACATAAAGCCTACATTTCACTTGCCCAAAGTAACGTGAAGAGGCTTTCCTTTCTTTTTACCATAACTGCTAACACCCTTAGCGCAACGACTTGTAAAGCGACGCAACCTGGTTACCGCATCGTTTTCTCGCGCTCATCTTCCGCGACTCGTCCTTACTTACCGGACAGCAAGCTTGCTTCTGCAGGCAATTTCTGCATCAAGATTATTATAGATTTAAGCGGGCGCTTGGATAGGTCGTGACAGGCAACCAGCTGTTTACCATGGCTGCACAGAAGACTGTCGCCGACCCTCCCAAAACGATCTTTGAGGCTGCTGAGAGAGGCCTTGCTGGATACATAACGAGGACAGTTGAGCGGGCCATTGAATTTAACATCAACGTAAGGCGTGGTTGCCTGGTGCTGCGCGACGGTCTGGAGTTCGGTTTCAGGACAATGTGCCGCTGAGGAGGAATCAATATGAGCTACACATTTGCAGATTCGTGACAAGTATCAGCGCACGGCTCTTCACTGGGCAGCCGAGGCGGGGCAGCTGGAAGCCGCAGAATGCCTGTTGGACTACGGGGTAGACCCCCTTGCCACGGAGTGCAATGGCAGGTGCGGATTCGGGACGCATTGAGCACGGTCTTTATCTACGTTATCCTGTTCGGGTGCCTGGATATCCAGGAGTGTCGTTGCCCTTCAATTGGGCGGGCACACCCTTAAGCGCGCGGTACGCGTCCGGCCCTATGAGGCATCCGCGGAAATACTGAGGGTAGTTGCGCTGCCTTATTGGGCGCGGGCTACCACGCAGCGGCACGAGAGTGCCGCACGTGCGTGTGGCACCCCCTCCCGCCGTCAGCAGCCATCCATTGAAACATCTGCTGATAGATTGAACAGCATGCAAACTTATATGCGTCATTGACCTATGGTGAGGTCCTATTGCCTGTCCGTGGAAGGCCGTGCAATCCAGGCAGCTTCAGGTGCACAGCGCCCCGTCACCTTCCAGCTCTGCCTGCCTCACCCCCGAGCACAATCGGCCGCGCAGTTAACCCCTCACGTTCTTTCGTGGCGCATGGACACGGCGGCACCTGCGTGAAAGGATTGCCCTGGCGCACATGCTTCAACTGCCGCCGCCTCGGGTGTGCACACCGAAGGTCTTTGGACCTTCACTCTTCACCCTGGCCCCTGGCCCTGGCCACTCCCTGCAGGACTGCCATCCACCTAGCCGCCCGCGCGGGTCGCACCGATGTAATTAACCTGCTGCTGGAGGGTCGGTCCCCCGCGGAGCAGGAGACTCTGGTCAACCAGCCCGACTTTTTCGGACTGACGCCCGTGTTCCTGGCGCTGCAGAGGTGGGTGGGTAGGTGGAAAGGGAGGGAAGGCGCGTCGCCGGGCACGTCTCCCTGGTCCCCTGCTAGGGCTGCCGCCTGCTAGGGCTCGTCGGAGGAAGTGAGAAGAAAGACGAACCGCAGGAAGGAGAAGCGAGGGAGGGGGAGGAGAGGGAAGGCAGCAAGGGAAAGGGTGGTGGCGGGAGCCAGGGAAGAGAGGGCGGTTGTCGTGGGGTGCTTGCTGTGGGTGAAGGAGCCTCACTGGGAACGTGGGAAGCGGGAGCGGATGGTGCAACGGAGCGGAGCACATTTGCGAGGCCGTTGTGGTCAGGTGTGGGAGTGCCGATTCCATGGACACGTCGGACGCGGGAATCGCGGGAGCGGTGGCAGCAGGACGCGACGCCACGGCGTTGTCGCCGCGGTCCCGTAGAAACCCTTGGCCATTGTTGTCCGTCATACAGCGGAGCAGCACGCCGGATTGCGTGAAGATGTTTGCCTGCACGTGCGTACAAGAGGCGCGATCTCGCGATGTCCCCTCGAGCCTTTGCCGCCCGGAGGCCACTCCGCTTGCCTTCCGGCCCTCCCCAGCCTCCCTGCCCCTATTAGCTTTCCGCTTTACTACCGCCGCCGCCGCTGATGTACTGCTGATGTACTGATGCTGCTGCTGCCACATGCCCGTCTCGCGCATGCATCCGCACACGCACAGGGGCGAGGAGGCCCAGGAGGCGTTCAGTCTGCTGATGGACCGGGGGGGCCGCTACAACCAGCAGTCGCACACGGTGAGGGCCGTACCGCGATGGACAGCTGTTGTTGGTTGATGGCTGGTTGGGCGCAGTTGCCCGGAAGTGGGTCTGCCCGCCGGTGCGAGAACTCGATAACAGCTCGCACACAAGGCTGCCTGTCGCGTCAGGATCGCAACTCCGCCACCGTCACCGTCGAGCGCACCCCAGGATCTCTCTCCTCCCACCGCACCTCGCTTGTTACTCCCTGTGGTTCGTCCCGTCCCCCAACCCGCTCCTTGTCCCTCCCGTGCTTCAGGGCAAGATGATGCCCACGACCGACCCCGCGGATCAGCCGGTCGGGGCAGCGGCGTCCGGGTAGCTTTCCGGGGTGCCTCCCGGCCTGCTGGCTGCGCAAATTGGGCCTGCAGGGGGGGGGCATGGAATTTTGCGCGGCCAGTTTAATGCACGCGTGTGAGTCGGCAGACGCGGACGGTCAGATGCGGCACACAGGAGCGGCGCCCAGCCTGGTGTGCAGCGGCCCTGGGTGCCGGTGGCCTTGCAGGGGAGCGCCGCGATGACGACAAGGCAAGGAGCTGGGTGGGATGGGCTGGTGGTGTGGGTTTATTTCATTGTCGGTGTATTTTCTCGGTCAAGTCACAGGTCTGACGCGTTGCGGTGCGACGCAGCGGGGGAAGGTGTGCTGCCGCGGCGCGGCGCGGCCGGTCGTCACCGGGGTCGCGCCCGGCCCCCGGCACACGCAGCTGCCCAGCTGCTGCTGCTGCTGCCGCCGCAGCGCTGCGGAGCGCGACGTGGCGTGGGCGGGTCGGGTGGGGAATGCAGCGCGGTACCAGCTGCGGCGTAACGGCTCTTGTTCCCTTCCCTGCGGAGAGCGGCCCGGCGCTCCGAAGCTACTGCAGCGCGGCGAGTCACACACATACACACACACACACACACACACACTCGGTGACGAGTGCCAGTGACGGCTGGTCGGAAGGCCCGAGAGCAGAGCCCCTGCGGAACAAGTGGCGGTGCTGGAGCAAGTGGCCGAGCAGCATCGTTTGGCAACGATGGTCGCGATCAGCGGTCCGCAGCACGGCTCGGAAGGCAGAGGGTACGGTCAAGTGACTCTTTTTGGGGTGTTGCGGGTTGTGGGTTGTTTAACGTTTGCGTTTTTGCGTGGGGTTGCGTGGTTTGCTGTTGCTGTTGCCGCTACTGTTGCTACGCGGCGTCGTACATCTGCGTCGCCTCGCAGGGGGGCTTTTATGGCGGATGGCAGATGGCACCGGGTGCCGTACCACACCGGGTGCCGTGCCGTACCGGGTGCCGTACCTGGGACATTGCCGTACACGTGGAGCCCGTTGCCGAGTATTTGCATGGGGGCACGCTGTGATGCGGAGTCGACCGACCGACCAGGGGCTCTGCGAACCGCGGCGCCCTCCTGTTTTGTCTTGTGGGTGGTCCAGGGAGGGGGGAAGGGAGGGAGGGAGGGAGGGTGCTGGAGCCAACGCTGTCAACAGCGGACATGGCTGGCCCCCGCTGGTCCCGGGAGCCGCGGGGTCTCTCGTCAAAAAAGAGGATGTGACACGTTCCGCCTGGCACACGATACGCGAACTTGGAACCTTGGGGCTGCTGGCTCTGGCCTTTCAAGTGCGTAGTCCTGTTGTTGTCGTTGACGTTGTAGTGGACTGCAGACCCTTGGGAGGGTTAAGAGCCAGCGGGCCAGCTCCTGTGGTTGTGATCTGACCGACCTCTTTTTTCGGCCCAGCGATGCTGCCGCAACGGCCACTCGCGCCCGTCGTGACCCAGTCTGATGATGCGATCCGTGTCGATCGACCGACCGACCAAACATGAATGTGAACGTGGATGAGGGCATTCCAAGTGTCGACCTCGGACCCCGCACGCGCGCAACACTTGTGCGTGCGGGACGGTTGTTTCCACTGTCCCGACGGGTCCCCCATCCGTTGTGCTGACCCAGCCAGCGGCCATGGAAAGCGCCAAATGCGTTTTGGCGCTTTCTCCACAATGGGCCCAGGATTTTTCCTTTGCTGGCCGCCCCGCGTGCCCACGTCACTCCCGAGTGCTTGTTCTAGACTTTCTTTCGTTGAATAATGTCTACCGAGTCTGTGTGTCTCTGCCGTGCATATCTCCGGCCAACGTCTTAGTAGGACCTCCTCGGTTCGGGCGGGAGTGATTTAAGATCGATGCCATTGACGAATTGGTGTGTACGGTATTCGCCTGGACCCAGAACGCACAATCCAAACTCATAATCCGACACGAGCGCAGGAAAGCCGCTGGGCGGTGGCCCGTGGCGAGAGGGCGTTCCTTGCCAGTCTTTTCTCACATGTTATTTCCATTTCCTAGCGCGTCTATTTAGGCGGCATACGGTACAAGTTGGACGGTAGTTTTGTTTGAACCAGTTCTAGAGGCCGTAGGCTGTGGTGAGCTGGTGAGCGCGGCCAGCGCGAACGCACCCGGGCGCGGTCGCATATTCATGGGATGCTTGCGCCAGTATGGGTATTCCTGCTTCGCGTCGCTTAGGTGCGCGCGCGGTGGTTTGTGTGCGTGTTACGGCCCGCTGTGTCCGGGCTTCCCTTTTTAATAGATGTTGTGGGTTGTCCTGGGTTGTTCTGAACAGATGTTGTGGTTGTTACAGTTGGTGTTCTTGGGTGTTTGGTCTGTCCCCTTTGTAAGGCTAGCCAACCTGACGCCAACCAGATGTGTTTTCCCCACCCTGAGCCATGGCGGCAGCAAGGTTTGCGAGTAAGCCACCCAGACAGACAGGCGAATATAGCCGAGAAGAGGATTCCTGTAGGGGTTCAAGACGACGTGCACATAAAACGCAAGACAAATTATGTTGACTGAAGTCGCGCAGATCTCAGCACTCGGACGGTCACAATGAGGTGCTACACAACCGTTTTAGCTGAAGTCGACCAGCGAAAATGGGGGGCCACAACTGCCCCAGGTGCCCTGCAAGGCAAGGTTGCGGAAGGAGGGGAAACGATGAGCGAACGGTTGCTTTCAAACATGTAAACTAAATCTGAGATATGAATGATCATGTAGACCCAAGAGTCAATCCTGGTTCGCAACTGGAGCTGAGAATTTTTTTGCCAGTACGGCGAATAACCATCGATCGCCGTACCCAGATCAGCGTTCAAGCGCGTGCAATACGAGGTCTGTGAAGTCTCGAAATTCATTGCTGTGTGAGAGCATTTCATAGCATCGCAGTTTTTGGCCTAGTTCGCCCCGACTAGTGTCCCGACCGTTGACGAACGCGCAAGCTACGCAACTTCAGCGCGCAGTTTTGCTATTAAATAATTTGCATGTTAAACCCGACAGTGTTTTGAGGGAGAGATCTCGCATTTGGGATGCAAAAGTGATCCTTCAACGACTCGGCCTCTTAGCATGGCCCGACGCGAGACGGTCGTGCGTAAGAAACGCCAGCCAACATCTTTGCTGCACGAACACTCGCATTTTCACTCAGTTACTGATTGGCGGCACCCAGATGTTAGCACGGTTTAGACACAAGCGAGCAGAGCGCGGGCGATGTGGCAGCGGGACACATCGCAAGCCGCGCTTCAGCCCGCAGCCGACAGGGATGCCTCAATTTCCAGATCGCCTGCAACAGTGACGGCTACTCCGGGCGTCGCGCGTGCCGGACAGCCCAGCGCTTTAACGCTAGCGGACGCTGCTGTCGGACCCGATTTCCTCGCCTCAGACGATGCGCCCAGAGCGAGGGCGCAAGGAACGAATTCATATGAAACTTCAAAAGGATCATATGCGCGCCCGTCTGACAGCCTCAGAGGGCTAGCAAGTGCAACGGATCTCGTTTTTCGACGCCCCGATGCACGCGTTTCCGCGCCGATCGCGGGCGCCGCTGGCCGCGCCGGCAACGTGCCTGACCCGCAATTGCCGCAGCAACACAGCTGCGGCGAAGCACCGCCCGCACTGGAGGCCGCATCACTCTCGATGCACCTGCATGGCCACTCGCGGCCATCGGGTCCCAGCCTTGATGCCGACGCGACGTACCCCGACGCAACGCCGGTTCCGCCGGTCGAGTCCACAGCAGCAGCAGCCGCAGCAGCAGCAACAGCAGGGGGCAGAGAACCAACGGCGGGGCTGGGGCTTGCACCGGGTTGCACTTGCTCGGCACGGCGCATTGACGCAGCCGTTACAACCAAGGCGGTGAGGGCGCCGGCTGAGGCGTTGGCAGCAGTAGCAGCGTCAGCAGCAACAGCAGGCAAGGAGCACATGCCCGACGCTAGAGAGGTGGGCGCAGCATCGGAAGAAGAAGACGCACAACGCCCACGGTCGGGAGGTGCCGGCGCCGGCACGGCGGTGGCGGCCGTTGCGGGGCCTGCGGCAGCTCCGGAAGCCGCGACGGCGGCGGCGGCACCCGAGCAGGTGTCCGGAGCGGCGGCGCCGCCGAGGACGAACGCTGCACCGCCCGCGGGCGCCGAAGCAGCAGCGGTCAGCGAGCTGGTGTGGTCGACGGCGCCACGGCCGCCTGGAGATGCGGCTGTTGCACGCGTGGAGTTGCACCCACCATCGCAATCGCCGCCCCGGCTACTGCGTCCGTTGACGGAAACGGACGGCGGCGGGGACGTCAGTCACGGTAGCAGCGGCGCGAGCAGCGGCGCCGCCAGCGGGGCCGTCGCGCCGGCGTCGGCAGCCACGATGGAGGCCTGGATGCTGCCGCTGGCCGCGCCCGGCTTGTACGACGCCCGTACGACCCAGATGGCCCCGCCGCTGCATTGGGCCACCCGGCCGCCACCACCACTCGGCATGATGTATTTCCAGGCTTTCCAGCAGTGCTTGCTACAGCAGCAGCAACATGGCAGCGACGCGGGTTATAGTGGTAGGGCGGGCGAAGGTGCCCAACATTCCCTGCTGCCGCCGCCGCCGACACTCTCGCCGCCGCAGCCATCGCTGCCCTGGGCGCCTTTCGCGTCTCTCGGGTTACCGCTCCTTCATCCCCCGCAGCTGCCCCCGCTGCCACCGCCGATGCCGCGTCCGTTGCTGCCGCCGCCGTCGTCACTGCTGCCTTTCCATGCCGCGCACGTCCGTCTTCCTCCTCCTCCTCCCCCGCAGCAGCAGCACCATGACAGCCAGGTGCAGCACCAGTGCCAGCAACAGCAGGAGCAGGAGCAGGAGCAGAACCAGCAGAGGGGCGCTGCGGGCCGCAAGCCCGGAGGTGCGGATATCGACGTGAATGCAAGGGCAGGGGCCGGGGCAGGGGCAGGGGCAGGGGCAGGGGCTGGGGCAGGGGCAGGGGCAGGGCAGCCTGACCTCTCACCTCCGGCTGCGGAGCAACACGGTGGGACCGGGGAGCTGCCCGCCCCGGCCCCGGCCCCGGCAGCCCCCGAGGCTGCTGCCAATGCGCAGCCGGGGCCACCGCATTCGACGCAAGAGCGCGGGCCCTTGGACACCACCTTCCTCGCAGCGCCCGCTGCTGCCGCTGCATCTGCCGCCGCCGCCGCAGCAGCAGCAGCAGCCGGGGCCTTCAGCGGCTGCCTGCCGCCGCAGGCTGCCGCCCTGACCAGCCCTCAGCCCGGCTTCCCCGGGCTCCATGCCTTCCCGCTGGCGCCACTCCAGGCGGGGGTCATCAAAGCGGAGCCCCTTCCCTCCGGCTCGGAACCGTCGGAGCTGCTGCAAGCGCGGATGCCTTGGAACCCCGCCACCGCCGCCGCCGCTGCCACCGCGGCCGCCGCCAGCGGTGCAAGGCCGGGAGGCAGGCCTGCGGCCGGCGCCGGCGCGGTATGGGAGGCCGGCGGCCCCGGTGCCGGCGCTCCCACCGCCGCTATCAAGCCGGATCCACAGCCCCTAAAGCCGACGTGCCTCCCGCCACAGCTCACCACTCATCATCAGCAGCAACAGCTCCACCACCCCCACCAAATCGACCATCGTCTGCAGCAGCTATCTCAGCAGCAGCAGCTGGGGGCCCCACAGCAGCAGCAGGCGCAGGGCCCGGGGCACCTGGCAATGGCGGCAGCGGCGGCTGCGGCGGCTGTGGGCCCAGGGACGGCTACGGCCCTGGCGGCGGCGGCGGACTCGAAGGGGCCCCGCTATGCGCAGCCGCCAACGAGGCGGCGGTCGGGGGCCGGAGCCAATGGGGCTGCTCAGGCTGGCGGCGGTCGGCAGGCCGCGGGATCTGAAGCCGGGGCTGGGGCCGCTCGTGGGGGCCAGCGGGGTGCAACCGGTGAAGGAAGCTACAAATATATCGTGCAGGTTGGTTGGGTTGGGTTGTTGTGTTTTAGGTTTTTGACATTGTCTGGTTGGGTTCTGACATTCGCCGGTTTGGTTTGCTGCGTCCGTTCACTTGCATACGGAAACGAGCGAAGCTGCCGTGTTGCTGGTTGGCGCCGTCGCCCCTCTGCTGGCAGGCAGGCAAACCGTTTCGGCCTTCCAGTCTTCAAACGTTGCCGAGCTACCCCTCAATCCGCCACCGTCCCACTCTGCTTCGGCCTTTGTCACCCTTCCGCCTCCGCCCCACTCCCCGCCTCTGACCCTTGCTCAGGTGGGAGACAAGTGGCGGGCGCAGGTGGGCCACATGGCGGGCGGAGTGCAGCGGAAGTACTATTCGGGCTACGTGCGCAGTGCCAAGCAGGCGGCGAGAGACGCGGACAAGTACGTCGGGTTGCGGTCTGTTGCCGCTGCTGCTGCTGATGCCGCTGCTGATGCCGCTGATCCCGGTGGTGCGCCTGTGCCCCTCATCTGCGACCCATCTGGATGAGTCACCGCCCGACCCTGGCCCCCTTCCCCCGCCTCTCCCTCTCTTCTCGCCCCGCCTCCCTGCCTGCTCTCCTCGCCAGGTTGCTCTACAAGCTGCGAGGCCCCGACTTCCCACTCAACTTCCCGCTGACGGAGGCAGAACGGAGCGGCCTGGACGCCGTCTCGCTGCAGGTAGGGTGCGGTGCGGTGTGGTGCGGTGGGGTGCGACCTTTCACTTGCGTTTGACACCACGCACCCCTTCATCACCATTCCAGCCCCCAACAGCACCGCCTTTAAAAACCCTAAAACCTTCTGTACAACACACCTCCACCTCCCGCCTTGGACCACCTCCTTCCTGCCGAGCCCTAAACCTTAGCTCGCCTTTACTATTTGGGCCCTGAATGTCCAACATCAGCAACACTGCTTCCGAAGTCCTGATTCCCCTCCCGACTGCCGCACGCTTTTACCCCCACCACCCCCACCCCCATCACCACCTGGCCCCGATGGCTCTGCGGCCGCAGGAGCTGCTGCAGCAACTGCATCCCACCACCGCCACCGCCACCGCCGCCACCACCGCCACCGCCGGCCTCGACTCGGCGCTGCTTGCGGCCTGTGTGCTACTGGACCTCTCCCGGGACACCAGCGACCGGAGGCCCTTCCGCCAGCGCCCCTCGGCGGCGGCAGCGCACCACAACCACCACCACCCGTACCCGCCCACACAGCCGCCCTGGCCGCAGCCGCCGCTGCAGCGGAGCGCAGCGCACACGCAACAACCGGTCACGTCTCCAGGGAGGGTGCGAGGTGACGGTGGGGAGCGCGGCGTGACGGCTGCGCATGACGCCGGGAAAGCCGGGGCAGCGCGGGGAGAGGAGGGAGGGGCGTGTCGGGATGAGACAGCGATTGCGCTTGCGGGTGGGACTGCCGTCGTCGCTGTTGCCGCCGGCGGCGGCGGCGATTGTGGTGACGGTGCGCAGGCTATTGTCGGGCGCGCCGGCGCTGAGGAGGCGAAGTGCGGGGAGGGAAAGGATGCCAGCGGCGGCGGCGCCAGCGGCAGTCGCAGCGGAGACTCCAGTTACGCCACGTACGGCTGTGACGGTACTCCAGGCGCCGCTATGACCGCCGCCGCCGCTGCCGCCGCCGCCGTCCCCATCACAGCCACGGAGGCGTCAGGCGCTCCAGAGGTACGCGCCCCGAGGAACGCATCTGACGGCAACACCCCGGCCGACAGACCGCCCGACGGAGGGGTGGCGGCCACGGTCGCGATGGCCGAATGCGGCTCGGGTGCAGCTGTCGCCGCCGCCGCCGCCGCCGTCAGAGCCCATTTGGAGCCGTCCGCCGGTGACGCGGCGCCGCCGGATCCCGGGACGGCGGCGGCCCTGACGGAGGACGCGCTGGCGGCTGCCTCGCCCAGTGGACCCGACGTTGGAGAGGGCTGCTGCAAACAGGCGATGCGCCTGCGCCAGAAGTACGGCAGGGAGCTGGAGCATGGCGGCGGCGGCGAGGGATGGGGCGTTGGCGGCGGCGGGGCCGTCGCTGCTGGCGGCGGCGGCGGCGGCCACGGCGCGGCAGGCGGGGCTGACCAGCCTTGCACCAGCGGAGCGAGCGGCGCCGCTGGCAGCACCTGCGCTGCAGGTGGCGGCGGCGGCGGCGGCGGCGACGATGCCGACGCTCAGATGGAGACGAATAGCCGTCCGCAATTCAAGAGGGAGGCAGCGGAGGCTGGCGGCGGAGGGTACATCGCCGGCGCTGGACGGGGCGGAGATGACGCGGGTGTGGGACACTTGGGCGCGGAGGTGGAGGTGGAGGTGGAGCAACGGCGTGCTGCCGCGGGCAGAGCGCAAGCGGGTGCGCAGGGCTTGATGGGTAGCCGTTGCACGGGGATCTGAGCGGTTGTGATTCACCCCTCGACGGTACTCCTTATGCGTTATGCCGTGTTCCTTCTTACTCGCTTACCGCCCCTGCTTCGCGCAAGCGCGATGCCCTCACCTATTGACCTGCCCTAGGCGCATTGGTGGACTTCCACCCGTTTGCCCCTCAGGCAGTACTCCGTTCCAACGCTGCGTTTTCGTCTTTCCTGCTCTGCCCCGGAACGCCTTGCTGACCTGCCTTGCCCCGCCGCCCTTTGATGACCCTTATGGCTCCCCACATCGGCCCCGACGCCGTTGCCGTGTCGCCTCGTGGCCAACGATCAACCGTAACCGACAACTAAAAACATTCTACGGCCAACTGACAACCGACCAGGCCTCGAGTCGTCCAACTGCGGCACGGCGGAGCCGCGCTGGCAGCAGCAGTACGACCCAACCACCGTCGCCGCCGCGGGGGCCCTGCCCGCCTTTCCCCCAACCCCCGGCTTCTCGCTGCCCCTCCCCTTTCCCTTTCCCTTTCCCTTTCCCTTTCCCATGCCCATGCCCATGAGTGTGATGCCTCCGGCGGTGGCTTTCCAAATGGCAGCGGCGGCGGCGGCCGCTGCCATGGCTGCACAACAGGCAACCGCTGGGCCGCCAGGATCCGCCGGCTTCGGATCCGGAGCAGGGTTTGGATCTGGGCCAGGATTTGGATTTGGGTTTGGAACCAACCCTGTCCTTGGGGCTGGATTTATGAACCCGTTTGCGAGGGGTCCCTGTCAGCCACTGCCGGCGCCGGAGGCTGCTGCCTCGCTGCCGGTCGACGACCGCCTCCCCTTCGCCGCCGAGGCAGTGGCGCGTGAGACGTCGATGTCGCTGTCGCTGCCGCTGCTGGCGCCACCCATGCCGCCACCGCACTTACTTTATCAGCAGCAACAGCAGCAATTTGTGCACCTGCAACCCTCACATCCGGACCCGCACCAACAGGGTCAGCAGCAGGGTCAGCAGGAGCTGCTGCAGCATCCCAGAGAACAGCTCGGGTTTGCCAGGCAAAGCGCGGAACACGCTCCAGTTGGCTGTGAGGTCGGTGGGGGCGGGTCCGCGCGTCTACCCACACAGCAGCAGCAGCAGCTGGCCGGGGAGCTGCAACGACCCACGGGTCACATCAGCCATCAGCTTGTCGGTCCCTTCCCGGCCCTCCTGACTGCGCCCGGGGTGGCCTCTGCGGACATGCCGTACAGGGCAGGGCAGTCGCAGCCGCCGCCGGTGCAGCTGCAACCGCAGCGGCGGCCGCACAAGCTGGTGCCACAAGGCCCTGGGAAGCAGGCCAGGGGGCAGGCTGGGAAGGGGCGGGCTGCGGCCCCGCAGGTGCACAGGGCGCAGCAGGATCGGCGCCAGGAGGCGGGCGAGCGCCGGGGCGCGCAGCTGGCGGCAACGCGCGGGGGCGCCGCGGCGGCGGTTTCCAGCGGCCGTGGCGGCGGCGGTGGTGGTGGTGCTGTGGCTGGCGGCGGCGGCGGCGGGCACGGTACGGCAGGCAGCGGGAACCTGACGCAGCGGAAGCGGAAGGTCGCGTCCCTGGGCGGCAGCGCGAGCGGCAGTGGCAGTCAGAGTCGTGTGGGAAGCGATGAGGAGGGCGGCGGCGACGGCGTTGTGGTGGGGCCAGGGGGCCACAAGGGTGGTGGGGCCCAGGCGGGGGGCAGCGCGGGCGGCGGCGGCAATCCATCCGGCATGGCACTGTCTGCGGAGGCGCAGTGCGGCCCGATGGGAGCGTCACCGTTCAGAGGCACCGTGGCGGGCGGCGGTGCACCGCCCGCCGGTGGGCCTTATGCTGGCGGCCCTGACCTGCTAGCAGTGCAGCCGCGGCAGCACCTCCCGGCGCAGGACAGCCGTCATCGTCCTGAGGACCAGCAGCTTCCCCACCATCACAGGCGGCAAGAAGGAGGCGGGCCGCAAGCTCAGGCCTTGCCGGCTGCGAGTGCGCTGGCAGCAGCAACGGCAGCAGCAGCAGCGGCGGCGGCGGCAACGGAAGGGACTGAGCCGCCGCTGTTTGCGCCAACCTCACCTGCTGCTGCTGTGGCGGCTTCGCATGAGAGGCCGCCGTTCAGGTGTTTTGACGGCCGGGCGCTGGGGGTTTGGGAGCGTGGGGACGTGGGTGTGGTCGGCTCCTTGGAAGGCCTTGCGAGTTTTGAGGGGTGGCATCCACCTGTCACCTGGCACCCGGTACCTGTTATCTGGTACCTGTTATCTGTTACCTGGTACCCTGCCAGCGCGTGGTGCCACTTGGCCGTCCCCGCGCCCGTCACGCCGGCGGGTCCCTCCTGCGTCATTCCCTGGAGCACCTGCAAGTCTACACCCCCATGATCCTACCGGTACCACCCTGCTGCTGGTCATGAAAGTCAACCCATGCGCCCACCTATCCTCCCGCCCACCTTTCTGCCCGGCCGCCTGCCCGCCTGCCCGTCCAACCCGCCCACCCGACCGGCCTCAGGTACATTGTGCGCATTGGCAGCAAGTGGCGGGCGCAGGTGGGTCACACGGAGGACGGCGTGCAGCGAAAGTACTACTCCAACTACGTGGATGACCCGTGGGTCGCTGCCAAGGACGCGGACAGGTGCGCGTGCGTGGAGCTGCAGGGAACCGGGGAGCACATCTGCTGCTGCTGCTGCTCGCGGCGGCCGGCGCGGGTCCCGCTGCGGCGCTGGGGCCCTCCTCGTAGATTTTGTGTTGCTGGTGGAAAAGGGGGGTGGGAGGTGTGATTGTTTGCGCGGGGGCCCCTCAGCGTTCCACCTGCTGCCGCCTGGTGTCAGGTGGCGGGGATGCTGCTGCTGATGTTGCTTCTGCTGCTGATGATGATGCTAATGATGGTGCTGATGCTGATGATGCTGATGATGTTGCTTCTGCTGTTGTTGCAGGATCTTGTACAAGCTGCGCGGGCTGGCGGCGGTGGTGAATCTGCCGCTGAGCGAGGGCGAGCGGCAGGTGCTGGACGCACTCAGCCTGGATGGCCTGATGCGCAGCTTCAAGTCAGAGCAGCGACTGCAACAGCAACAGCAGCAATGACAGTAACGAAGTGAGCAGCGGCAACAACAGAAGCAGCAGCGGCACTTCATATACAAATAAGTTTGAGGGTTGTAAGGTTGCGCATCAATTGCCGGAAGTTATACTAAATATAAAATTTTGATGGCCAGGAGCAGCGAGGCGACTACTTGGTCAGGCTGGGCGCGGCGAGGCTTCCGAGTCGTTATGTAGCGACGTGAGGGAGGACATGTTGCGCTGGTTTCCACACATTGGCGGTGTCCGTTGATGGGAGTGTTCTGGTTAGTATGATGTTGTTGTTCTGCCGGTGGTGGTGCTGCCTGAAGCACTGCGGCAGCCTTCCTTTTCGAAAGCCGCAAGCTTGCCGTACGCGCGCGTCCGTACGAGCGGCGTTTGGGTCATCGTTCAGCTCTGTTGGCCTTTGTCGAATTTGTCGATCAACATTCAGCTACCGTATGTTGTTTGTTCATCGGGTCCAGCACCAAGCTCTCTTATGTATATGGTTTGGTTTGACTTTTGAGGGGGGCAGTTTTGGTCATTGGGTATTTCATTCGGATTGCGGACGCTCGGGACATGTCAAGTGTGTGTGTGTGTGTGTGCCTGTGTGCCTGTGTGTGGTGAGCCCTCGATTGCGGGGCTTCGTTGGGGCCGCGGGATGCCGCTTGCTTCGCCGCTGCCTGCCCTCGAACGCAATGAACGCCCGATGATGTCGCTCACCCGCGGACGGTCTCCAGGTCCGAAAAGGTCCGTGCCGGGGCTGCGGCGATGGACGGGGTATTGGGCGCGTCGGGCGTCTGGCATCGGGACAGGTCCCTACCGAGGCCCTACCAGCGCGCACTGCGTCGTTCTCGTGCGGCTCCAGGGCGTATGAGGGGGGGGGTGTTCCGAGGGCAGAGGTGCCTCTGTTGCAGCGGACGCGGGCTTTTTTAACGGATCGGATCGCCCACACGCATAACAGATCGCCCACATCGTATATCACAGTGTGGCGCAACACTGCAGTGTTGTCTCGGAGTTTGCGCTTTGCGGGGTTTGGCCTCCCGGCTGCTGGGTTTGCGGTTGCAGGGTTTGCCGGGGACTGGTGCCGGCAGGCGGTCGGACGCACTCCTTGGTGGATGGGGAGCCGGAGAGAGAGGGTCCGGAAGGAGAGCACGGTGTGTGTTGGGGGAGGCCGATTGCCTCGTGGTCGGGCGCTGCTACTTTGGGAAGGTGATACGGTTTGGGCCTCGGACGGAGAAACGGTATTCATTATTCGGATGGCAGCAAGATGAGCACCAATGGCAGCTGGCCGGGATTAAGAGGCTGCGTTTTCCGTTTGAGAGTCGCGTGTTGGTTAATGGGTGGGGGCTCCAACGCTCCATGCGCTGTTGTTCGCGCTGTGATCCTGCCAGAGTCTTCATGAGGGGGTGGTGACTGCGTGATCGGGAGAACTTCCGTTCGAGGTCTGCAGGCATCCGAAGTCGATTATTTTGCCCCGCTGCCATGGGAGACATTTGTGGGGGAGGGCAAATGCAACGGAATTAACAAAACAACGGGTACGGGGCGCCATACCGAGCATAATCCACGGGGGCACTCTACCAGCCAAGTCGGTGCCGCGTACGCTCCTCCGCAGCTGAAACGTTGCGAGCCGCTCACCAAGGCGCACTGTGCGCGTATCTCTTTCACGATCCGAGACTTCTCTCTCTGCAAAGAAAGCCTAAACATCACAGCGCCGTTGCGGTCGACGTCTACACAAACACACACACATAGGAGGTGGCAATGGCACCGGTGTGAGTGCCCTTGTAGATTACGCAGCTGTAGAGCATGCGTTCGGTGGACTGAGGACAGTAGGCGCCTGGGGCTAGCTTAGCTGGCACATGGACAATCAGGTGGACGCTGTCCTGTGACGATTACGGCGCAGCGGTTAGCACTTCCCGGTGCAGTGTGCGGACAAGGTGGTACGCCCCTCCTCAACAAAGGAGTGCTTCGGCGGTCTCCCGTATGTGGGCGGGTTAGCGCCCCCGGCCAGTGTCGGCCCGGCAGATATGTAACAGTTACACACACGCACACACACATATACACACATGCATACGCTGGGCAGCAGCAACCAACCGCCGGAGCGCAGTGACGTGTGCGAGACCACGTCGCGGGCGACACATCCACACAGCCACCCATTGGGTCCGTCCACTCTCACGTTCAGATGGGGCACACTACGCACACAGCAGCACCCACTAACAACCTGATGCCTGAATGAGGCAGGGTCAGACACGGCGTACCGTAACACTCGCGTGCGAGCAAACACTAAAATAAAAGACACACAAACACGCAAATACCCAACAACCGCTCGCTCGCTAGCGAGGCGATGAGGCAATTATTAGCGGAAGGTTGGCCGCGCAGGACAGACATGCAAGGCGGCGCAACCGACCGGTCACCCGTCCAACACCGCTCGCAACGCCCGCCGCCGCCGTGCTCCGTTCACGCATCGCTCCATTCGGTTCGGGGTCCAGGGTCCGGTACAACCAAACACACACGGGAGTACGAATGACGGAACCGTGAGGCCGCCGCGAGCGCACGTAGCGCACTGTAACCACCACCAATGCATCGTACTAGAAAATCTTCTCGTCCGATCCGTGGGCCAATGCCCCTCTTCCCGACCAAGCTCCAAGCCTAGGCATATCCTGCTGCATTTGACGCAAGCATGCGGGAATCATGTGGGGTGAGGTGAGGTGGGGTGAGGTAGGGTCAAGTTCCGCTGCTAGCGGCTGACCGCCCCGCCTCGCCCCGCCCCGCCCTGCTCCCCGTTCCACTGCCACCGCCACTGCCACCGCCACCAGCAGAGGATGGAGGGCACGGGCACACGGCCAAACCACAACAGAGCAAAGCGTTCGCTCCTCGCTAGCTCACTGCGTTCCGTGTGCAATGGTTTGTCACAAACTACGGTACACGACAAGGTCCTGGCAAACAACCTGGGCCGCCAAACTGCATTGTCACTGAGGCCGCATAGCAATGTCCCCAACTCATCGGAGAGGCCGCGCATGCATGCATGACGGTGAAGCATTGAGCCACCAACCGCCGCTTGTTAGTGGCGGCTCTAATGCTTCACTCGTCATGAACGATGGCAAGTCCTGTCGTCATGAGGGGGCTTCATTGCAACGAAAACAAATGGCAACGAAATAAAACCGGGCGGGGTCGCCGCGAGTGCGCTCCGACCCGCCAGAAGCCGGTTATGGCGGCAACGCCCTGCAGGACTTCACACACACAGACACATCGGTGTGCGCGCCTCGCCTGGCCCTGTAACAGGCCGCTGAAGGCCTGTACGTCTTCAACAGCCATAACCGAAACCACAAAACACCAACAACGGCACCTAACGGCATGAACGATGGATATTAAAGGAATGCATGCATAAGCAGCTTCACAAAAACACGCCACGGCGCCGGCGTGCAGCGAATCTCTTCCGACGCGCGCCGGTGGCGCAGATGTCTTCCGTTCTCGGCAAAAACATAAAATTGTACAACCCGCACAGATGTACTAATGCGCTTCACGGATTTCCCGGACACAGATGCGTGCCCGGAGCAGCATACGTGACAACAGCTGTCAACGCATGTCTACACTTCCCCGCCCCGTGTTTCGCAACAGGTCTGTTGGACAGAACCTCAGACGCTATGTCGCAACCTCAGACGCTCTGTCGCAAAGGCGTATTGACGCAAGAGTATGATGGCGCATTGCGCATTCAGCAAATAGTTTCATCAGATAGATGTCAGGGAAGATATTGAGTTGACGCTGACATGGTTAGGGGCGAGTCGCGCATGGTGCCCTCGTCAGCCAAGATGAGAAAGTTCCTTGCCTTGCCCACCGCATCGCCGCGGTTCGCATAGGCGTCCCCAACAGTGTTCTTCGTGAATGGGGCGGTGTCGTGCCACCTCCGACGGTATCACTGTCCTGGCGCGCGCGCAATCGGCGACTTCAAACCTTCCCAGGCGAGCTGCTTAGGGCTGCTTGCCGTCGGGAAACAGTATAGTTCTCCCTGCAAAAAAATACACGGGCATCGGTATTCAGGCAAAGAGCGGCAGCGTGGAAAGATCTGTACACTTGCCGCAACAACGTGCGACGAGTCGTCAGCGGCAGGCCTGAATATCTACCTCGCTGGCCGGCGCTCACCGTAGGCAATGAACAAGAACAGCAATACGATTACGAGGCCCACCGCCTCGAGCATAGGTGCGAGCAAGTCACGCAGTGACGAGGAGTACACGAGAGGAGAGCTTGAAGTACAGTTCGCTCCACACGTTGCCCCTATCGCAGCCGGGACATAAGCCGCCGAGTTTTGAGCTGTATCCATGTTTATAATGTGCACTGAAGCTTGTCGTCTGCCAAGCCTGAAAGCGACTGCCGAGTGCAGACGACGACCCGCCGACTAGAATGGCAAGACTGAGCCGAAGTACAGTAGTAACGCACTAGAATATATCGCTGCTTTGTGACACTGACACAACGTCCAGCCGGTGCCACTTAGCGTCGCCCGCCGTTGTGCAAACGAGGGAAACCACCAATAAGTAGGGCACGCCCAGTTTCTGGAGCCAAAAGATCTAGCCCAGTAGCTAAGTGTTATACAAGTAGTAAAACGCGCCCTTAAGGGCAGGTCATAAGCGTCGGTTCGGTCAGGCTCACAATTCGCAGGATGTTATGAGACCAACTCAGCTTGGTCCGCACGCCAAGACGTGTAGACCTGCAACGTTTTGCGCAGCAAAGTACATAGTACTAGCAGAAACAACAGTACAACCCCTTGGAAACGCCTTTCCGTACGTCCTGCATCGCATCGCTTCCCGGCTTAACGACGTGACTGGAGAGCTGGTGGTCATCATTGATCAGAAGATTGATCAGAAAATGGAGCAGCTGTACCGCCCGGGAAAGCTGCTTGTTCGGGCTCCTCCGGCGATCATTGAACAACTGGCCTCGACAGTGGATAAAGCGCTCCTGGACACCAGCTGCTTTGGCAGGATACACGTCGACGTCATTCCCCGGCTGGATTCCCGCGCGGCGGCACCAACTATCCAGCTTACAGAGGCCGGGCGCCACGCAGGCTGCGCGATGGCGGATGTGGTGTTCAACGCGGACAGCCGGGGCCGCGTCATCACCGCGCTCAGACACGTTCAGAGGCAGCTCGGGGGGGCCACCTCCAACAACTTCGTGTTCCAGGACTCGCTAACGAAGCGGGGCCTCGAACTCAAAAAACAGCGGACGCCAACTTTCGCCCGGCTCCGGAACGAGGAGAACCGGGTCGTACGCTGGGTGAACGGCGTCGACATTCAGGTCAAGGACGACGGGGTCTGGCGGCCCTACAACGGACCATGGCAGCCTAGCAACACGGAGGGTCGCAACGGCAGCGCGGCGGGCGTCGGCGGCAGCGCGACGGGAGCCAGCAATGGACAGACGGCGGGCGGCAACCGCAATGCGTCAGGAGCGAATGCCGCGCCGCTCGGAGGTGGGACCGGCGGGGGCAGTGGCGGCGGGCAGACCAGGGTGGCTCTGGGGCGCGGGCGAGGGCAGGGTGGCGCTGGTGGCGTCCCCGCTCCGGGAACCTCTCCGATGGACACTCGGGTTTAGGAACCTTCCCGGAGGAATGAACCGCTTCGCATAATTCAGTGGAACTTGCGGGGCGTTACGGAATGGAAATTAGAGCAACGCGAGCTTCTCAATCTCGCACTGCGGTACGACATTGTCGTGCTTACTGAGACTCATGGGACACTCACGGGCCGACTTTCTCGACTTATTCCGGACGGGTCGCGGTGTTTTTACGCTGGTCGTTCAAGGGATCGTGGGGGTGTCTGTGTTTGGGTTCATCAACGCATCGCGCGCTACGTAACGCATTGCACGTCGTCTGACGCCCCTAGGGGCATGAACAGTGTTTGGCTGCGGCTCCAGGGGGACGCGTTGGACCTCGGTGGTAACGGGCTGGTCATCGGTGCTATCTATGCCGCACCTCTGGGGTCTCGTGTTTATTCGTTAGGTGGTCGCAGTTCGCAGGATAGCGTAACGAGGCGCGTCATGGATAGGGTTCGCGCTCTGGTGCGGCGTTTTCAACAGCCTGGCGACGAGGTTCTGATGTTGGGCGATCTCAACGCCAGAGTTGCTGGAGTTAGCGAGCTTCCCGATGTCGACGGAGATGCGGAACTAGCAGAATTCACTCAAGCGGAGCTGGGGCAGGCCAACCTTTTGCGCGCCATCCCTCCACGTCGGTCCGAGGACACCTCAGATAATGTTTTCGGGCGGGCGCTGGCGGCCCTCTGTCAGGAATTGGAGCTGGTTGTTTTGAACGGCCGAGTGAACGGTGATCCTCAAGGCGCGTGCACGTTTTGGAGCCCTGCGGGACAGGGGCGTAGCATGATAGATTTGTTTGTCGCATCTCCCGCCCTGTTCTTCCGAGCGGATCGTCTGCATGTCACGAACATACCCGTTGCGCAATCAGGAGTGAAGGTGGGCAGCCTCATGAGTGATCACTGCCCGGTGTCGCTTGACCTGAGGGTTCTGAGGCAGGGCGCCTCCCCCGCGGGTAGATCCAGTCCCAGAGCGCGCTTTGACGTGCGGCGCAAAGCCCGGTACGCTAGTCTTTTTGCTGCGGATGATGCCCCCTCTGTCCGGCGAATCGCCGACGCTGTTAACAAACTTGGCGCCGAGCTGGATAGTACGGCGGTTGTTGAGGTTATCACGATGGCGTGTTCGGCAGCGTTGGAAAAGGCTTTCGGGGGGCGTCTCAGTAGGGTCCGGCGGGTCAGGGAGGATCGGGATGCTCCTTGGTGGACCGATGAGTGCGCCACCGCCCGTAATGCGATGCTGCAGCACAAAGCCTATATGAGGGCGCACGGGCTTCTGGCCGACGAGCAAGCGCGGCTGGTCTTCTCCACGCTGCGCACTCGCTACCAGAGGCTTAGGAAGGATGCTCGCGCCGCGTATAGTGTCTCTCATTTCACATCCTTTCTGGAGGAGTGCAAGGGCGACCCCCGCGCACTGTGGCGACGGCTCAATCAGGGTTTGAAACCCGACTGCCCCATTCGCGATGTCAATAGTTGGCGCGAGTATTTCGACGCGTTATACAATGATGAGGTTAACGCGTTTAGTGCGGTGAGGGCGGACTATATTCTGAACCTTTTTAACGGGCGTCCCCTCACAGCGCCACGCAACTGGGCCGGTAACGAAGGCGTAGCTCGGAATCAGAGGGTTGTTGCGGCGGCGTCCCTGAATGCCCCGTTTTCACTGGCGGAGGTCATCGCGGCCCTTAAATCATTGGCCAACCATAAATCGCCAGGCCTTGAGCGGGCTCCGGCGGAGTGTTACAAATATGCCACCCGCAAAGTGGAGGATAAGGAAGAGCTTGTTCTTGCGCCGTACCTTTTGCGTCTGTTGGAGCATATCCGGTCCACGGGCGATTATCCCAAGCAGTTTGAGGTTTCGATCGTCACCCCTCTACACAAGAAGGGCGACGCACTCGATCCGAGCAACTATCGTGGGTTGGCTGTTGGCGGGGCCCTCTCTAAGCTATATGCGAACCTTCTTGACCGGCGGTTGAAGGCTTGGGGAGAGAGTAGCGGCGCGCGCAGTCCTTACCAGGGGGGCTTCCGGCCCAAGCGTGGCACCATCCACAACTTGTTCCTGCTACGGCACCTTACGGATCGTTGCCGCAGGGTACTCCCCAACGGTTCGAGCCAAGCACTTTTTGTTTGCCAGATCGATTTTGAGAAGGCTTTTGACCGGGTGAATAGGGACATGTTGTGGTTGCGTCTCGAGGAAAGAGGGGTCACAGGCGCGGCACTGGCGGCTCTGAAGCGCTGCTATGAGCGGGTGGAACTGCGGGTCAAGGTTAACGGCACGACGGGAGCGGCGTTCCCTTCTTCGCAAGGTGTGAAACAGGGATGCCCGATGAGCCCAACGCTGTTTGGTTTCTTCGTAGAAGGATATGCCGACTACGTCGACGCCCTTGACGTCGCGCTCCCGGTTGCTATGGCGGCCCCAGAATGCCCAGACGTCGAAGGTCGGCGAGTGCCTCTAGCCCTGTACGCGGACGACTTAAGCCTTTTCGCGGCGACAAAGCGACGTTTGATGAGCTTGCTTAGAGCTTTGCGGGAGTGGTCCGAGGTGTTTGGTCTTACCGTTAATGCGAGGAAGTGTGAGCTGCTGCTCTTCCACCCCAGTGATCAGGTTAGGAGTCACTTCTACGCGATCAACGGCCTGGTTACTATGCGCGTTTTGGAGGACGGGCTGCCGGTGGACAGGCCCATCACCTGGAAGCCGCGCGCACGTTATCTCGGGCTACATTTTGGCCCTAATAGTTCCTTTGCGTCGTGCACGGACGAACTCTACGTCGCGGGCCAGCGGGCAATGTTTTCCCTGCTTAGCAAGTTGCGTCGACAGGGGCTATTGTTACCATTCGTCGGAATGAAATGCTTTAATGCGCAAGTCCGTTCTGTTCTGTCTTATGGTTCGCAGTTGTGGGGTGTCGATTTGGTTTTAGCGTTGCTCGAGAGGGGTTACCCGGCTAACGAGGCACCGCGTTCCTGTTATTTTGAGGTCGCTACTCGGGATCGCATGGTCAAGCTGCAAATCGCTTTTATGAAGCAGCTGGTCGGAGCTTCCGTCCCGCCCCTTCAATTGTTGTTTAGGGAACTAGGGCAGATGCCGCTGCAGATGTACTGGGCTGAATCTGTGTTTCGTTTTTGGAACAGTATGGTGGAGAACACTAGCAGCATATACCACAGTGTTTTTCGTCACGAGATCCGGCTGGCATTGGAATCGGATTTGCAGGGGGACGGCTGGGGAACTAAGATCATTCGGGCTCTGAACATCTTAAGGCATGACTGGCCGGAGGATGCCACGGCGGGTACCATCGACGCCAGGGTTAGACGGTACTCTACGTGCAAGCTCGACGTTGAGGCGCTGTTGGACACTCTTAGGGGGCGCATTAACGATGATTGGGCCAGTGACAGGTTGGCCGTCGACCCGTGCTCTTTCGTTACGGATGGCAGGAAGCCAGGCGTGAAAATGTGCCGTCACAAGCACTGGATGGGGCAGCCGAAGCAGTTTGAGGGTTACATTCCCCCGGCGCACCACCGTGCCCTTCTCCGTTTCCGGTTATGTGTATCAGACCTGGCGGTTAATAGCGAGAGTAATCGAGCTAGGGAGTTGCGTGTGTGCAAGGCGTGTCGCATTAATGGTGCCGTCGAGGACGAGAAGCACTTCCTGATGGAGTGTTCTGCTCTCGTGTCAGCGCGGCAGAAGCTTTGGGACCTGGGCGTACCGGAGGGAGCGAGTGTTTGCGACGTCATGCAAATAGACGATCAGCGCGGTCTTGCAAAGGTTGTTTATGACATGTTTTGCTTTCGGCGCGAGCGCATCGCCGTGTAGAGTCGATGGAGACTCCTTCTCAGGTCATGCTGTGCTTTTGTGACGTATCTGTCTTATGTTGTCTTTATGCCCTTTCTGATACGGTTGATTTTTCCTTACTTTTTGTTCCTTTTGCTTGACTGAGGCGGTTCATGAGCCTTCGGGTTCGTTTGAACCGTACGAGCTCACTGAAGCTTGTAACATCATCAGCTTAACGAGTGTACCGTAGTTCCCGTGCATACGCCAAAGGCTCAAGTCCAGATCCCAACACAAATTGATTTCGACTCGCTTCAGCCGTTTGCTTTGACGTGTGCATCCCCCGGAAGCGCGGGACTGCCTACCTCGAACCCTGAAGTCCGACAACCTCCTACCCCAGGCCAACCCTGTAACCGCGACATGCTGAAGGTCAACAGCGGTGCCATATGCGTCTCCTGACATGACATGCCCAACAATACGGCACATGGCGCAACAACACGGCTCCCCACCACTCCACTGCACCCTGCCCCGTGTACACCCGCACTCGCACCTCACCCTCGCCTCCCTCACATCACCTCACGCCTCCCTCACGACACGCCACATCACATCACGACGCACCGAGGCCCCCCGCCCCCGCCCTGGCGCCGCCGCCCCTCCTGCGCCTCCCCTTGGCCCGCCGCCTCCGCCGCGCTTCCGCCTCCACCTCCGGCCGCGTTCCCCGTCAGCGGTCGGTGCGTGAATTGCACCCCCGTGTCCTTGGCCACGATGTGTCCGTCCCCTCGCAGCACCCACTTGGTGGTCAGCAGCCCCTCCACACCCACCGGACCGCGGGCGTGGATGCGGCTGGTGCTGATGCCCACCTGCGGCCGGCCGCGCGGGAGGACGGGAGGACGGGCGTGCGGGAGCGTAAGCGTGGGAGGGCGGGAGGCATGGAGGGAGGGTGGGGGTGCCGCGGGGCGAAGGGTTCTAGGCCACAACACAACACAAGCACTACGGCACATTGAGACTTGGGGTGCTGAGTCGCGCGCGCGAGATAGAGACAGAGCGACGGGCTCAACCGCCCCCGGGCAGCTCGCAGCAAGGGCTCCCCCCCCCATGCGTTGGCTGCCGGTACCGCAAGCCGCCGCGGCTCCAACCACATACACCCACCCACACACCCCCACACACAGGGCTCCCGCTCCCAACAGGCCAACAAAGCCACCGGACTCCGCCGCCCCGCTTTTTCTGATTTGATACCGTTTACGGGCTCCGGCCTATACGTGGATAACCCCCCAAGCAAAAGCCAAGCCAAGCCACGTGCCGTGTTGACACCAGTGCCCGCCGGGCGTACCCCCTAGCGCCACCGGCCGGCAGCCACTGCTCAGTTCGCCCACCCCCCCTCGTCCGCCTGTCCGCCTGCTCAGTTCGCCCACCCCCCCTCGTCCGCCTGTCCGCCTGCTCAGTTCGCCCACCCCCCCTCGTCCGCCTGTCCGCCTGCTCAGTTCGCCCACCCCCCCTCGTCCGCCTGTCCGCCTGCTCAGTTCGCCCACCCCCCCTCGTCCGCCTGTCCGCCTGCTCAGTTCGCCCACCCCCCCTCGTCCGCCTGTCCGCCTGCTCAGTTCGCCCACCCCCCCTCGTCCGCCTGTCCGCCTGCTCAGTTCGCCCACCCCCCCTCGTCCGCCTGTCCGCCTGCTCAGTTCGCCCACCCCCCCTCGTCCGCCTGTCCGCCTGCTCAGTTCGCCCACCCCCCCTCGTCCGCCTGTCCGCCTGCTCAGTTCGCCCCCGCCCCCTCGTCCGCCTGTCCTCCTGCTCAGGTCGCCCACCCCCCCTCGTCCGCCTGTCCGCCTGCTCAGTTCGCCCACCCCCCCTCGTCCGCCTGTCCGCCTGCTCAGTTCGCCCACCCCCCCTCGTCCGCCTGTCCGCCTGCTCAGTTCGCCCACCCCCCCTCGTCCGCCTGTCCGCCTGCTCAGTTCGCCCACCCCCCCTCGTCCGCCTGTCCGCCTGCTCAGTTCGCCCACCCCCCCTCGTCCGCCTGTCCGCCTGCTCAGTTCGCCCACCCCCCCTCGTCCGCCTGTCCGCTCGTTCGCCCACCCCCCCTCGTCCGCCTGTCCGCTCGTTCGCCCACCCCCCCTCGTCCGCCTGTCCGCTCGTTCGCCCACCCCCCCTCGTCCGCCTGTCCGCTCGTTCGCCCACCCCCCCTCGTCCGCCTGTCCGCTCGTTCGCCCACCCCCCCTCGTCCGCCTGTCCGCTCGTTCGCCCACCCCCCCTCGTCCGCCTGTCCGCTCGTTCGCCCGCCCCCCCGCCTCCGCCTGTCCGCCTGCTCAGTTCGCCCACCCCCCCTCGTCCGCCTGTCCGCTCGTTCGCCCACCCCCCCTCGTCCGCCTGTCCGCTCGTTCGCCCACCCCCCCTCGTCCGCCTGTCCGCTCGTTCGCCCACCCCCCCTCGTCCGCCTGTCCGCTCGTTCGCCCACCCCCCCTCGTCCGCCTGTCCGCTCGTTCGCCCACCCCCCCTCGTCCGCCTGTCCGCTCGTTCGCCCACCCCCCCTGGTCCGCCTGTCCGCTCGTTCGCCCACCCCACCCCGTCCTCGTCTCCGCTGCGGTATCATTTTCTACCACCCCCCCTCTCACCTCGGCGCCTAGCCCGAAGCGGAAGCCGTCCGCAAAGCGCGTCGAGGCGTTGTGGAATACACAGGCGCTGTCCACTCCGCGCAGGAAGGCCTCCGCGCGCGCGCCGTCGTTGGTCACGATGCAGTCCGTGTGGGCACTGCCGTACCTGCCGTACACAAATGAAACGACGCACGACACCGTATGGTGTCGGACCGGATCGAATCATGGCACGGACAGGAGCGGGTGTGCGGAAACGATTTCCGGGTGCTCAAGAGCCAGACGACACGCACCAAGACACGAGCCATGATGCTGAAATATGATGTACCATTTCGCCTCCCGGCTCTCCAGGTCGTCGAGTCACAACGGCACCCGGTGCCGACTGGCATCCGGTGGGGCCGGGTACGGGTTCCAAGGGGCGGCGAGTGCCGAGACCCCCCACCGCCACCGCCCCGCCCCCGCCCCGCCCCCCTCCCCTGACTTGCCGCTCCCGCCCATCCTCCTCCCCCCCCTTACTTGTGGATGTGGTCGATGGCGGACTCCATGCTGTCCACCAGCTGAGGGGGGCAGCACCGGGCAGGCAGACAGGTACGGGGGGGGGCAGGCGGGGGGAGGGGCGGGGAGGGGAGCAGGCTCAGTTCAGGAAGCACGCGACAAGTGGCACCAAGCTACGTAACACCACACCACTTGTAAGACACACCTGGGACAGCGGGACAGGCACAAACGCGCGCGGCGCCTTGCGGCTTGGGCCTGCCACTGCCCTCGTCGTCTCCCGGCCCCAGCTACCCGCGGACAACCCCCCCCCGGTCCCCGGTACCGCCTTCCACCCCTTAGCCCCCACCTCCAGGGTGACTGCCAGGGCGCTGTACTCGTGGCGGGCTGACGGTGCGGAAGGCAGGTCGGGCAGCGACTCCTTCAGGCTGTCACCTGAGGGAAGGGAGAGGCGGTGCGTGTGTGCGTGTGCGTGTGCGTGTGTGCATGTGGCGGGGCGGGGCGCAGCGGCCGGCGTGTTAGGGGGTCTTCGCGTTGAGACGGTGTGGGCCAGCCCCACCTCTACCCGCCTCTTGCGTATCACACACACACAACATGGGGGCCAGCCGGCGAAGCGACTTCTCCGCGCCGCACCGTATGGGGGCGGGACAGCTGGGGGCGGGACGCACTGCAGGCAACACGCGCTGGCGGCGCTGGCGGCACCTTCCCCCCCCCCCGAGACTCTCCGGCGGCGCTCCCCCTCCTCCCCATGCAGCGCAGTGCCTTGCAGTGCAGAGCCATTGCCGCCAGCACTGCACTGCACTGCACCGCACTCAGCACCCGACCCGCTGCACAGCACTGCACTGCACTGCACTCACCCACGTGCACCGTCACTCCAGCCTTTTGCAGCGCCTCCTGAATCGCCTGAGGCCAAGTCGGGGTGGGGACCACCAAGCATAGCAGTAGCAGGGTTACCAACACAACAGAGCCAAAAGCACGCGGCGGCATCGCGGGCTTGCTCAGCCCCCGAGCCCGCCTCCTCTTGGCAACAGGGCAACAGGTCATCTGCACCGGCCCCTCAGCCCAACTCCCGCCCCCTCGCCGACCGGGCACTGGGGCGCTGGGGCCACAACGGCCGTCTGCAGCCCAGCGGCACACACGCCTCCAACCCTCCACCTGATCCAGACACCCGCTCATTGCCCGCCCACGTCCCATATCCCATATCCCATAGCCACGCCCCCTGTCTGCCCCCCTCCTCCCCCCCCGCATCCCTCCACCCACCCACCTGCAGCCCCCCCTTGTCCACCCAGCTCCTGTGCAGCAGCACCTTCTCCACCGCATTGCACGCCGCCGGGTAGTCGGTCTTGGCGTCCAGCAGGATGCGCAGCGCCGTGTCCAGATCCGCCGCCTCGTCCACGTACACGTGGCAGATGCCGTCGGCGTGGCCCAGCACGGGGATGCGCGTGTTGCGCTTGATGTGGGACACCAGCGCGTTGGAGCCGCTACGGGCAGGGGGAGGCGGGAGGGGGTGCGGAGGGGGTTGGGAGGGCAGGGGAGGGAAGGTGGAAGTCAGTACATGAGAGGGTAGGTCTTGCCCCGCTCGCTGCCATTTACGCTCTCTCGCCTCTCCTCGCCCTCCTTTTCCCTCCCTGCTGCCCCTCCGGTCCATGGCTTCAGTTCACCCGGTAGTTCCCTCCTTCTCCCCTCGTCCATCCCCTTCCCCCCTCCTGCCTAGCCCCCCTCCTCCCCTCCCTCCCCCTGCCCCCTCCTCACCGCGGAATGACCAGGTCCACCACATCGTCCAGTGCCAGCAGGTTCTCGATCTCCTCGCGACTGGTCACCAGGGCAATCAGGTCGGGACCCAGGTCGGGGCCGATGGCGTCAACAATCACGCGGTGCAGCGCGGCGTTCGAGTGGGTGGCCTCCTTGCCGCCCTGAAGGGGGAGGGGAGGGCAGCAGAGGAAGGGGGGAGGCGGTAGGGGGTGGGAAAAGGAGAACAGTCCGAAAGGGCGGGAGATGGGCTGTTGTGCGAGGGCAGGGGAGGGAGCTTTTGGAGGGGATGCACGGCCGGGATTGGGGTTCGAGTTGGGATTGAGGACGGAACGGGGCCCCGCGGAGGGAGACCGGAGGTGACTATCCCGGGGCTGGGTGTCCATCCCTCAATCCCGACCCCGGCGGCTGCCAGGTCAGGTCATGTGGGGTCCGCCCAAGTGTGTTCAGGTCAAGCTGCCGCTTCGCCAGACCAGCCCTCGTTCGGTAAGTATTACTGGGTTCGGGGTCCGTTACACACAGCTCCCGCATCCCGCACCCCCCCCCGCACCTTGAGCAGCAGTCCGTTGCCCGACCTGAGCGCCAGACTGGCAATCTGCGGCAGTGCGTCCGGCCTGGCCTCGAAGATGACCAGCAGCACGCCGATGGGGACCGTCACCTTGTCCAGGATCAGACCTGGAGAGGGGGGAGGGGAGGCGAGGGATGAGGGGCGAGGGATGAGGGGCGAGGGATGAGGGGCGAAGGATGAGGGGCGAGGGATGAGAGGGGGCGAGGTGACCCGCGGGTCGGTCGGGGCGTGAGGCATCGGGGCGGAGCACATCCAAAGAAAAGCCTTGTGCGACTGACGACACATGGGGTGGAGGACGGCAGCTTGCCGGCATGACAACCTCTTAAGCCCTCCCATGTGACAATCCTCCCTCCCTCCTTCCCTCCTTCCCTCCTCCCCCCTCTCCCTGCCTCGCCTCCCACTCACCCTCCGCCACCTCCACCTTCCGCAGCAGCTTCCCCAGCGGCTCCTCCTGCGCCGCAATGGCCCGAATGCCCTCCGCCAGCTGGCTGATCTTGGCCGGCTTGAGCACCAGCCGCTGCAGCAGCGAGTCGGAGATGCGGCCGGTGGCCTCAGCGACGTCCAGTGCGTTGGCCTGGCAGGGCGGGGGAGGACAGGGCAGGGGGGGAGGCGATGGAGGGGCGGAGCGGCTTCGTTTGGGGCAACGCAAAATCAACCCTGGTTGCAACAGTCCAGTCGGGGAGGCGGGAAGGCGGAAAGTGGGTTGGCACAGCTGCAGGATCCGCTGCAGCTCACACCCCGTTCTCGCTAGGGGCGGCACCGCCCGCCGCTGGAGGACGCTCGCGCCGACCCCCCTCGCCACCGCCTCCAAAGACCTTCCAGCTCCTGGCTCAGGCCTTGGGCCCTCCCTTCCTCCCTTCCAGCCCCCATCCTTCTACCGTGTACCCCCTACAGCGGCTGTATTCCTTCACCCGGTTCCCGGGTTCCGGTTCCCAACTCCTCTGCACAACCTCCCGCCGAATACCCCCCAACTCCGAAGGTGGACCCCCCCCCTTCCAAAGCCACCTTGAGGATGTCGTCCTGCGCCGCCAGCAGCGCATCCGCCACCCTCAGCAGCGCGGCACTGCGCTCCTGGCTGCTCATGGCCTGGAGGGGGGGTTATCCACGTGTAGGCCGGAGCCGGGGGGAGGGAGGTGCAAGCGATGGAGGGTTACGGTACGGCAGTCCAAAGAGGCTGGGGTGGGGGATGGGGGTGAGAGTCGGGATGGGACATGGGAGGGGATGGGCACCGACGGCCCTTGCCGTTCACCTTTACACACAGGCTCTCTCGGTACCTACCTGCAGCTTCCTGCTGGCTGCCCTCGCCCGTACGGCCATATCCCGCGCCGAGCTGGCTGCGGCCGCTGCCTTGGAGCCGCCCGCCGCCTCCGCCGCCGCCGGATCGAACAGCGTGCCCACGTCCTGACCCGCAGCCAGCTTGAGCAGCACGTCAGGCTCGCTCACTGCAGCCAACACGACCGGGCAGCCGTCGGCGGCGGACGCGGCCGACCAGGCGGCGGCAACGATGGGCGGCTGCGGAGCGGCGCTGGTGCCGGCGGGCGCTGGCGCCGGCTGGTAGACGCGCGCGATGCGGCCCTGTCGTGTCCATGTCCGTGTCCGGGGAGGGGAAGGGGGGGCAGGTGACAACGGTAAAGGCGGGGCGAGCACGGAGGTAAGGCCGAGGGTGCGGGTGCGGGCGGCAAGAGGAGCCTCGGCAGTCGGCACACACAGGCGCATATACGTGGCTCTCCTCTCTCCGCGGGCTGGTCCCCCTCCCGTCCTCCCGTCCCGGGGTCTTTGTCCGGGCTGCTGCGGCCCTAAGTAACAGCCTGTCAGTGCGGGCCTCATATAATGTTCACCTCCTTCGGCTTCCTAGTCCATTACCGGCCTGGGACCGCCACCCCGTTGTTTCTTCCCCTTATCCCTTGAAACACACCCTTTGCTGCGGTTGTCCTACCTTACGCCCCCCCCAACACCCCAGGCGCGGCCCCCCGGACCGGACCGGCCCTCTGGCCTCCCCACCTCCGCCGCCTCCACTCCCGGGGTGGCCGACAGATACACCAGCAGCTTGGAGCCAAAGCCCGCCGCGGCCGCGGTCGCCAGCGCCCCCTCCTCGGGGGTGTGCTCCGAAGCCACAACCACCACGGGCTCCTGAGGGCGCGGAGGAGGCAAGGGGAGAGGAGGGCAAGGGTGGGGGTTGGGTCTCGCCTTCAAGTCGAAAACAGAGGCAAGGGAACGCGTGGGAGGGTGCGGGCCCCGCCAGGGGCCAGGGCCCCTCCGTGGCCAGGGGCGCTCCCTGCGTCGCCGCGTCTCAACATATCTCCCACAAATGCCCACGAGCCCACCACCCACCCACCCACCCACCCACCTTGAGTTTGAGCAGGTTCTGCACCGCGTGGGTGGCCTTATCAGCGGCCGCCTTATCACCTGAGGTCAGGAAGGGGCGGGCGGGGCGGGGCGGGGGGCAGGTGCAGGCGTGGATGCGCAGAACGACGGAGCAAAGCAGTGGGGGACGCAACGCGCCCCCACCCGAAGCGGCGCGGCACGGCACCATCGACCGACCATTTGCTCCATACCTGGGTTCCGCAACGCCGGCCCTTCGCGCCCTCCACCCACCCGCACCGGGCACCGCAGCGCCGGTTGTTCAGTGCACCCGGCCCCAACCCAGCCACCCGCCTACCTGACCCACCCCCCCAGCCACCCAGCCACCCGGTGCACTGACCGCTCCCAGCCCGCCACCCGCAGCCAGCCCGCCACCCACCCGACATGACCAGCTGCAGGTCATAGCCCAGGGCCGCCAGCAGCTGCAGCTGGTCGGCCAGCGTGCCTGCGGGGGTCGGGTCAGGTGAAGGGGCAGAGTATGACAGTCCAAAGAGGCCGGGCGGCGTCAGGGGCCGTCAGGCAGGCGGGCATGCGGGTCGCTACGCCGTTCGCAGGTCGTGTCCACGCTCCCATCCAGAGCAACAGGGGCCCCGCTCCCAGCTGACACGGGCAGGGCTTCACGCACTTTGCAGGGTCAGGGTTTAGGGCCGTGAATGTGAGGAGGTGTTTTGTAAAGCCAAACCATTGACATGCCCTGACAGGACGCAGGCAGTGCTTGCGGCAGGATGCGGCAGGCGTACCCTGCTCTGGATGGGCCCACCCTGGGGCTTCACCACAAGCGGGCAGCTCGGGAAGCGAGCTAGCCGCCGTGTTCAGCAAGGGCATAGATTCAGTTATCTTCCCGTGTAGCGAATAAAGGGGGGCCACCGGGCTCGGTGCAAGATCGCCCCCCATCCCAGGCGCTGGCGCTGACCTGCGGTGTGCGGCACCCCGTACCCCGCCTGTCCGTCATCCCTTCGCTTCGGACCAATATGCAACTGCTATGGAGTTATCGTCTGGGAAGACTTGACATATATTTGGCATGCATGTGGACCAGAGGTGTGTCTCCGCGACCCCAGAATTGGTGAAGCGGGCGGCGGCTGTTGCCGGGCGCTCCGCACGTAATCATGCCAGAGCGGCACGCAGGATTGGCTTTACCTAAAAGTATGTGTGCAATACAAATTGAACGTCGATAAAATGCCTTACCTAGTAGCGCCAGCGAAAAGCCGTGCCCATCCTGCCTCGCGACGGAGCTAATCGCCACCTGTAGGTCACAGGCGCGCATACATAACGGACATTAATGCTTTGACACTGCGTTAGCATTCGTTGAGTCGAGATGACGAAGTCCGTCGCCGATCGGTCCATGCGCACCTGGACGGTTATTTTGCGTGCGGCAGCGACGCCTTCACGAAAAGCAACTGGCTTACCAAACCGATCGACTAGGATGCCACCCATTGTTCGCGTCTGCAACACCGACCTAGGGCGAAAAACAGTGAGCACGAGAAGCCAGAAACAAAATTTATTTCAGCGTGTGTACACGCTTTCAATCATGCAATTTCAGCGTATATGGTTTGTCACGCAGCTTTCGTTGTGTAATCATCTCCCGCAGTGTGCGTTGGACGTTGTACATCAATTGAACCAAGCCACTTGCTCGTTCGCTTTCCACACGCAGTGTGTAAACTAGTCGGCTCCAAGCATAATTGAATTCTTCTCTTTATGATAAAACTATACTAGCAGAATGCCGCAACGGCGCGCGCTAGTCGCAGGTTTGGCGCTTGCGACGATGCTCCCTTTGCTTCTAGCTGCCCTGTTAGCTAGTGCGCACGCATCGCTGTTGCCAAATGACATCTCGCCGAGGGACCTCTTGAGTTTCAGCGGACTTGTGCGCGCATTTCGCGCCTTTTGGGACATCGTGGGCCCCGGCGGCAAGCTTCATCCAGCGTACTTTTTGGAGCACAAAGGACACCTCGTTATTGAGGGCGTCTTAATCGTAGTGATCGTGTATCTAGCTCTTCAACATTCTTTCAAAGTGCGTCGCCGGGCGGAGGACCCCCTGACTGATAAGGTATGTGTATGAGAGAATTGCCATACAATTGATAATGTCTTATTTGCTTGTCTCTCTGTCGTCGCTCTAAGACGTGGGATGTAAGGAGGGGCGTCACCGATCAGGGGAGGGGCTTCGTTCAAAGTAATTACAAAATCCGCACGAAGTTGTATTACGTATTGGAATGGAAAATGATGTATGCAGGAGATTGACCAACTCTGTCGGGAATGGTCCCCGGAGCCCCTGGTCCCGATTTTGAAGGGGGAAGAGGAGCCAACCCAACCCCCCGAAATTACCGGGTACGCCACGGCCTCCCAACCCCGGGCCCCGCACACATGCAGTGTGCCTTTTACCTAGGGTGTAAAGGGTTCCCTGCAATGAGACAGTATGCTGCTGGGCAGGCGCTTGTAGGCAGCCTAATCGTTCCGCGTTGGAATGCCCACCCTCCCGCGACGTTGGCCCCTGCTTGCCCGTTACATCGCACTGCCACCGGCATTGCGCCTCAGCGCCCGCCGACTTTCCGTTTCGCTCCTCTGGCGCCCCAGGCTCGATGGGCCCTATGTGTATCTGAAGGGCCGCAAGGAAAAGGTGGTAAACATGGCGTCTTCCAATTACCTCAACTTGGGGAACAACAAGGACAACAAGGTGCGGTGGCCGAGCTCATCAGCTCGGCAAGCGGCAGGCCCTTCCGTGCTTTCTTATTCCCTTGGGGGTGGCCGTGCGGCTGGGGCACATTCGCGATTCTCATGGTGGGTTACGGCCGTCGTCCCGTCCTCGGCCTTACGGATGACTTAAGCCTCGCCTGGGCGGGCCTGAATCTTGCCGGATGTCGCAGACGGAGAGCATAGAGACGGTGAACAAATACGGCGTCGGGTCGTGCGGGCCGCGCGGCTTCTATGGGACCATTGACAAGCACTTGGACTTGGAGAAGGAGCTCGCGGACTTTTACGGCACGGAGGCGGGAATCATTTACTCGTACGATGTGGCGACCATCGCGTCCATCATCCCCGCGTTTGCCAACCGTAAGGACATCATCGTCATTGACGAGGTACGTTGGGGCGTGCCTTTGATTGCGCCCGGGTGGGAACATCTGCGGGGCCAGACATGGGGACGCAGCGGGGCCGGGCGGCACCAGCGCCAGAAGCGGCGCACCCGTATCCCCGCATCACCTACAGGCGTCCTTGGGTGCCCTTCGCAGAGCCGGGGAGCGCGGTGACAGGACGTGACATGACGTCCCTCGCATCCGACCACGGCCGCGGTTGCGCCTGCATCCTTCCCTAAATTGCCGTCTTTGGCGCCCTCATTACGCATCGTCATTCCGCTCCTTGTCTTGGTGGGTCGCAGTATTGCTCGTATCCCATCCAAGCGGGCTGCAACGTGAGCAGGGCTCGTGTGGCCACCTTCAAACACAACGACGCGGAGGACCTCGCGCGCGTCATCGAGCGGCTGGAGGCGGAGGAAAAGGCGAAACGGTGAGCTGACTCCATGGCGGGTGCCAGCGCCCACGGAGAACCTAGCGCGTTGCGCTGTACCTCATGGGGAGTCAGTTGTTTAGCGCGATGCGGCTATCGCCACCGGTCAGCCCACCGAGTGCGTCACCCGGGCACCCGGGCTTCGGCTCGCTGTCCATGCGCTGCGCAAATGCTTACTCCGCCTTTACGCCGCGTTTCGTTCCGGCTCCTTCTCTCTCCCGTCATCCTCACTCCGCCGCCGCAGCAAGCCGCTATGCCGCAAGCTGATTGTGGTGGAGGGCATTTACGCCAACTACGGCGACCTGGCGCCGCTAAAGAGCATTTGGGAGGTCAAGGACAAGTACAAGTGAGTATGGGCAGCTTGTGCAACGTGCGGCTCTTGGGAGAAGCTCAACATGCGGAGCAGTAGTAGAACCTTGCGGCTCGAATTTGCCTCGCAGGTACCGTCTGATGGTGGACGAGTCGCACGCGTTCGGAGTTTTGGGCGCCACGGGGCGCGGGGCCTGCGAGCACTTCGGCCTGAAGCCGGGCCAGGTGCGCAGCTGCTGAGCTGGGGGTCCATGCGACTGTGGTACTGCCGTAATGTACATGCAGCTCCGTTCCGGCCTGAAAATGAATCTCTGCAGCTTTCCAGCGGCTGCGAGAAATGTCGGCGTGGCTTTCCCTCGTTGTCTTGCACCCTCGAGGAACTGTTCACCCTTTTGCTCATCACATTGAGTCTATGGACCGCGCGGACAGGAGGACCATGACGCGGTTCTTGGATCCCAGATCATGCAGGGCCGATTCCACAGGATCAAAACGCATACTATGTGACTAAGCAGTCGCACCCCGCCACATCTTGCGTCGCCCAACCATAATCGAACCTTTCCTTGCACCTCTCTCGACGCTTAACTTTTCGACGCCTTTAGGTGGAGATCATCGCCGCCTCGATGAGCCATGCCATGGGCAGCGTGGGTGGCTTCTGCGTGGGCGACCGGGAGACTGTGGAGCACCAACGCCTGTCTGGCTCGGGGTACTGTTTCTCGGCCTCGCTGCCGCCGTACCTCGCCGTGGCGGGCAGCCACATGCTGCGGCTGCTGCGGCCCGCTGACGGCAAGAGCGGGAGCTGCCCGGGCAAGGAGCTCATGGGGCTGCTGCAAAAGAGGATCCGAACGCTGCGGGACCAGCTCAAGGGGGTGCCTGGTGAGCTTCGCCACACACCGGCTGCCTGCTGTTTCCTCAGCCTGTGCCGCGTTCTAGCCCCTAGTCTTTGCCCCCTTGGCGCTATCGGGCGCCGCCTTGTGCGGCTGCGCATGCGGCTACTGCACTCGCCCGGCTGCCTAACTCATTGCTGCACTGCGGGCTCGTCGCACTCATCGCAGCTCCTGATGGACGATTATTCCATGAGCTCCCCTGCTTTTTGCGCCGCATTTGGGCCCTGTAATTTGTACGACAGGTCTGAAGCTTTACGGCGGCGCGGCGCTTCCCTCCCCCGTCCTGCACCTGCACCTGTCCAAGTCCAGCGGCGACGCTCGTGAGGACCTGCTGACGCTGCGCCGCGTCGCGGAACACATGCTGGTCAACGGCGGCGTGCTGGTGGGCGTGTCGCAGTACAGCATGCTGGACACGCACAAGCCGCCGCCCAGCCTCATGATGTTTGCGAACGTGGGACTGGGGGAGAAGGAGATCCTCGTCGTCGTTGCGGCGGTGCGCAAGGCAGCAAAGGACGTCATCAAGGCGTAAGGCCGCCGCCTCCGATGCAGGCTGGTTGTGGTGGTGGCGGCCTCCTTAGTGGGGATTTGAGCTGCGGGGCTGTCATGGACGGGTTGCTGAAAACGGTTGGCGGGAGCGCTCAGATGGGGGTTCTCATAGGGCTTAGGTATGGCGCTGCAGGGTACTGTGCAGGGGTTCGGCGGGTGGTGGTGGGGTGTGGGCGTAGAGGTGGCAGCGTTGCAGCAGCAGCTGGTTAGTGGCGAGCGAGGGAGGAGCCGCTGTTCCGAGACCACGAAGCGAGGCAGCGGAAAAAATGCTTAGCAAGTTGTGGCGGCAGCGGGGGCCATACTAAACTTTCGATTGACGCCCTGCTTGGGCGCGGACCTGGAGGGCGTGTAGTTGTAAGCTGTCACGGCCGTGACAGCTTGACGGCGGACACCGAGGACCACGGAAAGGTCACGGGATTGCGGGTGTCTTCAGGCCTGGCTGCATGGGTGCACCCATGCCGCCACGCTTGATGAGGCACGGGATACGCTGTACAGCACCGTTGCAGAACACGCATTGACGAGGACTGGGTCGGCGCCAAGAGACGGCCAGGTGTTAAGGGTGCCGCACAAAGCGAGTGTGCAGGATGCCTATCAGGGGTGCCTGGGTTGAGCGTGCAGCAGCAGGGCGACCTTTCAGTGCTTGTCAAGTGAGACACTTGTGGCCGAGGGCATCGCCCGGCCCCTGCCGTACCAGTTGTCCAGCTGGTGTTCACCTTGAACTTGACGTTGATTTGGACCTCACGATCGACCTGTGACCTCGGCGACCGGATTTCAATCTTGGTTTTCTCTTCCTCCACAAGACAGTATGATCATGTATTGCGTATCGGACTTCGTTGCGATTTCTCAGTGCAACTTTGTAAGCCCCTGCTGTCAGCTGCGGCGACTGCGACGCCGCAGTGACGGCAAGCAATGAGTGAGGGACGGCATTCGGGGGGACTAAGGCTGTCCTGGTTACGGGGGCGGCTGAAGGCGTTTATCATAAGAGGGGGTCAATGCGAATCCACCCTCCCCGTGCAGCGCCCGTGATTCGGCTGCGCTGACTGCCGGTGTCTTTCTTTCCGGAACTGCTACAACCTGCGTTTGGCTGACCCTTGCCGCTTAGGAAATTTTCTGGTGGGACCTTTTTGTTGACATGCTATCGCCAGATGGCCGGGTGCTGCTGTCGGCTGCGGTGTCACCTCTGTCGAGGTCTGACGCCTCCCATCAACTTGAATCAGTGCCGCGATCGGGGTGGTGCCTGATACGGTGTGCCCAGTCAGGGCCGCACCGCTCGGGTGCGGGCGCTGCGGGTCTGCGTGTACGCACGCAGACGGGAGGCCGGTCCGTGCCTGGCGGGGCCGTTTTTCCTTCGCATGCGTTGCGCCGCCTTGCACTTTCAGCGTCTGTTGTGTTTTTGGTGTACGCTCCCAGAGGGCTTTCCCTTTGGGTCCACTTAAAACCGGTTTAATCACGATTTGCAAGCTCCAGTTATCGTCCATGGCAGAGGCCTGTCAGATGTGCCTAAATATTGGCCGTGTTAGACCAACAATCCCTACACCGGCTCGCTAAGCAATGGAGACAGGCATCAGTGACGCGTGCGCACGTTCCCTTAAGAAGCCGAGAATTTCATCCGGCTCGCCGGGCTCCGAGATCCTGTCGGCGCAGTAATCTGCCACTACGTGGCAGGGCAGCTTTCAGGTAGCTCCTTCCTCAGTCTGTCGATTGGTCCAGCTTTTCCCCAGCCAGCTCAACACGTTTTGCTTACCGGTAGCACCTGGTTGTGGACAGGCAATGGCGTACGGGCTTTTCTTATGCATTGCCTCCAATATACAAACCGCGATATCAAAGCTGCCTCGGGGCTGACTCGCGTCAGTGCCGTGCAGGAGATCGACAACCTCTCGGTACAGCCCTAACCACACCGTTACACGGCAAGGTCGTGCCCTGGTTAGGGGGCCTCGGCCAAGGTAGGGCGGTAACTGGAGTGCGGCATGTGTCCTTGACCTTAGGCACGCCGTTGCTAGGCCTCTCGGCAATCCTTTGCGGCGTCGGAGCGGACGAGAAGTCGAGCGGTCGCACGGCTGGGGCTTTTATTACAAGCTCGCTAAGCACATGCGGAAACGCGAGTTTATATAAATGTAAGGCGAGAGACACCGGGAAGTACACCTAGTCAGGTTTGCGGAAGGACCGCAGGCTCCCGCCCTCCGATGCCGTATCTTCATGAAAGTAGCCAACCTCAGCGCCCAGGTGTAGAAAGAAACTGACTACATCCTCAGATACCATCAAACAAAGTTCAATTTTATAAGCCCGTCTATGGAGGAGAGAAGTCACCTTTGAACGTTCGATCGCTTGATAATTGAAGCCTTTGGCGCGGAAAAGGGACAGCGGCGGCAGCATGGGGGACGTGGCGCAGGCGGCCACGCTGCTGGACTTCAATAAGCCCATAGATGTGGGCTTGCTGGACGCGACAGTGAACCTGAGCATGCAGTCTGTCGTGGGTGGCGAGCAGCAGGTGCGGTCAAGGTTGCGGGCACTGGAGGGAATCATTGGATTTACAGCACGAATACAATGCAGAGGGCTGCTGCGGAGAAGCTCTTGCTGGAGTTCCAGGAGCACCCCCAGGCTTGGACGCGTGTAGACACCATCCTAGAGGCGTCTCAGAACCAGCCGACCAAGTACTTCGCACTGCAGGTTGTTAGGGGCTGTTGAAACCTGCTTGATAAACTGGGATTGGCCTGATGAAATGCGGTCTTGGCGCAGATCCTTGAGAGCGTAATTCGGTTCAAGTGGGGAGCGCTTCCGCTGGAACAGCGTGAGGGAATCAAAAATTACCTGTCTAATTTGATTATCCGTTTCGCGACGTCCGAGGAGCTCTTTCGGAAGGAGGGGACCTTCGTTAACAAGCTCAACATCCTCCTGGTGCAAATTCTCAAGCACGATTGGCCAGCGCGGTGGAAGAGCTTTATTCCGGACCTGGTGGCAGCATCACGGACCAGCGAGACGCTGTGCGAAAACAGCATGAAGATTCTTAAGCTGCTCAGCGAGGAGGTGTTCGACTTCGCGCGCCTGGACCTGACGCAGGCCAAAACTAAGGAGCTTAAGCAAACCCTGACTGTGGAGTTTAAAGCGATCCACGAGCTTTGCGTTTTCGTACTCAACAACACGCGGAAGCCGGAGCTGATACGGGCAACCCTGGAGACTCTCAGCGTGTATCTGACGTGGGTGCCGCTGGGGTACATATTCGAGGGCAACCTTCTGGAGATGTTGTTGCAGCTGTTCCCGCAGGCCCCCTTCCGCAATGTGGCCCTGCAGTGCCTGACAGAGGTAGGCACGGGCGGCAGCTGGACCGGGGCGGAGCCCGGGATAAAAGAAAACGGTCTGAACAGGCAGTATATGGAATGAAGTTCAAGCTGATATACGGAATGAAGTTCAAGGGTAAATCAGCAGAGTAGCGATGAAGACGGGGCCCGGGGTTCAATGCAGTTCCGGGAGAGGGTTGGGGGATTAGGGGTTAACGTCGTCTCCAAGCGGCTGACCGTCTGCTTGGCAGGACCGGTTCCCCCCGTGTGTTCTGTGACGACTGAGCGTGCAACGGCCGACACGCCTCGGGCGGTCTGACCACCGCGAGTGGGGCCCTTGGGGAATTCGGGAGGGATGATGACTGATGGGGAGCCAGCAAGTCAGATAGCCCCTGCGGTCTTCGCCGTGGTGTCCCCGCAGGTGGGCTCCTTGCAAATGGCGACGGAGTTCAATCCGCAGTTTGCCAAGTTCTATGACTACTTCATGCGGCAGCTGGTGCTGGTGGTGCCTCCCGCGGTCAATATCCCGGAGGCGTACGAAAAAGGGACGGACGACCAGCAAAAGTTCGTGCAGAACTTGGCGCTCTTCTTTACGAGTTTCTTCAAGGTCAGCTGCCGGGGTAGTGCGTTGTGGGGATGGGTCAGCGCGGGCCAATCGTAAAGGCTGGCACGGGACATGGAATGCAGGCCAAGCAGAAGGCAGTCATTGGCGCTCTCTGGCCGTCCTCTGCTGGCCAAATGTTTTACCATTGGTCGCTGCCCGTGGCTTGGTGAGCCCCTGGGTGAGGGAGGGGCTAGCCGTGGTGTCCATTGCCGCCGCCGCGCCTGGGGCCCAGCAGGACATCGGCAGGCGCAAGACCTGACGCGCTGAGGAAATCGTGCGGCAAAGCCGCTAGGTTTCCGCCACTGCCATTCCAGATGGCGTCCCGGGCGACCCCCTTCAGCCCCCGCATTAGGGGACGAACATTGTGGGTGGGAGTTTTGCGTGGGGACCTTGCCCTTCAGAATGTCTGGGTAGGATCCTTGCGCGCTGGGGCGGTGTATGAAAGAGTTGATCAGCCGCAGCGGGTTTCCCCTCGACCTCGTATTGGTTGGACGCTCGACGGGACCAAAGGGCAACTGTGCGCATGGCTGTGTAGCAGTAAGACCACGTGTTCGCACAAGGAGCTGCGTGACCGTGCAGCGGTGACTGTGCACCATTAAGATCACAACCGCGTTCCCAACGGGCTGCTGTCCAACGTGTCCTGGTGGCATCATGTGCAGTGTGCGCTCTCGCGTGTGCAGTGTGCGCTCTGGCGTGTGCAGTGTGCGCTCTGGCGTGTGCAGTGTGCGCAAGAGTGCACACGACGCACGGTGGATCATGAATGTCTGCGTGCAAGGTTTCATTGTGGGTGCCGTATGGCATGCGTATGCAGCAGGAAGCGCCGGGCTCGCCACCGAACTGCGCTTCTTGCTGCACGCACAAGACGGCAACGCTGGGGGCTGGCCACATCGGGCGCGTAGGTCCAGGCAGCCCTGGATGGTGCGGGTCAGTGTCATAACGGCACGTTGTGTGATCGTCATTCTGTGGGACAGGGCCTGGCTGGCGCGTTGCTGCCAGACTGCGGATGGGGAGGGGCTATGGGCAGCCCTGGACACCGCTTCGCGCTGTGTCCCGCGGCACTCATGGCCTTCGCCACCCGTAGTCGACGATTCGTAGTTGACATGGGGCATGTGTACGAGCGGGCATAAGCCTGGCCCACATCGTACACATACAGCCTTCGGCTTCAGACGGGGGCTTTTCCTGGCTTTTCTGTGCTCTTACGTCATACGATGCGTAGCGCCTCGAGAGGCGGTCCGCATTACCACAGAATCCTGCCGTGGCACTCGGCATTTGCACATCCACCCGCAGGCGCACATCGGCATCCTGGAGACTGCTGAAACGCAGGCGCAGCTGCTGGCGGGGTTGGATTACCTGGTGAACATTTCCTACGTGGACAACACGGAGGTCTTTAAGACCTGCCTGGACTACTGGTGCGCAGGGTGGGGACACGGCAAGAGGTCCGGGTGTGTGGCGATAGAAGGCATGCGGGGAACATGACGGATCACTCGGTTTATGGCTGTCTCGAGCACATCGGGGATGATTTGCAGTCTCGCGGGCGTGGGCACACGCCGCCGGCGCGGGTGTCGTGTAGGAGTGGGCAACTGTCGCTAAGCTCAGAGCTTCAAGAGGTGCGCCTGCCGCGCGGTCTGCAGTGACCAGGGCGCCATCCAGGGAGAAGTGCGTGTTTGACGAGAAGGTAACATACCATGCGGGCGTGGCCGTGCGTGCATATTACGAAGGCTATGTGTGACTTCGCACTATCCAACTTTGCTTGGATTGTCGTGCATTGGGTCCTAGTAACTTATGTCGACGGGGCACGCGGTGGCTTGCCTCTGCAGGAACTTCTTCGTCCCTGACATCTACACGTCGTCGTGCACGGGCACCGACCCCACCGGCGTGTCGTTCATGTTCGCCCCGCCAGCCACGCACGGCGTCCCCCCGGCGACGGGTGGCCGCAAGATGCTGTATCGACCAATCCTGTCGAAGCTGCGTCAGCTCATGATATGCAGGATGGCGAAACCTGAGGAGGTGGGCTGAGGCAACGGAGCCTGGGATAACATGCAAGGCAACCGCGGGGTGAATCCATATCTCTGGGTCGCATGCCACTGCAGCTTGGAGTTAGGTCCGCGTCGTTCGGTGACCGCTTACAGCAACAACAGCAGGGCCCGGCTTTGAGTTGATAGTTACGAGGCTCTTTGTCACCCTGAGTGGGGCGCCGTTGTCCCTGGGCCGACCCGGCAACACGTCCCTCCAGGTCATCGTTGTGGAGGACGAAAACGGCAACATTGTGCGCGAAACGATGAAGGACAACGACGTGCTAGCGCAGTACAAGTCCATGCGAGAGACGCTCGTGTACCTGTGCCACCTCGACTACGATGACACGGAGCAGCAGATGCTGGAGAAGCTGCGCATGCAGGTGCATGGGTGGGGGCTGCGTGTCCAGTGGTTATTCCGGTGCTGGGCGCCGGGATCCCGCGGCTCTGTGCCCCGCTGATGGGACGATACACTGGTTTGGGCAATGCGGGCGAGGGGCAGGAGTCAAACCTCGTGGCGGGATGTGCTCGCTCCGCGCATCCAGGTGGAGAGGAACCGGTCGGGTGCAAAGTCAGTGACCAGGTGCAGGGTGCTTGGGACAGTGCGTTCTATTGTTGGCTGCGTTTCAGGCGAAAAGCTTGAAGCGTACGACGGGCGACGGCTAGAGCGTCCACGCATCCGGATGGGCTTCCACAAATAGATGCCGCGAATGACGCAGTCCCGGTGTGAAGACACGCACATGGTACATGTGTTCTGCCGCCTGTTCGGCCGCTGGGCAGGGGCCTACATCTCGGTTCAACCGCACTGTACTGATCGTTGGATTCAACCGCGTTCGGTGTCGACGGAGTTTGATGCAGCAGCCCTAGAGCGAAGTGTTCCCCGGTAGGCGCCTGCGGTTCGAATTCTACATTGCTGAACCCATTTTCCCCCTCCCTTTTTCTGTGTGTATTGCTGTGGCTTGGATGCATCTTCGATAATGAAGCAGGTCGCAGGCGCCAAGTGGTCGTGGGGCGCGCTCAACACACTCTGCTGGGCCATTGGCTCCATCGCCGGGTCCATGGCGGACGAGCAGGTAATGACCTGGTCGATTCGGGGAATATAAGAACTTGCAGATGCAGCTAGGCCCGGCCGTCAGGTGGCGACGGATGTCGGTTCCTAAGTGAGGCCGGTCCATGCCCATGATGTCGCGAGCGAATATGCACCTTGGAACCAAGGATGGGGCTTGGGTGCGCTGCCTTTCGCCACGGCGATCTGCAGGAGAACCGTTTCCTGGTCACCGTCATCAGGGATCTGCTCAACCTTTGCGAGGTGACGCGAGGCAAGGACAACAAGGCGGTGATTGCGTCGAACATCATGTGAGTGCACACCGGCGGGACACGTGGGAAGGCCTGAAGCACGGCATGCTGTTTGCGAGAGAGTAACGAATCTAGGACACATTTATCCGGGGGAGCTGCCGTGCGCGCCTTGCATACGCTGCGTGTCTCGCAGGGTTTGTCCTCATACATGTTCTCGTATGTCTGTAAGGATGCTCGTGTTTCCGTAGCTGCTTCCGCTCCGTGGTGGTCTGATCAGGCGTTATAATATGCACATATGCTGTTATGCTCTTGTTGCTGTTGTTCAGGTACGTGGTGGGGCAGTACCCCAAGTTTCTGCGGGCTCACTGGAAGTTCCTCAAGACCGTCGTCAACAAACTGTTCGAGTTCATGCACGAGACGCACCCCGGCGTGCAGGTGAGGACTCTAGGCCATTGTTGTGCATGGGAGATTGAAGACAATTGCCCCGCAGCACCGATGAATGAAGGGCGCCGGTGGTTTCACGCGTGTGTTTACGTTTACTTTCGTGACTAACCCACGTTATTGACGCACCTTACGCGACCGCTGTCGCTCCCCAGTACTGACCGTTCTTCCCTCCCGGCTGTTACGTCAGGACATGGCTTGCGACACCTTCTTGAAGATCTGCAACAAGTGCCGCCGGAAGTTCGTGGTGATGCAGGTACGTGGTAGGCAGATGACACCATGTCTTACGTTAATACCGTACATATTGATGGCTGCGTTGCGCGCAGAATCGATCGCACCGGCTCATGTGTTTTTGCAAGGCCGGCCGTCAGGTCTCGTGGTGTGATCACGCCACGCGTAGAGTACCATTCGATCCCGCAACATCGACGCCACCTGCTGCAACTGTGGGCGCAGGTCCAGGAGCGCGAGCCGTTTATCTGCGAGCTGCTCAACGGGCTAACGGAGACCATTCAGGACCTCCAGCCACATCAGATCCACACCTTTTACGAGGCCGTGGGTCTCATGATCGGCGCTGAGTCGGACCCGGCGAAGCGCGACGATTACCTGGTGAGCCGGGATCGGGCAAGCGCCGCTCAGACAGCTTGTCGATTCTGGAGCACCAAGGGTTTTCGGTTCTGCATCCAGCATGTGTGCCACGAGCAGCACGACTGGAACGCCACGGGCAGGCCACCCACACTCGTGTGCCGCCATAAGCCACCCGAGTTATAACAAGCTGAAGCGTTTTGTCTGTCCGTATGACCCCTTCGTGCCCAGCACCGGCTGATGGGGCCGCCGAACACGACCTGGAGCCAGATCCTCGCCCAGGCGCACGCGAACCCGGAGGTGCTCAAGCAGCAGGAGGTGATCAAGTCCATCCAGAACGTGCTGCAGACCAACGTGTCTGTCTGCACCTCGCTCGGGCAGCCCTTCCTGGTGCAGTTCAACGTCATCTTCGCCGACATGCTGCAGGTGCGGTGCGATACGGTATTGTACCGGTGCGACACAGAGCCGCGGTGGCGGGTTGTCACGCGGGCCAACTGGCACCAGAGTTTGCTGGTAAAGGTTGTGCCCGTGACCCGCTGTCCCAATTGTTCGTTCGCAGGTTTACCGGCTCTACAGCGAGCTCATCAGCCAGGCCATCGCAACAGGCGGCGCAAACGCGGCAAGGTACGAGTGGGTGATGCTTTTTTGCACGTGACAGGGTTGCATAGCTGAGGTGTCCGACTCCTCCCGTGTCGAATTTGGCCGATAGCTTCGCTCGCTACCGCTGGTAGGGAGTCGGCCCCATGGCTGGCGGCATGCTCGCGGGGGCCGCATGTGTTGATCCGTGCACCCATTCATCTGTGTCGTACAGGAGCACGTTTGTCAAGTACATGCGCAGCGTAAAGAAGGTGGCGCTGAAGCTGATTGAGACGTTCGTGGACAAGTGCGACGACCCTCAGCTCCTGGCGTCTGCGTACCTGCCGGCCATGATGGACCCGCTGCTGGGCGACTACGCGCGCAGCGTACCGGATGCCCGGTGAGGAGCGAAGCACGTCGCCGGCATCGCTCGCCACCCGTATAATGCGCGTCATGATCACGCGAAGAACATATGGCTTTCTGCTGGCCTAACGTAGAGTTGCGGGCGCAGCAGACATGATGTGCCTGGACCACCCTCGCTGCTTTGCCCTGCCCTGTTGCAGTGACGCGGAGGTGCTTAGCCTCATGGCCGCCATCATCAACAAGCTGCGGCAGCTGATGGAGCCCGAGGTGCCGCGCGTGTTCGAGGCGCTGTTCGAGTGCACGCTCACCATGATCACCCGCAACTTCGAGGACTACCCGGAACACCGCCTGCAGTTCTTCGCGCTGCTGCACGCCATCGTCAACTCGTGCTTCAAGTGCGTCGCGGTGTGGCCTGACACGACCGGAAAATACAAATCGTCGCATGATTAGCCCCGTGTCAACCGGTCTGCGAGCTCAGGCAGGCAGGGAATGTGCAGCGCCGGCGCTGGCCAACGCTCTGGTTGGTCTGGCCTGAAGCCTCATGATAGGCTCCGCAAGCTGAAAAGCCCGAGTATGAAGGCGCTTCAGCGCTGTTCTCTTCCGAGCTGCACCGCCCACCCCCCCGCAAGCATGTTTACCAGTTCAACCCCCTTTTGTTCCCTCGCAGCACGCTCTTCATGATGAGTGCAGCGCAGTTGAAGCTGGTGATCGACTCGATCGTGTGGGCCTTTCGGCACACGGAGCGCAACGTGGCGGAGACGGGCCTGGCGCTGCTGCACGACCTGCTGGTGCAGTTTGCGGGGTCCGAGTACGCCACGCAGTTCCATCAGACCTACTACCTGCACTTGCTGAACGAAATCCTCGCAGTCATGACTGGTATGTCGTCGTGGCCCATTTGCACGGACTGGGTTCCCCAAAGCGCCATGTGCGTGGCGATACGCACCTAAATAGCTCCACTTGCTGCTCGGCATGTAATACTCGGTCCTCTCTGTTCATTTATGCGCACTGCAAAGCCGTTCCCTCCGTGTGCGTGCCTCCACATTTGCTGCTATGATGGGCCGGTTTTCGCTGTTCACCTGTAAGGCACTCGCGTTACCACCGCAGCGACCGTATCTGGAAAGATCTCGCCGAGCTCTTCCGCGCCACCTCTTTATTGCACGCAGACTCGTTTCACAAACCAGGCTTCAAGAGCCAGGCGCGCATTCTGCACCACCTTTTCACACTCTTGGATGCGAACGTGGTCAAGGCGCCCCTGTGGGACGTGGCTGCGAAGGGTGCTGGCGCCTTCCCGACCAACTCGGCGTTCGTCCGCGTGCACGTCGTGGGCCTCCTTTCGACGTCCTTTCCCAACCTGACGCAGGCACAGGTGGGTGGATGAAGTGGTTGTGTGCATGCACTTGATGCTGGCCTTGGCTTCGGTGCCAAAGCACTGGTGCGCGCATGCCCAGAAGATGTCAGGGCCGCGCAAGCGGGTGCAGCGTTTGGCCCGGTGTTTGTTGGCTACCCTTTAGACCCCAGCGGGAGTCCAGGTGCGGCCCGCGGGCCGCGAGCGACGCGAAGGGGCTTTGATTGAAAGCGCACGGTGTGATGTGTGGCCACGTGTGCACGCCATCCACGCGGCTATCTGATGCTGCCTGCATGATTCGCTGCTCTGTTCGGCAGGTGAGCGCCTGCGTCTCGGGAATGTTCGAGTACAAGGACTTCTCTGCATTCAAGCACCACCTGCGGGACTTCCTGGTGCAGACGAAGCAGTTCGCGAGTCAGGTGGGAGCTGGGATTGGGCCTAATCAGTGAACCGGGTTGACTGCTTTTCCTGCCGACTCTGTACAGTCATGCAGAGCGGGCAATTTTGCCGTGCAGTGGGGCATTGTACGTCCCACGCGGAGGCCTGCGCGTGGCGCACCCACGGCAGGCCTGCGCAGATAGCTAAGAATGGCGCCGCCACTGATGTGCCCTACGATTAACGCTGCGTGCTAATTCATTTGCAGGATAACGCTGAGCTTTTCGCGGAGGACGTAGAGAAGCAGGTCGTTGAGCAGCGGGAGACACGACAGCGCGTGTTGGCGGCTATCCCGGGCATGATTCCCCAGGTGAGGCGGCTTGGCCTGCCAGCTTTGGGCCATACAACGCGCGGTCGCTACCTAATTGTTACACCTAATAACATTTTTGTCTGCTGCGATTGTTATCCTCCAATCACAGGCTGAAGTGATGGGCGCCGAGGAAATGAATGATGCTTAAGGCGCGCACGCGACGTTCGCTGTTTGCCGCACCGGGTCTGCAGCGCGCCCATACATTGGCTATGGGCTCAATGGCTCAAATTGGCGGGGCACTGCATGTATGCGGCGGGGGGTCCAACAGCAGCGGATAAGGAGACGCCCTTTGCAACGCAGTGCGCGGCGCATCTCTTCAGGAGTCGCCGTACCTGGAGGAGTGAACCCGAACCCCACATAGGCGTCTTGACCGCTCCGGACTACATGTTTTGAACTACCCGTTATACGGTTGTTCGCAGTGTTGACTGTAGGCTTTCACGCTCATTGCCGAGGGAATTGTAGGGGAAAGGGGGTAGCTATAGCTCGATTGGATGATTGCAGATAAACCACCGGCAGCGGCTTGCGTCTTTCTCTTTCCCCGAGGCAGGTGTTGCGGTATTCTGCGCCTAGGTGCAAACTGCAATTGCTTGACGATTGGCGCTCCCAGGGACAGCGACAAGGGGTGGCCTGAAGGTGAAGCTAGGCACGAGCGGCATTGCATGACTTATGTTTTCTTGACCTGCCGAGCAGTGCCGCTATTTTCAGCGCGTTGTCGGCTGTTGACCAAGATGACTTTAGACAATACATGTTGGTTTACGCGATGTCGACTCGCATGCCAGCTTTTATGGGTGGTGGCTGCCGCGTAAACGATGAATACGGAGGCCCTTGCGTCGTCCCCGTGGTTGGCGCGGGGATGTCGAGGGAACATAAGAAGAAAAATACGGAGTGGTACGGGCCTGGGTGCAGCGATGGCGTTGTTCCCGCTCGGGGATGCAGGTGTGGCGGGACCAGGGGCCTCAGTCGCAAGGGTAGTGAGAGTTCGCGCCTTGGAGTTGATGCTCTTGAACTCAGTTGAGCTGCATCTCGACTCCCAACCTCGTCCGAGGTCCTGCTGACGGAAGGCTGGTGGTTGCTGTAGATGGTTGTCGAGCTTGGCTGCCGTGTTCTGCAGCGTTCTGCAGTCCAATGCATGGGGGCTTTGGACTGAGTCCCTGCTGTGTACCGGGGGTCAAGCTCGGCTTTAAGCGCGGTGGCCTTTTGTGGCCCGGCTATCAGTTGTCATCAGGCGCGGGACGTCACAAGGCCTCCCCGGCTGATGTCAACACTTGAAAAGGCATGGCGTCACCGTGTGCAAGTGGCAAAAGGTGAAATACGGGACTCGTGTCCCGTTGCGGCGGTGGTCATGCCCTTCTTGGGCTGCACCCTTCGCTACCCTTTTCCATGCGTTTGGAGGTAATTGAACGCTACTGATTAGACGATGGTCATCCGCTATTACATGGAAAGTTTTCGCTATAAGACGTATTCTAGATTGTCCACCGCCGCGCATTTGCAAGGGCTCATGTGCTGTGGAAAGCTCTTCTTGCTGCTGTCGTTGCATAGGGCTTTCATCGTGTCCCGATGTCAACGGCGCGGCATCGAGAGAACTGCAGTGCTTGGGCGCCTGTTGCGCCTTCGTTTGCTGTGACGTGCGTCATTCGCATGCGCTTGACCGCTGCGGCTGCGCGGATGGGGCCGTTTGCTCTGTCTAAATGTCGGTGTGCCGTTTCACGGAAGGGGCCTTATACCCCACAAAGGTGTTGTCTCTCGTCAGGTCACGCTGCTTGTGAGGGTGAGCTCAACTGCTTTCATACTGAGCTTCCCGTCACGCAATGTGTGCACTCAGTATGTGCACTCAGTATGAAGCTGGGGTTCAGGTTCCGACAAGTGTGCAGTATGTGTGTCATCGAGCTCAACTGCCCTGTTGGCCGGCGTCTGAGGGCGTCGACCGTGTCGTGCGGCGGCACGAGCTCACGACGTTCTGTGTTTGCTTCTCGATTGGAGTTCCAGTGTTACGCCGCTCGGGACAATGATTGCCCTCAAATGCAGGCTGGTGGTGTGGTTGGGTGCGATGTCGTTACAAAACACGTGTCTGGCACGCGGGTTGGGCATGTGATGGGTTGCCTGTCAATGCGGCTGTGGTCCAGCAGCATGAACAGGAGCCACTCGACAAGCGTCTGGAGCGAACGCAGTATCTGTTCGCACAGCGCTTGTTAACTAGCCCCTGTCATCTCAATCAACACCTGCCGTTTGTCCTATGCACAAACCGTATGAATTCATCGCCCCAACGTACGACAGCACTTTGTAGAAGACGACGCCTGGCCTGCGGATCGAAATAAGGAGAGACGGCCGCACCCGCCGCTCGGTGCCTCTTAAAGCATCATGTCTTACCACCGTGCCGCATCCGGCACGCCGTTTCCCTTCGTGTATCCGGCCGTACTCCCTCTGCCCGACCGTAAATGTAGTGAGTGATAATCTACAAAGGTACAACCCCTTGCCAAGAGGGAGCAGCGGCCTGCCATCACCCCTTCTTCGCAGCCTCCAGATACGCTTGCCGTTGCATGACAGACGGCTCGAGCTTGATCATGAAGGTGGTGATGGGCCGAGGCCGGTCCTTATGGGACACGAAATGTGCCGTTACCCTGTGCAGGAAGGAGGCGAGCGCAGCCCAGCTTGTCATTAGTGAGCCGGGTTAAATCCGGCGCCACGCACAGAGGTGAATCGCATTGAAGACCGCATGTTGCACAACCTCCACGAACTGCAACGACCGCAAAGTCTGCTATTTTGTTCTCCCAAAAGCTGAAATACCTGTTCCGAACGCTTTGCACCGCATTAGCACTGATGGGGATGACGGTCGACGACTTCGAACAGCATAACCGAGCAGCTAACATTGGTCTATTTGCTGCACCATTCAGAACCCGAACGCTGGCGGGGAGAGCTCTAGTGATAGGGTGCGGGAAGCCCCGAAACCCCGAACCTCTTACCTCGCCGGAAAGCCGGCACTGTCCAACATTCCACGCATGATGCCTGCCGCTAGCGTTCCCGGGTTGAACGGCTCGTATGAGCGCGGTACGGAAATGTACCGCGACACGAGGAGATCATAGTCGCGAATGTAGTACTCGTCCTCCGCCTGTTGAAAGGGAAATCAAGATCGTTTGTTTGGCTGGCGCTACCGCACGCCCATGCGGTTTCAATGCAGACCTAGCAACTGCCACTCCCCCAAATCCCGGCCTGCTTCCAGCCCAAGCCCGCCGGTAGCCCAAACCCACGTGCGCCGCCTGCTGCAAATCGTCCGCGGTCTTCCCGAAGAGGTACTGCCAGGCGGGGCCGTGGATGAAGCGCAGGATGTCCAGCACGTCGGTCTTCCGCCGCAGGACCTTCTCCCGGTAGGACAGCAGCTCCAGGACGCGCAGCCCCACCTCGAAGCCCGCCTTCTCGAGCCTGACACCGGTAGTGGGGTTGCACGCGTTGATGCAGAATTGTTACGAGATATGCATCTTGCACGCACAAGCTGGCCATGGGTGTACATGCGGAGTGTCTGGATGTCTACCGTCCCCACACATAGCCAGCAGCCGTACACGGCCATGGCACCAGGGACCGCAGCGCAGCTCCGAACGGCGCCGGAAATGGGTCTTCGCTTTTGCCGTTCTGATATTCGATGGGGGCGCGGTTCTTGCGATGGCCTGGCTAGATATGGCGATGGTGAAGGGTCGCGACAGACATGGGCTGAGCAACATCCGGGCCCCCAGGGGCGCGGAGGGTGCACTGCGGCCGGCGCCGCTGCGATGCGCCTGAATGACGTACTATGTGTACATATGGGCCAGGGAGTCTTTTGAGGAGGAGGAGTGAAAGAGAGAAGAAGCCCCACGGTAAAAGGGGCCGAGGGATGGAGGCGTGTACCAAGGGTTGAGACGTTGGCGAGGGCCGGTCCCGCTCACCTATCTTCAAGCTCGCTGATGCTATTTGCCCGATCCACTAGGTACTGTATGTACTCGCTGAAGAGGTACGCAAACGCGCTCAAGCTCACTGTAGGCACCTGCGCAGGTCATGGCGCGAGGCGTGAGAACTGAGAACGCTGTATAGGTACTATGTCCAACAGAGCTGCGGAGAATGGACCATACCTCGGACCTGTTCTTGGAGAGCGGCCGGTCCACGATATTCAAGCTATGCCTTGCCGTTTGCCGAGCACTCATTTTCACCAGTTATAAACATCCAGTGGTATTTGTCCTTCTATATGCTTAGAAAGACTTCATGTGGCATGGTACTGCGTGCACGAATTTCCTCTGGTAGCTTTGGGGTAGCTCCTAATCGAACGCTGGATTAACGCAGAGGACGCTGTTGTACGCAAAGCTCTAGATTACCAACTAAAGAAGCAGTATAATAATGATGAGCATTTCGAAATAGGCATCGGTATGTCGAAAACTCGACAAGCCCCAATCGTTTCCGTTGGCTACTACGACACCAAATAACCGTCAAAGCGTGCCTCCGGCCGTCCGGCGCTTCGGGCGCAGGGGCACAATACTTCCTCTCCGCGCGCTACCTATTCGTCCAAAAACAGCATATCGGGTGTACAGCTTCCAGTTGTGCTTCAATAATAGTGCCCAAGTGCGTTATGCCCACTTGCCCAGAAATTGTTGCAAGATGCGGTGTAGCCTGCACATCGAAAGTTCCAAATACCGGCCGACGTATGTGCACATTAAATGATGTTCTTGCGTCAATATACCACTCATTAAAGTCTGAAACGGAATCGGGGTCAATTTCGCAGTCATTGAAAATCTTGCACGTGCAAGGAAAGCAACACAGCGCAGCCAGTCAATAAAATGAAGCAAATCATTGCGTCTCTGTACGGGCAACCCTCCTGCAAGTCGGCACGCGCTTCGAAACCAACTACACGCTGATGCCACGCGACCAATTTGTAGGTGGCGTACGCTAAAATGATGCGCTATATCTGTTAAATATAGTAAATAGAGCGTGAGAGTTTATTCTGTAAACGTGTCAAGATGCGTTGGATCCGTCTTCCGCAGAATGGCAACGTTCCTGTTGAGCGGTCGAGTCACTCGATAACAGTAATTGGTGACAGGCTGTTCCTGTTTGGCGGCGAGCACGACCCCCGTGTCCCCGTGGGCAGCGACCTGTTCGAGTATTCCTTCGAAAGTTGCACCTGGCGAGTGGTAGATTCCAAGGGAGAGCCGCCAAGCCCGCGCGTCGCGCACTCCGCCGCCTCCGTTGGCAACACTCTCTACGTGTTTGGCGGGAGGTGCGGCGTGGGACGGGCAGCGGGGAAATGCACGGATAATAGCGCTCCAGAGCCAGGGCGGAGCTGACGGAGATAATCTGAATGGGTCCTCCTCGTCCATGTGCGGACCGCACGTGCTAGCTGGGCGTCACCAGGCAAAATTGCAATCGGAAGCGAACCCGACGTCGTGTCCCCGAACGGTGCCCTCTTTTGGGCCGCCGCAGGTGTGGCCTGGAGATGGGCGAGGGCGCCATGAACGACCTCTACGCCTTCGACGTGGCCACCTCGACCTGGTCTCGCCTGGAAGCGCAGGGCCCCCTGCCGCCCAAGCGCTCCTACCACACCATGACGGCGGTGGGTCCCAAGCTGTACGTTTTCGGCGGTTGCGGCGAGCAGGGTCGCCTTAACGATGCGCACGAGTACGACACCTCGACCAACACGTGGCGGCAGTTGGCGGCGCCGTCGGCGGAGGCCGTGCCGGGCCGCGGTGGCAGCTGCCTGGTTGCTGGGCCCGACGGGCGGGCGCTGTACGTCATCGCTGGCTTCTGCGGTCGCGAACTGGACGACATGCACGTGTACAAGTGGGTGCCGCGGCGGGGCGCCGAGCAGGAGGGATGGAGGGATTGCAGGATGGGAGTACGGGTATGGACGCTAAAATCAGTAGTGTGGTGCTGAGAGAGAGGGCGCGGGCGCGGTGAATGCAGCTGGGATGCAGCTGGGAATTTCGTGGCAGAGCTCGGCCCGGATGCTGTGATGGCAGGTTGGGGCCGCGCTGTCGGCGCTCGATGAAGATGCCGCAGGCACCCGGCGGCCCTCTGGGCCCGTTAACTGCAAAGTCATCCATTCAACCGTGTGCGCGTTCCGTTGTATGTGTATGCGGCCCACTGTAAGCCCATTCATTCCCATATGTATGCGAGTGGGAATGTCCGCCAGGACATGCTGCGACTTACAAGCCTGCTTAGCCCTATCCATTCGAGAGGCCGCCAAAGTGGCGAGCTGCGTCCTCCATTTGCACGCTTGCGTGCCCTCTTGCCCCTCGTTCTCCACCTGGCTACCTTCTCGCATGTCATCGGACGCGCCCTGTTTCCGCCTCCTTATGCAGCATCGCCGACGACGCCTGGTGCGGCTCCAAATGCCCCTCCTGTACCGTCTCCAATGACGCCAACGGCACGCCGGCGGCCGGCAAGCTCCCGGCGCGCAGCGTCTTTGGCGCCGGCATGCACTCGTGCGACCGCGAGGAGTGCGACAGCAAGGACGTGCTAATGGTGTACGGCGGGGAGGTTGACCCGTCGGACAAGGGCCACGACGGCGCGGGCGACTTCTGCAGCAGCCTGATGGCTTATGGGGCCGGCGGCCGCAAGGGCTGGCAGGCGCTGGAGGCGGGCGGGGAAGCGCCCGGGCCCCGCGGCTGGTTCGCGAGTGCCACCACGCCGGACGGCCGCCTGGTCATCCACGGCGGGCTCGACGGTAACAACGACCGGCTGGGGGACATGTTCGTGCTGGACGTGCACGCAGAGTGACTGGCTGGCTGATATAATCGGTTGACGGACGGACTGACTGACCGACGGAGTTGCGGCCTCTGGCGCCACGAGTTGCTATCATCTCAGCGAAACTGGGCGAGAGGACTGGGCGCCACAGAACACTGGGTGCCAATGACGGACGGCGCTGCGATGCGCTGCATTACTAGGCATGAATAGTACTTACTTTGGGGCACGAGAATGCGTCCGGTGGCTGGGACGTGTAAGAATCATGAGCAACGCCAACGAGATCAGCGCAAATATGGTTCGGTTGGGCGCGTCTCGGCGAGCCTCCATGGCCCGTTCACACGTGGTGCTTTCCTCATGGACACCGCTAGCAAGGCCGTGCATCGCCTGCGCGTTAAGGCCTGTAATTTCATGCCGTTCACGTCCAGGCTCTGCGATTCAAGTGGCTGATACGGCGCGGTGGCGTCACAACGTACTTCGTACTGCCCATCATCGAGATAACGAGGGCGCTGTAGGAGAACGTTCATCAACCTACATCCCCAGGGCTGCGAAACCCCGAAGACGGTCCCAGAAGTTAGCAGCCACGCAATTGATGATCCTGAACTTAAGATTGGGGCCAGGAAGAAGTACGGAGTTCGTCTTCACTGCGAAATTACTGATCGGCCGCATGTGTTTCACGGCAGATAGTGCAGGTTGCCGTACATGTAGGTGGTACAGGCAGGCCCCGAACCAGACCACCTCGCACGACGAATTGCCTGACGCAAGCACCGTCCACGACACGCAGACCGATGTTTAGCTTAATAAGTGAAGTCACTGCGCATGGGTCTCAACTGGCACTGAGGGTACCCAGGGGGTCGGGTTCGGTTATCTGATGAGCGTACCGTGTCACGGCGACGCGTAACGAAGAACGACACATTAGTCAATCGGTTTGGCATCAGCGACTATCTATGTGATAAGGTTCCTATGTAAAACGGTTCATTGATTTACTAGTGCCCGCATATCCGCATGGCTGACGTGCGCGGTTCATCGGGTCTGCACAGACTGGAAATTATTGAAGCTGCATTCTGCCTAGTGTGGATCCGCTTTATTCGAAGACCGAATGGCATGGAGAGGCATGGAGTACACCGCACTTCACCCCCTTCGACCGCATGATTTGTTGCGTGCTTCCCTAGGTGCCCCCACAGTGAGTTGGCTCTGTGCAACGGGAACCGCCGTGCCTTCCCGTAGCCGTCTGGGTAGCGCAACTCCCTGCGCAAAACGGAAAGCGTGCGCCCTCGTGCGCTGCCTCTCCTATCTTTACTGAGTGTTCATGCAAGAAAACACGCAAACAGTGGAGGGACGCCCAGCGACGACCTGGTCAGCGGCAGCCTGGCAAGTTGCGGCCGAGCATACCATTCATATGCCCCAACTGAGGCGCACCAGACCGTCATTGATGCGTTTAGCCCTGGTATTCCGGCCCGTCACCTCCAGGCCCCGCCTTCCTTGCAGCCTGCCTCCCTTGCATGAAACCTGTTCCATAAAACCATAACCCATATCACACGGCCCCTGATCGCACGCACAACAAGCTCACAATCAATAAGGTTCGGCAAACTTAGCGCGGTATGACGCCCTTGCGAGGTTGTTTCACATTTCGCGCACCACGCTAATTGCAGATGTTATCACGTCTAGCTTTTGGAGAGTCAGATTGCCACATCAAGTGGGTAACGTGAGAATTTGAACAATACAGAACGTATCGCCTGAAGACCTGGCGTTGCGTTTAAATTTCTGCCAGCCACGCTCCATACATCACAAGCGGCCACGCACGGTTTCCTACGACATGCCTAACAGAGAATAAGCTTGCTCGCCACCACAGACCTATCCACTGTCCAGGCAGCGGCCCTGATAGCTGCAACATGTGGTCGAGGCCAAAGGGCCATATCCCAGCGACCCCCGACGCTTAGCGGTTTGAACGCAGGGTGGACAGGTCGGGGATGCCGTTGCGCTTGACACTGCAGGCCGGGGAAAAGGACAATGAGCTGTCACTTTAAGGGTTTGACTTCGGAGATGGTCTTGGAAGTCCACAGGGCCGACGCTGGGATCAAACACGTAACTGGTGTTACCACGATCCGCGAAAGAAAAGATCAGACACATCTCATTACCCGAGAGGCCTGTGTGGCCCCGTGCAGCGTATTCGAGGAGTACCCAGCGCATTCAGGGCAACTGGCAGGGATGCAGCCACACCACCTCAGTACTGCCTCTGATATGTGCGTGCTAGCCATCCTTAGTGCTAGCATGGCGACGCCGTACACCACCAGTACAACCGTCGTTGCGGCGACCGGCGAGGGTGCGGGCAAGTGTGACTTACCCGAAGTTATCGCCGTAGCTCGCGTAGCGCTTCTGGCGCACGGTGCGGCGGATGTTGGGCAAATCCACGGTGTAGCTCCAGCCGTGCTTCTCGCAGAAACGCTGCGCCTCCTCCTTGGTGTAGAACGCCAAAGCCGTCCGGCCAACGTTTTCCAAAGGGTCCGCCGTTGAAGTCCAGCCCATAAGAGGGTTTGTCCACCTCCGCAACAAAAAGAATTTCAAGGCAAAGTTGATGTCGTGCGCAACAATACCCAGGGCCCTCGCGACCTTGCATGCTAACCCACTTGGTCAAAGTCTCGAACTCAATCTTCCAGACTGGCGCTGTGCTGGCACTGTCAATCGTCCTTCCAAGCCCGGACTGGGAAGCAGTGCGCGCAGGGCAGTAGATGCGCGCCTGTGTCGAAAAACAATATATATTATGCAGCGTTTTACACATGGCAGACTGCACTCTATGGCTCACCTTTCGTGAGAACGTCTGCATCGGAACGCCGGTCGTGTAGCCTGCCTCCTTCGGCTGAACGGCAACCTCAGCAGGCGTAACTAGCTCTGCTGCCTTCTTCATGGCAACTGCATAATCAGATGCCGCCGTGGCATAGCCAGCAGAGCCAAATGGCACCCTTGGCAATAGAGAAGACAGCACGCGCTGCATTTCTGCGTGCCTTAGGAAGCTACCTATGAGCGGATAACGCATACGCACCGTAAGAATTCGCAGAGACCATCAGTAAAGGGTAACTTGTACGCATTTGTCGTACCAGCCTTCAGTACAATCCTCCGCAGTTGCCAGTTGGGCACTTGGAGGCAGCTCTTGCACCTGAAGCCCCATTTGGAAGGTCTCGATCGGGCCCGCGCTCTCGTCAATATTCTGTTTCACCTGTCTTCTCGGAGTTCAGTTACGGGGCCGGCGGAGGCCCCCGCACGCTCTGGGATTAAAAGCGTTGGAGGCGGCTTGTACACGCCAACAACCCCGGCCATTGAGCAACCATGGCAACTGGGCGAAGATCCACTCAGGGTACATGTATATGCCTTCTTATAGGAGGTCCTTTGGTGGGACAAGAGGGTCGCAGTTGCATACCGCGCCGCATTTGCAGGCAACCCTAGTGGCTGAAGCCAAAGTGGGCATTGCATCCGAATATACGAACAATACCGTAAGAGTCCAATCCCTGATCGGCAAAGCCCAAGAACCATAGGAACCAGCGACGAGGATGGGTGGCGCTTAGGGCCTCTTAGGGAATGGCTCGAACGCCTGTCGGGGCGGCATGTGTCGATCGCCAACGTTGCACAGACAGATTAAACTGACTTCTCTAGCAGTGACGTAGGAATGGCAGAGAAGTTTCGTTCTAGCGACGAGCGGTTCCGTTCGCTTAGTTGTTTGCTTAGTTGTTTGCCGTACGGTAGTACGGCTCTGCAGCTGGAGGCTACTCCCTTCCGGGGCAGCTGCCGCCTTCTGGCGGCATCTGCCGTTATTGTCTAACCTCTTATGTCTTATACCTCTGTTGGGGCTAACACTGCTGCCGGACTGAGCGGAATGGAACAACCGGCGGCCACCAGTCCAGCAGTTGGAGCTCTGGTGTTTTGGTTGTAATAGCAAGTGTGCAGCTTAAACTGCTCAGCTGTTGTTCACTTCCCGTTGCGTGCCGCTGGGACTAGCGTGATTTACCGCTCGTGCCTGTCTCCCACATATGCAAAAACCAATGGCGGGGCGTCCAAGCTGCCAGTCCAGCTGATAATGGTATGTCAAATCCAGAACTCTTAAGATAGAACATGACATGGGCTTGGCTAACGCTTCCTTGGGTGAACGCCACAGCCCTGCTGGTGGTGCTCGGTTTCAGGAGGTCTGGGTCCTGTTCTCGGAATTGCTTGGCCGCGGAAAGCATCCTGGGTTGAGGCTGTGTTGTACTGCTGTTCCAGGTTGCTGGACCGGCAGCACCTTCGTGGCGTTTCAGGGGCGCAGGGGGTGCATCCCTTCTCAGGTGCTGGGTTGGCAGCACCTGCCTACATGTCGCGCACGAACTCAGCCATGCGCCCTCCCCGGGTGCCCCTGGGGTAGGATGAACAGTCCGTGCGACCGGTATAAAAGCTGGTCCCCCTTGCCACGATTGCAACTTAAAGGTTTAGGTTGCGATGATTGCAAGGGGAACCGGAACCTAAAGATTTAGCTTTGATTTGGTCGTCCGTCCGACGTACGAGACACGCCGTAAGCAACAAATTTCATGTTTGAGTTCTAACCCAAGCATCGCCAACCCAGTGCATATTGTTTTGGTAACATGGTCTATTTGTTACACCAATGGCGCTAAATGCGTTGTTAGGGGCTTTGGTACGCCAGCTCAGCTCAGCTCAACTGCCCTGGGCATGCTTATTCCGCGGACGACTTTTCACCATAGACTTCTGCATAATTATTGAGTCATCCTGAATACTTTAGGGCTGCACTGTGGACGAGCGTCACATATACGGCGATTTTGAAGGGACGAGCAGATACGCTCGCCCAAATCACTTCCGGCTACACATTGCAAAAGCTCCCAAGTTTTTCAAAGTAAACAATGTATTCCTAGATACACCCATGGCACGGCCAAATGAAGAAAGCGAGGTGATAGGCCATTACCTAGTTCCGGCCCACGGACGCCCTGCACAGCCCTTGCTCCACGAAAGCACTGTTCTGTTTCAAGATGTCGTTTCGGACAAGTTGTCAGCTGTGGAGGCGGCTGTTGAGGCAGATGCTGCCAAGCTGGACCAGTTTTTCCTGATACTGCACTGGGCTTCGGATGTCAAGGGCGGGACGGGCGTCGACACGGGCGCCGAGGCCCTCGATGCAAATGGAGCTGCGGCCAAGACCTCCGTCATGGTCAAACAGCGCACGCTGCTCATGATAGCAGCGCACGCGGGCTCGCTGCGAGTTCTGGCGTATCTGCTCGCGCGCGGCGCTGAGCCAAGCCGCAAGAGCTCCGATGGCCTGACAGCATATGATGTAAGTTCTATGCGGTCTGTTGCAGGTGTCGCGTGCGGGCTAAGGCCCGCTCTTGGTTGAGGCAATGTCCTGGGCGGTTGTGACTTGGCACCGGATTGCATGCTTTCTGGAAGCATTTGCATGTATTATTACAGTTTGCTGTTAGATCCGTCTCTGTAAGCATTGCGTGTGCTTGTTTGGTCACGGCATGCGAGGCATACAGGCCTTTCCGTCTTCTTTGTTGGCTCATGTTCAAGGATCCAACACGCTGTTCCTCCGCCCCGTTGAACGTCACCGCAGCTGGCTGTTGCGGGCGAGTCGTCGCAGGCCGCCACAGCGCTGGCCATGATGCGGGACGCCGACTCGCACCCTTCGTCAAGCACCCGAAGCAGCTCAACCACAGAGACACACAGCTTCAGCGGGGCGGACGTGATGCGGGGTGCATCGAGACAGGCAAGTATTCTGCGGGTTAAGCTCATTATTGTGCACCCCCATACGTAGTTCCGTGCCGTCTGGGCAGCGTTCGCCACCCCGAAGCTGACCCCATGCGGTACGGCAGCTATCGCGGCATCGCAGGGCCGTTGCATCCTACCCCTGGGGACGGTGCCCATGCCTTGTGTGTGTTAGGGTGCGCGGGTGAATGTTCGTTAAACCGAAGGCGGGATTAGCTGAGGGGAAGGCGGCACGCGCACCTTTTCTTGGGCAATATGTCGCGTGTCCAAGCGTGCAAGGCATGTGCGCATTTCTTCATGTTCAGACCAAGGAATGTACAGACCAGGATGTGTTCAGCCCAACATCCTCAATGTCGGCGTATCACAGGGAATCTGCCTTATTGAGAAAGCGAGTACTGCGCCTTTGCCACATCAAAGGCATCTTGATGCTTGCACACCTGCACACTTAACGAATAATACGCGAAGCACTGTGCAGCCGGTGAAGCCGTTGTTTGCGCGTAACGTTTTCGTGAATGTAGGACATGGCGGACTCGGAGGGCTCGTCGTACAGTACAACGGATCTGACTCGTCCCGAGTACTCGACAGATGACTTCCGCATGTTCAACTTCAAGGTCAGGCGACAGTGGGCAGCATCGTGGGGATCCTGCGTTTATCCACGTGGCTCTCCAGTCACGGAGCCTTTGGCATCGCACGTATACGTGTTGCACATTTCCTTTCCAAACAGTGCAGCTGCTCTGCGGCATTGCCTGCACATCGCATCGCACCGAGCCCTGCTCCCGGCACGCTGCCTCTTGTTCCTGACGCATCTGCTGCGACACAGGTCCTCCGCTGCTCCAAGCGCCACGCGCACGACTGGCGGGCCTGCCCCTTCGCTCACCCCACCGAGAACGCCCGCCGCCGCGACCCGCGCGAGTTCAAGTACTGCGCGCTGGCCTGCCCCGACTACAAGCAGGTGGGCAGGCGGGATGCACAGCGCACAGCAGGGGGGGAAGGGGGTCTGGAGGGAGTGAGGAGCTAACGCGACTCAACGGATGAGTGTCAATACCTTAGCGAGGCATGGTTATCCGCGGGGCGCCGACAGGCCCATTAGACATGGTTATTCGGGCGCCGACAGGGCCCGGCGGTTTCCACCACAGCTTCGAATGAAGCTCGCAGCCTTGAGCCCTAAGAGCGTGAGGCAGCCGACCGTACTCGCGATCGACCGCTGTCGTTCTCCCCCCGCATGCCGCCCTTTGCCATCCACCATGGCATCATACTTGTCCGTATTCCTTACGCCCCCTTCTCACTGTGCGACCCCCCTGCCTCCACCCTCCTTTGACCCTGTCTGTTGTTTCTACTTCACCTCGCTTCGACATCACGCCAGGGCTTCTGCATCCGCGGCGACGTGTGCCCGTACGCGCACGGCGTCTTCGAGTGCTGGCTGCACCCGTCCCGCTACCGCACGCAGCTGTGCAAAGACGGAGCCAACTGCCACCGCCCCGTGTGCTTCTTCGCGCACAGCCTGCCGGAGCTGCGGGCCCCCACCTACACCTGGGTGCCCAGCCCCGCCGACCTGGCCAGGCCGCCAATCAACATCAACGCCACGGCGGGGTCGGGACAGTGCGCAGGTGGAGGCGCCGCGATGCCGGGCTGTGCCCCGGTGTCGGCGGCGGGCATCGCGCTCGGCGGCGGCGACGTCGCGGCGGCCGGTGGGCCGCAGGCGGCGATGGGCTCACCGATGGCGGTGGGGGGCCCGGAGGGGCGGGCGCTGCTATCGACCGCGTCTTCTGGCATTCCGGTAAGGATTGGCAAACTCCTGCAAATTTCAGTGTTGGCTGCACCGGCGCTTGCCGGTGGTAAGATTGCAGGGCTATTAGTGGGTCTAGGGGGTCTGATATCGCATTCAACGTCATTTGTTCAGAACCCCATCTTAGCCGCTCTGTCGTCCTGGTCCTTGCCGCTCTGTCGTCCTGGTGTCCTTCTCACGCCCAGTCCCGCCCTGGCCCCCCCCGCTCCGGATTGTCTCACTCGCAGCCCACCAGCACCTCTTCCGACGGCACTTCTTCGGGTGTTGGGGGCCCCTCGTGCGGCTCCCCCCGGGGGGCCCTGCACGGCAGCGCCAGCGGATTACTGCCGCTTGGCATCATCGGCACGGCCGCCGCTATGGGCGTGCCGGGCATGATGGTCGTGGGGCCGGCGGGGTGCAACAGCAACGGCGCGACTGGCGCCTGCAGCAGCTCATGCAGCAGCGGCGCCAACGGCTCCCCATCGCCCTCGTGCTCGGTGGGCTCCAAGGACGGCGGCTGTGGCGGCGGCAGTGCGGCCAATGGCGTGCTGGCGGGGGCGCAGTCGGCCGGCGGCGGCAAGGATGGTGAGTGGGGCCAGGGCGGGCTCTCGGGACTGACTGGCTGTGAGCCGACGCTGTGTCGCACAAAGACGCAGTGGGACAAAGCGGGGCAATGACGGGCACAGCTACTGATCGTGGTCGGCGACGTGCTGAGGGCGCCCTGTCTACTTCATATCCAAGTCATGAAGCTCTCTGGCTGCTGTGCTGCTTGCTGCTGCTGCTGTTGTCGCTGTTGCTGCCAATGTCCGCGCCGCGCAGGCAAGGGCTGTCACCAGGGCGCTAACGGCGGTGCGTCGGGCGCGCCATCGGCCCCCGGCTCCGGCGGCAAGGGCAATCAGAACCTGACCCAGCCCAACGCCGCCGCCAGCATGCTGGGCTTCACCGCGCCCCGCATGTCGAACGCCTTTGCTCGACGCCACGGCCTCAATCCCAAGGACAACCCCATGCTGAACCTCCAGAAGATCGCGCTGCAGAGCCAGCAGCAGCAACAGCAGCAGCAGCAGCAGCAGGTACGCGGGTCACGGGGCAATGGTGGGGTGGCAGCGCCGGGGGAGTGGTATGCGTTGGATGTAGGACTACCGGGGGGAGCTTGGGGTCAGTCCGTGGTGCCCATGAACGCGGTGCACGCGGCGGTTATTGCACACAAAAATCTACAGTTATGGAGGCTCTGCAGACAGGCAGTTGCAGTCTTAGCCGGGTGTGCAGGCTATGGGATTGTCCGGGCACGGGTGAGCAGGCAGCCAGTTGCTTTTCACGCTGCCGCGCACCCTTCTGCTGTTCTGGCTCGGGCTGTTCTGGCTCGTGCCTCCTTTGCATTGGCTTTTGGCGTTTCCGTTACCGACCGTTTCCTGCTCCTCCCGTTTGGTCGCTGCAGCCTCAGGGCGGGGCGCTGGGAGTTGCAAACCACCAGATGGGAGCCTATCCGCAGGACGGCGGAAACGCCATCTCGGCCGTAGCGCTCCGGAACCAGGTGGCGGCGGTGGCGGCGGCGGGCAACGGCGCTGCCGTGCTGCAGAGCGCCGCTGCTGCAGGCGGCCGAGCCCCGAGCTTCAACGGCAACGGTGGCGGACAGCAGCAGCGCCTGCACGCGGCGGCGGCCGCAGCGGCGGCCGCGGCGGCGGCGGCCAACGGCGCCACGTCCCCGCAGGGCCCCTTCCCCTCTGTCCAGTTCACCTCCCCGACGGCTGCCGCCTCTGCGTTCGGTGTGGCGCCCATGCAGCACATGCAGCAGCAGATGCAGCAGCACATGCAGGTCGCCGCGGCCGCACACCTGGGCGCTAACGGCCCCTCGGAATCGTCCCTGCTGGCAGCCCAGCTCGCGGCCAACATCCAGCAGCTGAACATCCAGCAGCATCAGCAACAGCAGCAGAGGCAACAGCACCTGGGCATTGGTATCGGTATTGGGGGCATGAATATGGCAGGCGGCGCCGCGGCGGCCGCCGCGGCGGCCGCGGCAGCCAGCATGGGCGCCGCCGGCATTGGCCACGGCCCCGTGCAGTACATGGCCTCGGCCAGCCCGCACCACGCGCTGATGCACGCGGGGATGTACGGTACGGGACCAGGCGGGGGTATGTACGACACCGCTCAGCAGCATTTGATGGCCGCCATGAGCGGCACGCAGACGGAGGTTTAGGAGGCGCCCTGGCAGCGGCAGCGGAGTCGCCGAGAATTGTCTCCGTGCGCCAGGTGTTGCTCGTGGCTTCGTGCCTTCTGCTGATACGGCCTGCTTACTGGCTCGTTTGCGGAACAAGCCGAGAGGATGGCTTGCAAAGAAGTCCAGGAAGAACAGTGCTGCTTTGGTGCATTTTGTCGACCTGCTCGAAGCTGTCCGTTTAGATGTCGGCGCAGGTCTGAAGGAATCCTTTTGTAGCCGAATCTGTCCGATTCGAGCTGTGAGCGGGAAGGCGGGCGCCGCTTGTGTTGCACGGCTGCTTCTCCCGCCCTGCTCTTGTTTTGTTCCTTTCGTGGTTTCGGAACACTTTCGTCGGCGCGATCCCCCTGGATCAGATAGCGCCGGCGTGTCACTCTAGCCGGCGTGTCGCCCGCGCGCCAGGGGGTGTTTGGGGCTCGCGGCGTATCGCGGCGCACGGCGGCGGCGGGCGACGGCAGTGCAAACGTCGCGGGCGGCGCCAAAAGGAGTGCCCGCCAGCTTCTGTTATCAGAATTGCAGTTGGACTGGCAAAGGGCGCGTGCTAGGAGGAGGCGCTTTGCCGCCACCTGGCCTCGCCTCGCCGTGTGATGGTGGTGGTTGTGGGCTCTAAAGAATAAGAGCTGGTGGTAATGTTCGATGACAAGGGGCCGGGAGCTTTCGCGCGGTGGGCCACATTGTGCTCGATGCCGGATGAGACGGCAGTGCCCTTCGCGTAGGGAGCTCCCATCCTTGGCGCCTCTGCCCCCCATGCGGCGGACTGCAAAAGGCACGCCCCGCAGTGCCCGTGGTTTATTGGGCGTGAGGACGAGCGTCGGCGGTTTGCGGAGGGACATTGATGGGTCTCTTGACAGCTCTGATGTTGCCTCAGGTGTCGCCTACATATGATGATGATGTTTGTTGGTGGTGGCGATGTGTATTGGTTTCCTGTCCCGATCTGATGGAGCGTTTTGTGGTGATGTTTGGAAGGGAAGGACTCTTTTGCTTTGGCTTGTTTTGGTTTTGGCGGCGGACGTGTGCGGCCGAAAACAATTGCAATCGGGCGAAGGGGCGTGGACGGCTTAGGCGGGTAATTTCGTGCGTGTGCGCTTGCCGCCGTTCGCAGCCCTTCGACTGACGCTATCCGCTGATGTATTGTGCCCCCTGCTGCTGCTGGTGAACGCATATTGGCGCCGCCCAGGCGCTTCGCGTGGCATGCCTTGATGCTTCGATTTATGTTGACGGCGAAGGATTGATGGTGATGATGATGACGTGTTGTGGCCTTTGTGTGCCGCGGTCGGGTCGGGTTGGACAGGCGCGCGCCCCGCTTCTTGCACCTACCCTGTCGCCATTGCACGGTGGGTGCGGTTGCGTTGGGAGGAGACCAGGGGCGCATCCCGCACGGCCTCGGGCCGTGGCCTAGTGCTGGCCGTACCACTGGCGGCTGTTCCAGCTGGTGGTAGGCCGGTCGTCGCCTTGTCGGCCGCACGTAGGGGTACAGCTCCGGGCTTGCATGGACTGAACGGATGGAGGCTTTGCACGCTGCATCGGGCGGGCTGGGAGGCGGCCTGGGCGCCAATCGGGGGCCAGAGGGCGGCAGAGCAGCTGAGATTCTCCCGGACAGCGGCGGTACGCACTGCGGCCACCGGGGCGAAACGGTGCATGTGAGCTTGCCCATGCCGGTGGCCGCGGGTACGGTTTTCGGATTCAAAGCAATTCGCCATTCTACATTTTTGTGAGGGATGTGCGTCAGTGTGCTCTGTGGAGGTAGTAGGGACCAGGACGCGTTGGCCTGTCCCTCTTATATTTCCTCTTCTCGTGTCCCGTTGCGGCGCCTCTTGCTCAGAACGGCGGTCGCTGCGTTAACTCTCCACGTTGGAAGGTTACGTGCTGGCAGGCCGGTTGGTACAAGAGTGGGATCCGTCGGTTGCGTGCGCCTTTGAACCTTCTCCGGGCACGGAGGGGAGGGGCGAACCGCGCAGGTGGTAAGGAAGGGGGGTCATGGTTACCGCAAGTGAGGTGGAGCCGCATTCGCAGTTGTTGATACATCCGTTTGATGGGGATGCTGATGTCCTTTAGAGCGCGATATTCGAAATCCCTTGTGCTCCGGTTGCGTGCCTGGTGACGGCAACGCAAACCGTAATCCATAGCAACGCATAAATGCTTTGCTTGTGCCTTTGCAAGTAATTCAATTCAAATCTGCATGAGCCGCAGCTGGCTGTTGGTTGGCGGTTGGTGCTGACTGAAGCCGGCTGCGGTGATGAAGGACTACTGCCGCGCCGTTTCAGGGGTGCGCCGCCCCGGTGGGAAAGGGCGAGAGTGTGGCAAGGCGAGGCGGGCCGCATCACGGAGGGACTGCCGGCCGAGGCTGTGCCTTCGTGGTCAGCTGTGGCCGCCGTGATACCCAAGTGCATTCGGGCGGGGTGGCGGTGGCAGTGTTTGCGCGGGCTTCGAGCTTTCCGCCTGCCACGATGCTTAGCCGCCGTGTTCCGGGCCCTGCCGGGTTGCCTTGCTGGCGAGAGCCGTAGGCCGGCCGGCCTGTTGGAAGTGTGAGGTTGTTTGGGCCAGGTGCCTGGCTGCGCACTGCTCCCTGCTTTTTGAGGGTTGGTTAGCAGGTGTCGAGGGCGTTAGTTTGTCTGCCTGTCCATCTGTTTCTTTTGGCACGAGAATCTTTCAGATTGTCTAGTAGTAGTAGTCGCCGCATGTGTTATGTATGCAAGGGCAAGGACGTTGCTTGGGGCTATTACGTACGTCGTCCGGGTGTGCAGCTGCCTCCTGACGTATTTCCCCTGTGGGTGCGGCGCGGTGGCCGAGCGCCACCGCATCCGCAGCCGTACCCTGCATTGTTCGAGCCCGGCGGCTGGGGCCGCTATTTGGCAATTTCCGTGAAATGCACTTTTTACGGGTTCGTTTGATGTTTCTCATCCTTTGATATCGTCTTTTTATGTGGCGCTGGGTAGTGCCGGGAAGAGGGAGGAATTTAAGTACGGACGTAGTTTTAGCCACACAGCCTGCTGCCACGCCGTCGTCGCCTGCCAGCCCGACATTTGTGCTGGCAGTGACGCTGAACCGGATTTAGTTTTGAGTTCAGCCGCACGACGAGCGATGGCACGGACCCGGTACAGATTTCCGTCGCGCACGTGGAGAATTCCGGCAGTGGAACGGCGGCCCTTTCAATATCTGTTGAAGGTGCACGCGCGCAGGCTCTTCCCATCCCTGTCTCGTTTTTGTGTTAAAACTTGTGGATGTTTTGTGCCAATCACGGTGAAACTGGTGGGTCTGGAGGCATTTGAGGAGCAGCCCGCGCTTTCTGACTGCTGCTCAGACTGCTGCTAGCGCGGCCCTAGCGCGGCCCCCGCTGGTGCACATATTGGCGCCGGGGAGAGGTGTGAGTCGGAGCGCATCAGTCGGGTGGGTCAGGGTTGGCCACAAAAACGGGGCGCCGCGCCGTACCGTGCTGCCAGGGGCCCACAGCTGCGGGGTGATTTTTATGCCCGCTTTGGCCTGACGTGCTGCGCTCCCACCCCGTCCTTGTCACGTCACTTGGTGTCCGAGCCGGTAGTTGCGGGGCGGCGGGGGCTGAGGCAGCCGGTCCGGCGTGTGCTTTCGTCACCTCTGTATGGCGTGCCCCAGAGCAACGACGACCGTGCTTGTATGTTTTGCTGTATCGCGTCGCGTGCTTTTTATTGGCTGGTTGCCTGCGTAGGTGCGTTGCTTGCATGCAACGTACCAGGTCGACGATTTCCTTATTTCAGCCAGGACAGGATGGCTTTACGCAATATGACGTGTGGCATCTCGCTTTCGAGGCGTTTTGGACTTGGGTCCGTCCTTTTAATTGGTGTTGTTGGATCGCAATCCATGCTGCGCCGGCCGGCCTCACACTTGCCCTCCCAGAGCCGGAGCTGGCCGGAGCGGACGCTACGCCTGTCCGTGTACGTTGCTTCCACCAGTGGCGGGCCTACAGTGGTAGAGCTACCGTACGTGTTAGCTTGTGTGCGGCGTGTAGCGGTACTATCAGAATATATTGTAACCACCTTTTTGTGCATGACAGCATGTGAAGCCGCCCCTACTACGCGAAGTGCAAGGCCTAGCATTTACTTGACCAGCACGGAGGCTTATGAGAGCCTCCGTGCTCCCGCAGGCTCCGTGCTCCCGCAGTCCGAGCCATGCAACTACACGCTGCCCCTCGCCAGCAGGAGCCCGGGATCGCAGCGACGACATTGTGTTGGTCAAAACAGGTCAACACGCCTCACACTAAGTAGTCCACTACAAATCGTTAAACGAAACTACCCGTACTACAGGACGTGCCCATTCCCAAAATAGAACCATTCGTCCGAAACGACCCATTACTAGAGTATCCTGCCGCTTAAGCAAATAATCGCGCCTATTCGCGCCCGCATACGCTGCTCGGGTACGGCGCCAAAGAATAAGAATCACACAAGAACACGTGTATCTGAGGACGCTCTAATCGCTCGCGCGTCAAGTGTTTGCCGGCGCACCATCTCAGGAGCCAGAAAGAATAACAGCGAGGTGCCGGAGGCGGCGCCGGTATATCAGGTCCGGTGCACGCTCGCTCTCGCCGCTATCAAGCGGCTCTGCTTCCGCCCTCATCCCTTAGGCCAAATAATAACCCGCGCAGTTGCGAGCTTGGCCACATACATACAAAGTCTTGTCGCACGCACATGCTATGCACCTCAATACGTGTCTTGTCAGGCCTCTAGCGATACGCTCCTTATCTCCCAAATCACGTGTGCGCGAATGCCCCCCGCACGATCTACACGTGCATTGCAGCGACGCGTGCTGGTGCGCGCAGTCTCCTCAGCATTTCTCCGCTAAACCGCCAGGCTGAAGGAGCGATACATGGCCGTCCTGGTGGAGGAACCCCCTGTGCTGATAGTGCGGGTGCCGTACGGCCCGGTGCCGAGCGTGTACACCAGGTCCACCGCCCGCAACACGGGTTGCTTGTCGGCGTTCAGGGTGTCGCGGCCGTGGAGCAGAATGGCTGCGGGATGGCGAAAGCGGTAAGGAGGCCGAAAGCGCGTCAGTACGCCCGCCCTGTATCATCAGGCTCAACAAGACTCATGTGCGCCATGGGAACCCATGAGTTAGTGCTCTGAAGGGGACCTCTGGGACCTTGAGGGAGCAGGAACATTTAACAACCGATGTGTACCGTCCGACAACGCCGACAACTGCGATATCGGCCTCCCAGGCACGAACCACCGTCCACCCGAACACCCATACACCCACCTGTGCCGAGACCGTTCCACAACCCCTGCTCCTGCGCGAACGCGGCTGCGCGGACGACCAGCTCGTCCGCAGCCGCTGCCAGGCTGCTCCCCTCCGCCGGCTTCAGTGAGTCCACCAGCAGCGCGTACTGCCCAAACACCACACTGGCCTGGTTGGCCACCGCCTCGTTATCGGTGATCACGACCTGCAGCGGCACCGGCAACAGCAGCAGGTGAAGGAGAAGCGGGTGGATGGCAGAACACAGAGGTGGACATGGACGGCGGCGGGAGGATTGTGATCGAACTGCGACGCACGCGGTGAGTGTCCTCAGAAACGACCCGTCAAGCTCGGCGCGGTTGGAGCCAAGCGAAACATGGGAGTGCTTAAGACGCGGGTTCCGCGTCAAAAAGATTGCCGTCGACTGGGGTGCTGCAGGACCGCAGCGGCGCGCGTTGAAACGCCACGACCAGAGCACAAGGTATTGGAAAGAGACCTGCCATCCAGAAGTCGGAAGCCACTGAGTATCACTGAGCTATGCCGCAACCCGGGAGAAGGGCGATACATAGCTTCACCCAACGACGCCGAGCCAAGTGCCTGTGGCTAAGGGGCTGCTTCGGATGCCAACCAGCAGTTTCACCTGCGGTACGGCCGGGCGGTACTTTGACGCCATTCGACTGGCATAACCGCCCGAAGTGAAGGTGATGTGCAGCTGCGCGTTGCAGTCCTTGGCGGCAGCCACTCCGGATACACCCGAGGCCTCCGTGATGCCGAAGGGCTTGGGCGTGTGGTCACTGCAGTTTAGCGGTTGAGAGCGGGCAGGGGCAGAAACGATTCACCTTGTCATGTGCAACCGCAACCAACATGGCTGAGCACTCCAGAACGCACCGAAATCACCCCATCAGCCCGAGCTCAGCCCCTTTCACATCACGCGTCCCCGCTCGACTGGCCCTTCCGGGTTTGCCTGACAATATAAGCTCACCGCAGGAAGGCCTGCGTAGACACGTAGGCGCTGCCGTTCTCTGCGTTGGCGACGATTGCAGCCATGGTGCGGACGGCGGTGTCGGGGAATTTGCCGCCGGCCGTTTCGCCACTGAGCATGACCGCATCTGTGCCGTCAAACACTGCGTTGGCCACGTCCGTCATCTCGGCGCGCGTGGGCAGCGGCGAGGCGGTCATGGACTCGAGCATCTGCGTGGCGGTGATGATGAACTTGCCCGCGATGTTGGCCTTGGTGATCATCATCTTCTGGGCTAGGGCCACCTTCTCCGAGGGGATCTCCATGGCCAGGTCGCCCCGGGCCACCATGATGCCGTCGCTCTCACGCAGGATGTCGTCGTAGTTGACCAGACCCGCCTCGTTTTCAATCTTCGAAATAATCTTGACGGACTGGCCGCCCGCGTCGTCCAGCACGCGTCGGATCAGCCTTACGTCGTCGGCGGTCTGCAGAGGCCGAGTAAGGGACATTGCATGCCGCCTCTCAGCCACTCTGGTCATCATGGTGCGCGATATGCGGCTGACTCGCTAGCTTGCAGCACCATCAAGGGCGGCCCAGACATTCGTCCCCACGGCGCGGCCCACCACCCCCGCATCCCCGCACCAACTCCCCGCCAGTTGGAAGAGGTCAGCGATTTGTCGACATCGCACCTGAACGAAGCTGGCCGCCACGAAGTCCATTCGGTTAGTGCAGCAAAATTTCTGCAGGTCCTCCACATCCTTGGGGGTGAGCACCGGAATGTCCACGTGCACGCCTGAGGCGGGGTACGAGGAGGAAGGGGTCGGCACCTTTAAGACGGGCGGCGCACGGGTGCACGAACGCAGGAGCATCGCGCCCAGCGCAAGCTTATCGTCCCTTATATCCGTGCCACATTCGCTTTCCCACGGCTTCGGCTGCCCTACCAATGCCCTCCCCTTGCACGCCTGCCTGCCACCTGAAGGCCCTGAAGCTATGGCTGCACCCCAGCACCCCTTGTGGACCGGCGAATACCGGTAACTTTTATTGGTTGTGATCTTGTGATGCATGCCCATGTGGATGGACATGAGCCCCTCTTTGCCTCACATCTACCACCCAGCTCAAAGCCCCGTCCCCCTCACCCGGCAGGTTGACGTTCTTGCGCTGGCCCAGGCTCTTTGTATTCAGACAGCGCCCCTTCAACTCGTGATCAGAGAGGAAGCCGATCACCTCAATGGTCAGGGAGCCGTCCGCCACCAGGATGCGGCTGCCGGGGACCACGCTCCTGGAGGGACGAGGGACGAGGGACGCGGGGCGAGGGAGGTGCCACGTTGATCCCGCCCAAAGGAGTGTCCACACGTTAACCTAGCCCGCGCTTTTGATTCCGGGGAGGGAGGGGTTCTGACTGGTGCATTTTCGAGCTTCGGAACCGGTACCGTACTCACTGGCACAGCTTGGCGTAGCTGATGCCGATCTTTGTCTCGCCCGTGGCCTCGTCCTTGTAGCCCTCCCACTTGTCATATGCGTCGCCCACGGCCACCACGATCACGTCCTGCCCCGCAACCAGTTGTATGTCCTTGCCGTCGCGCAGCATTGCCGTGCGGATCTCGGGGCCCTTGGTGTCAAGCAGGTACGCGAGGCGCCGGGGTGTGCCGCGCGCCGCCCACACCTGCCGTCAGGGGGAAAGAGGGGGGAGAGCGAGCGCGTCGAATGGAGGTGAGGACCTATCAAGGGGCCGAGGATGTGAACGTGAATATACCTCAGCCAGCAAGCCATAGCAGGGTGAGGATGAGTCTGGGCAGCACGTCCGCGGACCTCCGCGTGACGTGGTAACAAAGGTTCCGGGCAGCATAGCGTTCGACTGTTCCAGAGAGCGCTCGCTATGCGCCACAGCAAACGACTTGCCCTCCCTTACCCGTTCACCTCCCTTCGCGGCCGCCGAGACCCTCCTCCTCTGCTTGCCGCCAGCCAGCCAAGCTCATTCCTGCGCCCGCTGTCCTCCACCACCTCCACCCGCCCCGGCATAACCGGCCACCCGCTCACCTTCCTCAGGCGGTCCAGCACCTGCTGGTGTGCCTCATGGGCGCCGTGGCTGAAGTTGAAGCGCGCCACGTCCATGCCCGCGTCCAGTAGCTGCGTCAGCCCCTCCTCGGACCAGCACGACGGGCCCACAGTGCACACGATCTTGGTCTTGCGGCCCGCCGGCAGGCTGTGGTCCAGGATGTCCGACAGCGAGATGGCAGTCGTACGCAGGCTCAGCGTCTTGGCCGCCAGGCTGGCGGCGCTGGCGCCGCTACCGGCAGCCGCAGGCCGTCGCGGCGACTGGAAGGGGCCTCCGCAGTTAGAGCTGGAGAGACGACAGATGTTGTACATGGGGTCGACGGCGCGGGGGCTAGGGGCACCGCGCGTTGGGCAGGAGTCTCCGGACGGGTTCTGGTTGCCTTGGCCGAAGCGGGAGGCGCGGGAGAAGCGGCGCAGGTGGCCGGGGCGCGCGGCGGGGCTGGCCAAGTCCATGCCGCCGATGCTGGGGCGCTCCATGATGGGGCCCATGGGCGAGTCCAGGTTGGACGAGTCGTTGCGCAGGTTGCTGCTTTGCCGCTGCTGCTCCTGTGGCTGCTGGCTGCTGGGGTTGGGGTAGCGCGGGGAGCTATCGCTGTCGTCCTGGTCCTCCGGCGCCTCCGCCCCTGGCGCGACCTGGCAAGACCAGCGCGACCGTTGCGATCAGCACGTTGGTCAAGTCAGACATACCGTACAAGCTGTTGCGTAAAACGAGCGGTGCAGGCACAGCCACCAGCTCTCTACGTGCACGGCGTCAGTGCGAATGGGTTGAATGCTCAGACATGACGGCAGGTGAGCCCCGTGTCCTTGAGCCCTTGACACTTCCCAGACCGGTTCTGTCACTTAACCCTCCACCCCTTTTCTCCGCCTTTTGCCTTTCGTAAATTATCACCCCCCCGGCCCGCACCTGGATAGCCACCATTGGGAGTCCGTCCTCCGCGTCCGCCCGCTTGCAGCCGTGCACCACCACCACCTCCTTGCCGGGGGGGCAGAGACCCGACTCCATGGCAAACATGGTTGCATCCTCCAGCAGCACCTGAATCGAGCAGTTGTGTGGTTGGTCTTCGGGTCAGCGTTGGGTTTGACCTACGCCAACACAGATTAACATACCCGCGCCACAACCCATAGCGCAGTTAGGCACAGTGTCAAACTGCAGGCACACCAAAAGGGCGCAGGGACTCACCTCGAAGTCGACCTGCTCGGTGGTGTGGAAGAGCCAGTCGCGCCGCAGCAGGCCATGCGCCGCGTTGCCATGCGTTGCACAGGATCGGGCCAGATGAGGAAGCGCGGGAGAAGCGAGCAGGGCCGCCGGCGGTCAGCCACACGCAATGCTTCTGATCACGAATATGCAATAGCGCGGGGAAGGGCAACGTATTAAGCCGTTCACACGCCGTAGAACGACGTGCACTTTCCGCTTTTCCGAAGGTGCTTAACGCCAGCGTCATCTGGAACGGTGGCCCCGCCGGCTGCTACCGTTCGTCATACTCACTCGAAGACCCGACGCACTGGAGCGTAACGCTGCATGAGTGACCCGAACTAAAAGTTTCCCATAACTCCCTCCGCTGCGGTAACGTTCTTATTATATCCCCCTTCCGCGCTCTCAGGTGCAAATGTCCCGGCTCACATCGAATCGCGATGCCGGCAGCTGCTCGACGATGCTCACGTAGACACCAAAGATGGGCGCGCAAGAGCGCGCAGCGGCCAGCGAGTCGGTGATGAGAAGCACGGGCACGCGGGGCCGGTACTTGGACACCAGCCGGGCACTGGCGCCTGCATAGAGGGTTCAGCCGGCAAGGGAAGGGGAGAGGACACAGACGCGGCCTGTTAAGGGACCCCATTCAAGTTAGCTAGTGCTTGCGCATGGATTGACCGGTAGGCGCGCGGCGACAGGCGGCAGTAGGAGCTCGCCATTCCGGGAGCAAGAGACATGCCCCATGGATCCGCAACCCCAGCATTCACCTGTGGAGCTGATGACCAGGATGAGCGCCGCGTCCACATCCAGCACATTCTTGGCGGCGCAGCCTAGTACGGCCTCCACCGTACTCATGGGACGAGCAGAGAAGTCACGGATGAAGTCATACACCTGCAGATTCGGGCGTGTTGGTCACAACGGTAAGGGTCGCGGTGCCATCCCCCAGCATTAACCACACCCAGTGCCACACCGCTGCACGGCATTGCGCTGCACAGCCCAACGTCGCAGCACACCCCACTCCTACCTGGGGGTAGTTGGTTTCACAGCACACACCACTCCTACCTGGGGGTAGTTGGTTCCGACCTCCGCATTGGCCACGATGTTGGCCATGGTGGCCAGGGCCAGCTGTGGAAAAGCTCCGTTAGCAGTCTCACCTGCAGCGGGCGAAATGCACAGGGGCACAGCACACACCGCGGCGTGGCGTGCGTCAACGGGGCCAATCCTACTGTTCGCGGTCGAAACCCCGCGCGCGAACAGCGCCGTTGACTGGAGATCCCCACCGCACTCCCGCCGCCTGGTGTCCTTGGCTTAGATGTCGCCTGGACTTCCCGTATAACGCGCGCGCGCACTTACCACTGAGCATGACCGCATCTGTGCCGTCAAACACTGCGTTGGCCACGTCCGTCATCTCGGCGCGCGTGGGCAGCGGCGAGGCGGTCATGGACTCGAGCATCTGCGTGGCGGTGATGATGAACTTGCCCGCGATGTTGGCCTTGGTGATCATCATCTTCTGGGCTAGGGCCACCTTCTCCGAGGGGATCTCCATGGCCAGGTCGCCCCGGGCCACCATGATGCCGTCGCTCTCACGCAGGATGTCGTCGTAGTTGACCAGACCCGCGGTGGACTCGATTTTGGAGATGATGCGCACGCCATGCCCGCCCGCCTCGTCCAGCACGCGGCGGATGAACCTGCACGCAAGCACGCATTCGCCCATCCAGGGCCCCAACATGAGTGTCGGCCAACGGAGTACCTGATGGCACCACCATCACCGCCACATGGAGGCAGCGGCCGTTGCTGCTGTCGCGGCGCCAGCGGCAGCCCTCCCTGACGCCTGACACATGCAGTGCAGTGCAGACAGGAAGCCCGGAGCCCGCAGCGCACCTGACGTCGTCGGCGCTCTGCACGAAGCTGGCCGCCACAAAGTCCATCTCGTTCTTCGCGGCGAAGTTCTGCACGTCCTTGATGTCGTTGGGACCCAACACGGGCAGGTCCACGTGCACTCCTGGGGGAAGGGTTAAATGGGAGGACGCGAACCAATGACGGCTCTTGGGGTGGCCGGCAGTCACCTGATAACATAGGCTACGCGCACCCAAGTCACTAAGACCTACACCTCCCTAACCATAATCACGTAATAGGTGGCGGGACGCGGTACAATGGTAACATGAACACCCACGCCGCCGCCTGCCGCCTGCCCCACGCTGGACACCCGCCCGACCCCCCGACCCGCACCCCGCCCAATCCCCGTACCATACCTGGAAGGTTGACGTTCTTGCGCTGGCCCAGGCTCTTGGAGTTGAGCGCCCGGGCACGGAGCTCCCGGTCCGACAAGATCTCGACCACCTGCTCGTGTGTCGGGGGTTGTGACAGCATGGCGCTTACACTTCCTGCGCTCCATGCCTAGCTTGCCTATTAAACCCGAAGGACCTTGCCGCGGGCACGTTACCTGGCATTTCTTAGTTTATTATCCCTTTCGCACGTGGGAACGCAGCGTCTCAGCCCCCGATACATAATTAATCCCCTCCACCCCGCCCCCCGTTCTTGTACTCCCCGCCCCCTCCAGGCCCACCTCCAGCGTGATGAGGCCGTCGCCGATCTTGATCATGCCGCCCGGCTTCACATCGCGGCACAACTGCGCGTAGCTGAGCCCGATCTTTGTCTCGCCCGTGGCCTCGTCCTTGTAACCCTCCCACTTGTCGTACTCGGCGCCCACGGCCACCACCGTCACGTCCTGCCCCGCAACCAGTTGTATGTCCTTGCCGCCGCGCAGCATGGCCGTGCGGATCTCGGGGCCCTTGGTGTCAAGCAGCAGCGCCACGCGGTGGGTCGCGCCCTTGGCCTCCAGCACCTCGCGCAAGCGGTCCAGCACCTCCTGGTGGCCCGCGTGGCTGCCGTGGCTGAAGTTGAACCTGTGGGGTGTCGGGAGAGGGCGCACAGCGTCACGGCTGTGTGGGCGCCGGGCCCCAATCTCTGTATGACGCTCCAACTTGGCGCCTACGGCGACGGCGGTGGCCAGCCCTCCTCTCGCCTCCCCTTCTCCCACATCCCTCCGAGCCCGCACCGTACCTGGCCACGTTGAGCCCCGTCTCCACCAGCATCTCCAGCCCCTCGCGGCTCCAGCACGCAGGCCCCAGCGTGCACACCACCTTGGTCTTGCGGGTGCGCGTGTCAGTGGGGCCGCAGACCAGGTCCAGGCCCACCTTGGTGGAGCGGTACGAGATGGTGTCGGCGCCCTGGTAGCCCTCACCGGGGCCGGCCACCTGTGCAGGGCGCGCAGGAAGCAGCAGAGAAGGGTTGCAGCTCCCCATTTACCATACCGTTTACCATGCTGCACCATTAAACCAATTCGCGAAATGATGTATCGCCCGGCGCGAGTGCGGCCCATCCAGCCTCGAATACGCTGCCAAAACATACGCCGGCGCACCACACCCACCGCTGCGGACTCCTGTCCGATGATGTGCGTCACGAACTGTATCTCCGCCAGGTCCTCCTCAGTGGCGAACATGCGGTTGCTGGGACCCTGCACCACGATGAGCTGGTCGCCCTCGCTGTCGCCGTCCTTGAAGGCCGCCAGCTTCTGGGTGCGGGCGAAGTGGATCACCTGTGCCAAGAGGAGGGCGCGCAGCATGTGCGGGTCATCGTGTTCCTTTAATAATTGCGTATTGGGGGCTGACCTTACAGGGAGCATGCAGACAGGAGAACGATACGCCGGCGCCTGCACGCTCACGGGTTGGGGGGAATGCCAGCGTTTGGGCCCTCTCTCACATCCTCAAGCTTACCCACCAACAGCTATCCCGGGAGCTGTAGCGCCGTACCTGCTGAATGACGTGCTCCTCGTCCTTGCTCATCTTGCCTCCCCGCAGCAGCAGCGGCACGCAGCCGTACACCAGGTTACACTGCTTAGCCACGTGGGGCTTGGTCGTCACTACCACGATAGCCTACAGCGGGAGAAGTTGCACGGGTGGGTCAAGGCCCGTGTCCAGGCCGCGACATTCACCCATTAATGCGCTGTTTGCGCGGCGTGTGTTCCAGCTCGTGCGTGCAAGCGCAGACGCAGAGCCATCACCAGCGGCGCACAGCAGCCCTTGAACCGGCCCTTTGAGCGACACGTGCTCGCACGTGATTTGCACAGCAATGGTGTTGAATGAATGAGGCCTTCGTGCTCTGACCCAACCCCATCCTGTGCCGCTACACGTGCCTGCGGCGGGCGGTACTTGGCGATGGCGCGCACAGGGGCGCTGGTGTCCGTGATGACTGCCACCAGTGCCGCCTTCATGTCGATGGCCGCCTTGACCGCGGACGAGCACAGGCACTCCAGCGTGGACATGGGCTTGGGCGTGTAGTTGCGCAGATAGTTGAGCTGCGCATACGCGTCCACGCCCACGCCCGCGTCCTTCAGGATGTCGGCTGCGATGGCGACCTGGGGTTTCAACGAGCGGCGGCGGGCAACCCCGGCAGCGCGCCTCTTTCATACAGCAGGAAGCTCATAATGCGCGTCCGTGTGGTTGCATGTGACCCCCGTAAGGCACGATCGTCCTGCATCCCGGATGCAAGACCCACATCCCAACATGCCTCAGCCTGCCGTCGCATCTCCCACCCTGACTCCATTCCCGTCTCCACTCACCGTGCGCTCCACGAAGGAGCCGATGGCTGTCTCTTCGCGCAGGAAGATCGCATCAGCACCGTCGTACAGCGCGTTCGCACAGTCGGTGATCTCCGCGCGAGTGGGGCGGGGGCTGTGGACCGCAGTTCAATGGTGGATAGAGGCGCTTGAGTGCACGTAAAGCGCAGCAAGGCGTAACCGAGCAGCGCCACGTGCTGAGCTGGCAGTGCAGGCGTGTTAGTAGGTGGCCGGTAAGTACAAGAGTGGCAGCCACAAAGACAACCTGTACGACTTTGGTTTGGGGTGTGCTTTGAGCGGGCTCTCAGACTCATCCCTTTCAATCTCCCTCTGACTGCCGCTGGATTACCGCTCGCCAGCCCGGTACCGCCCCCCTCATGGGTTGCCCCGACAGCGCACGTGCACTCGCCTGTTCACCATGCTGTACATCATTTGTGCCGACACAATAATGGGGCGCCCCTTCAGGTTGGCTTTTGCAATCATCCATTTCTGCGCCAGGGCCACCTGGGAGGATGGCCAGGAGCGGATGTGGAAGGGAACATTTCATCTCAGCCGGTGGGTGCTTTCGTGCTGTCTCAAATTGCTGGCGGCTTAAAGCCGGCACACGTGGACATGGCGGCCGTCCGCCTATGGCAGCTCCCGCGGCCCCAAACACCTAGGGAGTAATGCTATCCGGTGATGCAGGTGAAAGACTGGACTGGGCGGTGCTCGGCATGAGGGGTGAAGCACCGTGAGCAAAGGAGCACAATAACAGCAGACGAAACCACCGCCAGGATCATAATATAAGATGAAGGTAAAGGGAACCATGCGATCTTATCGCCACACGTCAACAGAACCAAGCTGGCATTCCCCACCCCACTCGGCCATCACCTTGGCCGCGGGGATGCGCATGCCCAGATTAGCCCGGGACACCAACACCGCGTCTGAGTACTCGAGCAGCTCGTCGAAGTTGCGGATGGCGCTCACGTTGTTCACGTGCGACACGATCTGCGGCGGCCACCAGCAGGTAGGTAGGGTGGCAAGCACCGCAGGTTGCGAGCGTGGGATGGCGGATGGGCTCCGAGGAGCGTGGGGCATCAGGCACGTGTATGTGCGCGAGTAGGGGCAGGTCATCGATGGCGTGGAAAAGTGCTGTCGCGCGGCAGCACGCATGAAGGATGTTCCGTGTCAAGGCCCCACGGTGGGAGGTCCTCTGACGCGCCGCCACTGCGGGATGATGGACGGGCTCGCTCGCGATCATGTCGCACAGCGCTTCGGCGGCTTTCCACCAGACAAAAAACACCGCACCAGGCACGGTGTCTGCCACCGCACCTTGATCCGCGCGCCTCCGTGCGTGTCCAGCACGTTGCGCACCGCCAGGATGTCCTCCTGGCTGCGCACGTGGGGCACGCTCACGAAGTCCACGCCGTTCCTGGGGCCAAGGCAGGAGCGAACCACGCAGTGAGGTAGGATGTCGCAAACGTGTCGGGGCATTGTGATCAATACGTATTGCGGTCATTGTACCCCGAGGTTGGGAGCAGCGAGGCCGTCCCAGAGCCCCATCCCGCTGCCTGATCCATTAGCCGAGCCCCAAGCCGCGTGCACGCGCACCGACGACGCTCCCCAATCGAGGGCCCATCTTCCCTATTTCACCCCCGCCCTTCGCCCGCTCACTTGCAGCAGAAGATGAGCGCCTCCCGGTCACGCTCGTCCAGGAAGTCCTCCTGTGGCGACAAGGTACGGAAGGGCGGCATAAAGATCTCACTGAAGCATGGCGGACGACTTGCCCAACGGAGTACCAACGCCCCTGCTCTGCGGTTCAGACGGCGAATGTCATACGCTGACGGAGTCGCCCGCCTTCCCATGCTTGCGTGTCACTGCTGGACTGACGTCAAGAGACACCCGTTTAGTCCTCCTCAACGTGTCCGCTCAGATCAGCACCTGACCCAACCCGATGTAGTTCTGGGTAACCCTCGCTACGGCCTTCCCACCCGACTCTCGGCGGTACTCACATGCAGCAGGCTGCCTCCCGCGATGTCCACCACCCGGTCCTCCACCAGCGTGCCGCCAATCAGCACCGTCGCCACGACCTTGCCGAACGGGAAATCCGGATCCGGCTGCTCGGCACCCGGGCCGTCCAAGTCCAAGCTGCCGTTACTGGCGCTGACGCCGGCGCTGGAGGCCGCGAGCGCACCGTTGCTGGAAAAGGCGTCACTGCTGCTGGCGGCGCCCCGTGGCAGCTGCACGTCCGTCACCTTGATGGTCACCGCACCCTCCGACAACACCACCACGTCCCCTGCGCAGCGTATGCACACGCGACGGCACCCGGGGTGTCCTTGATGCCGGTATCTCGGGCCTGGCCGCTAAATCCTTGCAGCCACCAACGCACACCCGACCACTCTGCCCAGCCCAGCTTCCGCCAGCCCCGCCCAGCTCCACCACGCGCACCTTCCCCCCGATCCGCCCCGCCGCGCCCGGTCCTGCCCAGCCCGCCTAGCCAAACCTAGTCCACTTACCCACGCGCAGTTTCCGCGCGAGGGGCGGAAAGTGGATCCCGATCACGTGCGAGCCCTCAGCGCTGTAGCTTTTGTACATGGAGTCGTCAGTGGGCACCAGCGTCACGGTCTGGCCCACAGACAGCTCCAGGGGCGTGTGGCCGCGCAGCTGCGTGGTGCGAACCTCCGGGCCCTGTCGGTGGGGCGATGCAGGGCGCAGAAGGGTTGGGACCTCGTAGGAGCGATACCGGTAGGTAGGAACCAGAAGCCACAACCGAGACAATAGCCCTTCCTATTAACAAAGGAACGAACGAGTAACGTCCTTGCTTGTGTCCGCTCAGCAGCGGTGGCACCGCCGGTATGTCGCCACCCTACCCGCCCGACCCGCCCACCTTGATGGTAGCCATGAGGCCGGGGACGGTGGTGTATACGGGTCCCAGGGAGGGGTCCGAGCGGCGCCTGAGCTGCTCGCGCACGCGCTCCAGGAGGCCTTGGTAGAAGGGCTGCGGGCGCAGTCAAAATTAGGGATGAGGTGGGTGTTTAGGGAAGAGGCCTCAGGTCACATGTTGCGGTTGACCGCATCGCGGCGCGTAATGGCGGAGGTGTCAGTGGTGACTGCGATCGGCCGCACCGTCCCTGTCGCATCGCGCCGGCCCCTACATTGCAGAGCCGCTCCTGCCTGCCCTTTTTCCCCGCCAACCCATTGGCCTATTCCTTAGCCGCTCCTAAAACCATCATTGCCAACAACAAGATCGCCCCTGCCAACCCGCGTTTGCCACCTTCACCAGGACAGCATGCCCCTCCCTGGTTAGGGCTCTTACGGTCCAGTGTGCGTTGGTTCTTTGTTTCTAAACCTCCGGGGCCCTGCCCGTCTCGCCAGCCCGCCACTCCCCTACCCACCAGCGGCTCCTCGTGGAAGAAGAAGCGCACAAGGGACACGCCCAGGTCCAGCATGGCGTCCAGCTTGGCGGTGGCGAAGCTCGAGGGGCCCAGCGTGGCGATGATCTTGGTGCTGCGGAAGTTGAACACGCGGTCGATGATGAGCTGCGGAGTGATTTGGAGCGTCTGGAGGGGAGGGGGGGAGAAGGGGCCGGGGGACAGGGGACGGGCGGATTGCTCGGCCGGAGAGGCCGTAAAGATGAGACTCCGGTGTGGCGTAGCCCAAATCACTGCAGGTACCTTGGTGCGCAAGCCAGGCCAGAACCGCAGGGAAACGTCACCAGGCCAAATGGCAACTCCGTGTTACCTTCCTCATCCCTCTTCCTAAGCACCCATCACCCTTGAGTATCTTTCCTCGTGCCCTGAACGTGGCAGATAGGGAGAATGCGGACCCTGCAAGTGCGCCGGTGTAAAGTGGGTATCATCCCTCCCTGAAGCGCGCAGTCCAACCACATAAAGACCACGTGCACGTCCGCCCTTGTGCCCCCCACCAGCCCTGCCCCATCCCCACCTGCACGCAAGCAATGGCATTGCCCACAAAGGGAGACTTGTACTCGATGCACGCCGTATTAGTAAGGCCGGAGCTGACCGCCCGGACCAGCTTGGTGGCTACACGGCGGGCGAGGGCGGATCATTTGGGACAGGAGTCAGGAGAACTGAGGACCCGGCGATCCAGGTACCTTTCCCCCGGGTTTCAGCAGCCCTCGCACAATTGTGGTGCACTGCGGGTATGTGAACGTGGGCCCGGGTGCCCAGTCATGTCATCTGGCGCTGCGACGCCAGCACTCAGGTGGGCAACAACGTGCCACATCCCGCATGCGTGCGTGCCGTGTAGCGGCCAGCGACACATCGACCCACCTCCCGACCCAATCTGGTCGACGCCGACCTCCGCCACATTGTCTGCCCACGGCTCGCCGCTGCCGGTAGCCACCAGGATATTCTTCCCGTCGTACACAAAGCCCCGCTTCCTGCGTGGATGCAGCAGCGCGGACGTGCGCAGTGCCCATTTTGCACTTCCTCATATCCGTGTACGTATGGCATGTGTGCCCGCAAACCATCGGGCGTTGGCCCGCTGGCAATAGAACCGTGCAAGCCGCACATGGGGGCCCAACGCCACGCAGGCCATTTTTTTCGCGGGGCCGTACCTGCCATACTCGATGGCGGCATTGATGGCCTTCCGCACATCGGAGGGTCCCGTCACATCCGCGTGCAGCGGGTAAAGGCCGTAGGTGAGCGACGCGTGGCGCAGCACCCAGTCGTGGTCGGAGATGGTAATGACGGGGCAAGGCGGCCGGTATTTGGATATGAGCTGCCCGGCCCGGCCGCTGCGGGTGAACACAACCGCAATGCAGCCTGCAGCAAGGGAAGAGAACTTGATAAATGGGGAAGATAACTGCGCAAAGCTGAAACGGGGCCAGCGGTGTTCCCTATGGCTGCGCCGTGCTCCCGGCCGCTCGTGTGGGTACTGTACCGAGTTCGGGGGATGTCAGGCTAGGGCGGGCCAAGCTCCAGGGCAGAGCCTGTTTACCTCAGCGCCGGCCCCCGATGCCCTGCAACGGGCGCCCTCGGCCCTTCAGTTGCTGACCCGAGGTCCTCCCCGCCCACCCGTCCAACCCACCCTCGGATGCGTCCAGGACTCCGTCGCCGTTGGAGTCCATGGAGAAGGTAATCGCGGACTTGGCAACACCCGCCAGAGTGGCCTCCAGGGGGCTCACGGGAGCCTGGGGAAGAGCGGAGCCAGCAGGCACGGAGGGCGTACAGGGGCCCGGTGGGCGTACATCCAGGCATCTCAACGATGGTTCGGAGAGGCGTCCAGCTGGGTTGGATTGCCGTCTGAGCCCGCCACTAGGCGCAAAGGCAAGTAGTAAAGGATCACGCCTGGCGCGCAACGATATGTCAGCTGCCAAGCTCGACCCGCCCCTCCATGCTCCACGCCGGCCACTCTCCGACCCCGGCCCAGATCTGTCCACCGACCCACCAGGCATGAGTTGTAGCGCTTGACCCAGTCGTGGTGGAACGAGTAGTCCACGCCCAGCTCCGCGTACTCGACAATGTGCGCCATCGTCCGCACCGCGTCGAAGGGGTACCGACCATTGGCCGTCTCGCCGCTGAGCATGACCGCATCGGTGCCGTCAAACACTGCGTTGGCCACGTCCGTCATCTCGGCGCGCGTGGGCAGCGGCGAGGCGGTCATGGACTCGAGCATCTGCGTGGCGGTGATGACCACCTTGCCCAGCACGTTGGCCTTGGCAATGATCATCTTTTGCGCCAGTGCAATTTTTTCGGCGGGGACCTGCAGTAATTTGGCGCCCATCCCAAGGCAAGGGCCAGGGGAACGGTGCCCGTCTGTATGCGTCAGGATTCAGGAGCTGCTGGCGTGGCGGGGGGCTAAGGGGCTGGGCAGACAGCCCCGCGCCCGCCCTGAATCTGGAAATAGGCACATCCACACCGATATAGCTTTCCAAGCACCGCGCCAAAAACCACACACTTCCTGGGCACAGTCAGGGCCCCATTTGCGTGTCACGGCCACGCGCTCGCGCACCCACCTCCATGGCCAGGTCACCACGCGCCACCATGACGCCGTCCGTCTCCGCCAGGATTTCGTCGATGTTGCGCAGGCCCGCCTCGTTCTCAATCTTGGCGATAATCTTGACGAAGTAGCCGCCCGCCTCGTCCAGCACGCGCCGGATAAGCCGCACGTCTTCGGCGCTCTGTGGAGGCCGCGACAGTCGAATTCAGTCCCATCTGCGCGTACACGCTTGGAGCATGAGCAGGAACGCTTTCTCCGATACGCGTTCGGCTGTGTGCCTACACATGTGGCCACCTCCCGTTGTTGAAGGTGTTTTAAGGCACGGAGGTCAGGGCCGCACCTAAATGAAATTGTGAGTAGAGCAGAGCACGCCTACAAATCGCGACCACAATGGGTAGGTAATATACCCAAGGGGCCAGCAGCACCACGCAGGCGGCCAAGACGCCGCCCACGCTGTGCGGTGCTGCTCACGCATTGTAACCCAAGCAGTACTGAATCATCTCCCAGCCCTTTCATGCCCTATATACTGTCCCAGCTGACATTAGGGCACATGCGCTAGCTGAAGCACGCGTGATGGCGCCCAGCTTCTCCGTATTGGAGGGCAGCAGATACTCGCCTGCACGAAGCTGGCCGCCACAAAGTCCATCTTATTCTTCACCGCAAAGTTCTGCACGTCATCGATGTCCTTTGGGCTAAGCACCGGCAGGTCCACGTGCACGCCTGAGGGAGGGGCCGGGGCAAGTATCCGGCAAATCAGCGGACCCATCGCATATGGCACACGGGCGGTCGGACGGGAAAGCGGGTTTGCAGGCTTCCAGACCGCCGCCTTGGCATGATGACAAGCGGCAGGCATTGTATGCCAAGGACACGAAGGAGCGCACAATGAACTACGTGCAACGCCCCCAGAAGCCCATGTAACCAAGCCATGGAAACGCCCCGAGGCCATGCCGCCACTCACGGCGACACCCGACCTCCTAATGCCAATGCGAAACAGCCCCCGCCTTGCTCCAGCGCTTGCCCTGCCCGGTCCTTGCCCGCTCTGCACGCACCCACCAGGCAAGTTGCAGTTTTTGCGCTGGCCCAGCTTGTGCGAATTGATGACGCGTCCCATCAGCTCCGTGTCGCTGAGTATGGTGACCACCTCGATGCTGATGGCGCCGTCCGCCAGCAGGATGATGCCGCCCGGCTTGATGCTCTGGCACAGCTTCGCGTAGCTGATGCCGATCTTGGTCTCGCCCGTGGCCTCCTTGTACCCCTCCCACCGAACGTACTCGTCGCCCACAGCCACCACCGTCACGTCCTGCCCCGCAACCAGCTGTATGTCCTTGCCGTCGCGCAGCATTGCCGTGCGGATCTCGGGGCCCTTGGTATCCAACAGGAAGCCGACGAAGCTCTTCTTGGCCTCCGCGACCTGGGCAGGGGAAGGCCACCCACGACGGAAGCGGACAGTCGCTTGGAACGAAGGACCAAGCGGAGCGGCCGGCACATAGCGGTGAGACTTGCTGTAGCCCTGGCTGGCCTTGCCTCGCACAGACGGTATGCCGTCGAATGCGTCATCTTGCCAGGCCTCTGGATGTTCCTGTCCGTCTCCGCTCGACCTCATTCCCCCGCCCGCTGTCCTCCACCTCCGACCCGCCCCGGCATAACCGGCCACCCGCTCACCTTCCTCAGGCGGTCCAGCACCTGCTGATGTGCCTCGTGGGTGCCGTGGCTGAAGTTGAAGCGCGCCACGTCCATGCCCGCGTCCAGTAGCTGCGTCAGCCCCTCCTCAGACCAGCACGACGGGCCCAGGGTGCATACGATCTTGGTCTTGCGGCCCACGGGCACGTCCTGCCCGGAACCAGAGCATATGACTGCCTCAATGACGCGGCATTGCTGTTAACGGAGAGTGTTTCAACAGGACTGTGCATGTCATGAAACCCAATTCGAGATGGAAAGGAAGCCCCGGAGTCAGCGGCAAGACGTCCTCTGCTCTAAAGGTCCCCGTGCAACGACTGGACAGATGCATCACGCTGATGGTACTGCACTCACACTGAGGATGGCCGCCATGCTAACCCTCGTGACTCGCTCCAAGTGGGTTATGGCGCCGCGTGAGGGCGGCACCACAGACACAGGGCGGTACTCGGGCAGCCAGTCGAGAGCCTTCTCGCGCTTGAAGGCAGCCGCGGCCGTTTCGCGCAGGTGAAACTCCTGCACGGCCATCAGGGGTTGAGCGGGGCAAGCTTGCGGAACGTACGGCCCGTGAATGTTGCTTCCGGCCCCGCAACGGCCCGAGCGATTGAGAGCCCACATGGCCCTTGGCCTCGGGCCTTCAACATTCCGTACGAGAGCGACCTTTACATAAAAGAGGATTGCTTCATGTCGACATACATGGGGAAACATCCCTGGCCTGCTGTGGCTGAGCTGGGGACAGCCCAAGGCCGCTAGCTGAGCTCAGGTGGGCGCACATGGTATCGTGCTCAGGAGACGCACCAAACCTACTGAAGCGGGTTTAAAATACCCAGAACGAGATGGCACCAAAGACATCAGCCCCACGGTCACGGTGGGCTTGTTCCCGCGCACCTGCAGGAGGTCCATACGGCTGTGCACGCTGTTGAGCACAGCGCGGGCCGTGTTCAGCGGTCGTGTGATCTCGTCGCTCAGCTGGCCAAAGGACACGGCGCTGGAGACCTTCATCCCGCGGTTTAGCCGACTTGACACGGACTCCACATGCGGCACACCCTTGTTAGCCTCCGACAGCTGTGCTGTACATGCTGGCGTGGCGCCTCTTTTCTGGTCAAGGGGCCATGTAATTGGCCCCCTAGGGTTATGGTTCTCATCATGCTGCACGCTCTTTGAGCCACGCCCGCCCATTCTCCGTGAGCACCTTCCAGGCCAATCCTGAGCTCCCGAAACAATTTAAGTTCGAACTGATAGGGCTGAAAGCATTTAATATCTGTAGATCGCAACTATGATCCCTGCGGCGTGCGCTGGAAGTTCCGATTGGACGTGACTGTGGACAACACCTCTTCAAAGGAAAAGCTCACAAGCTTTGAGCACTACACAATTCAGCGGACTCTGCTGACCAGCTTGGGTTTAGGATATGGAGCGTGTTCGCGAGCTCCCCTTGATGCAGTGCAAAGTCCGACAGAAGTTATGTATGATAATAAGAAGCTACTTTCACGTTGGGTGACTCGTGCATACCATATGTGCATACCATATATGTGACGGCTTGCTTATGCAAATCCCGTGGTACCGGAACGGATCTAGCGTAATTGGTTGTGATTCTTCCGAGCAATGCGGTTGGTTCTGTCGTGTTTGTCGGGCCCTTGTTGACCAGTTGACCCAAGGTGCTTGCCCAACAAAAGAGGGTGCTTGCAGCAGTATTTTATCCATTAGGAGCACAAGCCGTTGCTGGTGGCCACGTTCGGCCGTATCAATTTCGGAGTACCTCGGGTAAACGCGGGTTTCTTCGTTCACTGAAAGGAGAATGAACGTTCACTGAACCTGCACTGAACGCTCACCGTGAACGTTCAGTGAAGGTTCACCGTTCAGGCCCTTGTACTGCAAGCAAAGCGAAATCAACGTCCTTTTGTGCTTTTGACTTATGAATAGCTGCCTAAGTGACCAAAGCTGCAAGGGCACATATAACGAACCGATACAAGGCCAAGTAGTTATGTGAATACCTTTGATGTGCGTGGGAACAGCGCTGGAGCATGCGTGCCGTACTATTTTCCAAAATAGGACGACCTACAAGCGCACCGGTCCCTCACCATGATTCGGCACTCCCGAATCAGTTTCTCTGCCGGCTAGTTCTGCATAAAATCAACATGAATCTTGACAAGGCGCTGCTGGTTCTCGACAAGCATTGGCCAGGATTGGCCGGCCGTGCATCCTCAGACAATTTACTGCAATTTATATTTCGTCGGGTCCGGCATTTCGTACAGTCCTTGTTGGTTCGCCAGAAACCTGGCTTCACCCAGCTCCAAGCCCCTTTTGGTGCTATTCTCCTCTATGCTGCTGACCATTTCAGGTAGTGTGCGCTCCTTCAGAAGGAAAGCCAGAGGTAGCGCAGAGCTTGTAGAGTTATGCGTGCCGGAAATCCCTTACGGCACCTGCATGGGGCAGGCCCTGAGCTCAATCGTGTGACCCTCCCCGCAACGTGAACCGACGTCTCTTTGACCCATTTAATCCACGGTCCCTCAGCGCTGGATATGCGATGATCTTGATCATCATAAGCTACGACGCGCTTTCCTCCGTGCCTCTCCGTGTCCATATGCTGTATCAGGGTTGTATACGCCCTGCGCTGTACAATCAACCGCCGCCGTCGCATTGGCCAATTCAAATTTGTCCTAGTGTGGGTCGCACTGCTCTGTCGCAACCCCGCCGGCTGCCATGGTTCCGGGCTTGCGGCGACTTGACGGCTCCGAGACCAAAGACCGAAACTGAGAAATGAAGGGTTTGCATTGCCGCAGTGCACGGCAACAGAACGTCTCTATTTTTGCTCGGCAGAAGAGATTCCCTCGAGCCCTTGTTTAGTGAACATTTCAGCACGACGTCAACTGCGGCGAGTGTGTTTCTTCATTATTGGCGCGACGCTTGAGCGGCATATTATCATACAATAATTGTTAACGTCCGTTCCTGAGTGTGAGTTCCAGCAATGGCAGTTACCGTGGGGCGCCTGGTTAAAGATTAATCACGATTGCCAAGTTTAACACGAACCCCGACCGACACCCGTCAATGCAGACGCCAATACATTAGCTTATCATGTCTGGATCAGAAGCTGTGTCGACCTCTGATGTGCCGGAAAAGAAGGACTGCCCCATCTGCGTCATGTTCCGCGAAGGCGGCTGTGAGCAGGACTTCAACGTGAGTTTTGTAGCAGAGAAGACGTCTCCGTGTCAGCGCGTCTCCGACTGCAAACACACTCCTAAGAGTCTGCTCTTGTGTTCGTTACCCCAGAACTTCATGGACTGCGGTGTACGCGGAGAGAAAGGCGAAGGCGACTACAAAGATTGTGTACCACTGGTAAGGTTTGAGCCTGGCCGTAAGCTATGGGGCAGTTCTGCTGCCGCGTTTGTCAGAATGTCGACGCCCCTCGTCTTTGTTCGTTCGCAGTTTGAGGCTATGCGGCAATGTATGCAGCGCAACCCAGCGGTGTTCGGGGAGGTCCTTAAAGATGTCGAGGAGCTATCCAAGACCAACACCGAGTACCCAGAGGAAAGTCGAGCGCAAACAACGACGCAGCAAACGGCCGGAAGCGGTTGAACACTGTTGACCCATACGTCATTCGCTTATCCTGCGTTTGGAACGCTTGTAAGCTCCTTGAGGGCAGAAATGTGCTAGTGCCGACTGGTTGTATGCTAAACCAAATGGCGAAGGCTTCCGGTGACTATGTTAATACGCGCTTCGTCGTGTGACTTCACGACTTGCCAGGAGAAGGGCTGCTACGAGACCTATGCGACTGATAGTCGTCCATGCCCTTTTCGGTCAACCTGCTTGTTGGGCGTAATTGAAAGAAGAGCTGATACGGCGAATGACGACGGTTGCTAGTCAGCAAACCGTCCCGTACGCTGATTGTAATTTTAAGCTCTTCTGGCTCCATCACTGCGCACGAAGGATTCTGAACGATTTCAGTTTCGTCAAAGGTTGGGTCTACATCAGGGGTAGTTTCAATTTGCGGATCCTTAACATTTGTCACCGACACTCGCGGCCGTTGCCAGCTTGGAGCCTTGCCATCACCTGCGACATTTAAGCAGCGAACCACGTCGCAAGTCCGTGACAGTTAGGGTTAACGCACAATGGCCGTCCGCACTGTGCCCGGAGTCTCCCTTCTGGGACCAGTCTCCGCGGAGCACGCCGACATCCTCACGCCCGAGGCCCAGCTCTTCGTGGCCACGCTGCACCGCGTGTTCAACCCGCGCCGCAAGGAACTCCTCAAGCGCCGTGACGAGCGCCAAAAGGAACTGGATGCCGGCAGGTGCGGAGACGTTGTCCTGCATCCGCGCTTGGGGCTTGCGTCCCGCGTCTGCGCAAAGCCGGTAACCTTCCATACAGTCATTCTAGCTTCCATTACTGTTAAACTGGGTAAAGCGTAGGAATGTCGGTACAGAATCTAGCATCCCCGTAGCTGGGGTTTCGGCCAACCCACCCAACCTGGTTTCCAGCAGGGCCGTGGCCAATTGCTCGCGCGCCCGCATTTATGTCTCGTCTGTCGATATTCATCGTGCTCATATCGCTATTGCCTTTCGATTAAGTTGCCTCTTTCCATTATTTTACATCGTCACATCGTCTTCCGCCTCCTTTTCCCAGGTTTCCCGACTTCCTGCCGGAGACGGCCGCGGTGCGCGCGTCCCCAGCCTGGCGCTGTGCGCCCCCCGCTCCCGGCCTGGTGGATCGCCGCGTGGAGATCACCGGACCCGTGGACCGCAAGATGGTCATCAACGCCCTCAACTCGGGAGCCACCCAGTTCATGGCCGACTTCGAGGGTGCGTGCCTGCGCGAGGGCGTGAGCGCATAGGGCATTAGCGCCGCTGCGGCGCGAATTTGTTGATTACTGCGGGTTTCATCAACATATGAATGCGTCGGTGAGCAACATCCGTCGGGAGTTTGCTCTTCTGGTTGGCGCAACCAGTCCCCGGCAGGCATCGGGTCCGCTGAGGCGACAGCACAAGTTGCCTCCACGGCTGATGCGAATTCCCTTCCCCTGCCGTGTAACGCATGCAACGCCGAGCGACACAAATTGCTCTCGTGCACATTGTTCGGGTCGCATTCCGCGAGCTTTCACGGCCGACTGGGCGCGCCCTGACCTTCATGTCCGGCGCTTTCCGCCTGTGCGCTCTGGGCGCCCTCACTGGCTGTGTTGCACACCACACCCCCATGCAGACTCTCACGCCCCCACGTGGACCAACAACCTGGATGGCCACGTGAACCTGCGCGACGCCATCCGCCGCACCATCACCTACTCGGCCCCCAACGGCAAGCAGTACAAGCTGCGGGATGACGGCAAGTTGGCCACCCTGCTGGTCCGGTGAGTATCACAAGCGGGCGAATGGGGGACTTGGGCAGCGGCCAGTGAGAGGGCAGAGGGGCCAAGAAGGGCAAAGTGCGGAATGCTGTTATGTTTCTGATGGCACACTGGTTGGGTTGGGAGCGGCGGCAGTTCGTGCCGGCCGTTTGCCGCCCGTCACTGAAACCCTCCTGCAACCCACATCGGACGACGCGCCCCTCCACAACCCGTTTGCGCTCCTCTGTGACCCTCGTGCTCTGTGCCCGCTCGATCGTTCCCTTTCAGCCCCCGCGGCTGGCACCTGGAGGAGGCCCAGTTCCTGGTTGACGGAGAGCGCTGCTCGGGCTCCCTGTTTGACTTCGGTCTGTTTTTCTTCCACAATGCGCGGGCCACTCTGGCGGTGGGTGAGGGCCCCTACTTCTATCTGCCCAAGATGGAGAGCCACCTGGAGGCCAGGTGGGAAGCAAGGGGGAGGCGGGCGGGGGGGAGGAAGGGGGGGCGAAGCGAAGGGCAGAAGAGGCCAATGAAGGGGCGAAGGGAGGAGGAGAACAAGAGCCGGACCGAGAAGGGGCCATGAGTGGCGGAATAAGACGGAAAAGAGAGTGGGGTTGGCCGAGGCGGCGAAAGGAAGTGGGAGTGGGCTGGACTGACTGAATGCGCAACACAACGGGATGGACAGAGTTATTTCACATGGAAGATTGGCAGCAGCCGACGCACGTCTCCCTTTGGTCACGTCCCTTTCGCTCAATTTCTCAATTTACGTCTCCCGTTCTCTTTCTTCTTGCCTCGTTGCCGTGTGCTCCCCGCCTCAGGTTGTGGAACGACGTGTTCAACCTGGCCCAGGACACGCTCAAGATCCCCCGGGGCACCATCCGCGCCACTGTGCTGATTGAGACGCTGCTGGCGGCCTTTGAGATGGAGGAGATTCTGTTCGAGCTCCGGGACCACTCGGCAGGTAGGCGCAGCCGCGATACCAACTCGTGTGCGAGTCCTGGTAGAAACGTTATGGGATGAACGTTGATGTCTTCGACCTTTATACGCGGTATGGGGACGGGTCGGGGGCGGGTGGTACGGATCCGACTGCTGCTCTCTTCATCTGAACTTCCTCGCTACGGGCGAGTCACGGGCGAGATCACTCGTTTACCTTCTTTCCCTCTTTACTTCTTTACCAGGCCTGAACTGCGGCCGCTGGGACTACATTTTCTCGTTCATCAAGAAGCTCCGGAACCACAGGCAGTATGTGCTGCCGGACCGCTCGGCTGTGTCGATGACGTCGCCCTTCATGAGCGCCTATGTGCGCCTGCTCATCAAGACGTGCCACAAGCGGTGAGGGGTGCGGGCTGGGGTGTGGGACGAGTGCGGACCTAGGGAACATGGCGGAAGCGAGGTTTACGGGAGGGGAGATGGTATTGAGTGGTTTGTCGTAACTTTGTAAGGCACGGAAGGCCGAAGGATGGGCCTTGGCGGCACGCGGCGATGTTCCGCAGTCTTTGCATTTGTGTAGCTTGTTGGTGCGTGTGGCTCACTGGATCACTTCACGGCCTCACTCGACCAGACCTGACCTGACCTGACCTGACCGAGCTCTCTCCCCCTCTCTCGTCGCCTCCCTGTCGTACTGCAGCGGTGTGCACGCCATGGGCGGTATGGCTGCTCAGATCCCCATTAAGGACGACCCCGCCGCCAACGCAGCCGCGCTGGCCAAGGTGCGCGCCGACAAGGAGCGCGAGGTGATTGCGGGTCACGACGGCACCTGGGTGGCCCACCCCGAGCTGGTCAAGATCGCACTCGAGATCTTCAACAAGTGAGTACGGTACTGGAGGGCCTTGTCGTGGGAAACCCTAGCGAGTGAAGAAGGCCGCCGAATCGAGTCGTGCGCAGACCGGGGCGGAGCGGGATATGGACCCGGGCCGGAACGGGAACTCGGTTCGCGGGGTAGGCAGAGGGGGTTATCCACATATAGGCCGGAGTCCGTGAACGGTAAAGGAGGGGGGGAGCTGATCAGTTGCGGCTCGGGGAGCAAAGCGGGTTCGCGGGGAATGCGCCTCACCCGACGGGCGCTCCGCTGCTCTGTGGATGGCTGCCGTCCGTTGAGCCGTGAGGGGCTTCATTGACTGGAAAGACATGTGAAATTGCTTTGCGTGAAGCGCCTCTCTGTCAACTGTCCCGCGTCCTCTGCCGCCGCCTCTGCAGGCACATGCCGCAGCCCAACCAGTTGCACGTGCGGCGCGACGAGGTTGTGGTGACTGGCGCCGATCTGCTGGATGTGGGCGGGGGGCAGCTGCTGGCGGACGGCGGCATCACTGAGCGCGGTCTGCGGGACAACCTGTCTGTGGGTCTGGCCTATATGGAGAGCTGGCTGAGGGGAGTGGGCTGCGTGCCCATCCACAACCTGATGGAGGACGCGGCGACTGCGGAGATCAGCAGGTGGGGAGCTGGGGAGAGGCCGGGGGCGGGGGAGGCCGGGGGGCGGGGGCGAGGGATAGGGGCCGGAGCGGCAGGGGCTGAGGAGAGGTCGTGGCTGGCCTCCAGGGATGTCGGTCCTTCCTCGCCGACATGCATTTTGTCACCTCCAGAGCATTGTTCTGTCGGTGAGCGAGCTGTCTTGTGTCGTATCGCTCGCTCGTAATGAGTGCTGACAGTGTCGGAAATCTTGCGGCGGCTCTTACACCTGCACCTGGTCCTGGGTTCCGCAGGTCCCAGGTGTGGCAGTGGGTGCGGCACGGCGCCATCACCCGGGAAGGCCGCGTGGTGGCTGCTCCGTGGGTGCTCCAGATTCTGCAGGAGGAGGTGCAGGCGGCGCGCGCCAAGGTGAGGGACAATCGAGAGAGAGACATAAGGACGGGAGAAGTCGACACACGGAGGGGAGAAGGGGTCGGGGAGGTCTCTGCGGAGTGGGCCGGGAAGGCTCGGAAGGTGAAGGGAGGGTTCTTGCACTCGTGAGCATACATGTGACAAGGCCATGTGCCGCGCGCCATCGATGCCCCCTTCCCGCCGTCCCTGTATTGTGTGTTGCCTTTCTCAGCTGGGCGAGCAGCGCTTCTCTGCGTCCAAGTACCAGCTCGCCGCCGAGCTGCTGGCGGGCACCATTACGGGCGGCCCCTACAGCGACTTCCTGACCACACTCTGCTACGACCACATCCTCACCAAGCCCCCCTCGCGCATGTGAGCAGAAGCAGCAGCACCAGGAGGGAGAGGATGGGAGGCGGGGATGCGGTGGCTCAGCCAGGGCAGGCCGATGGAGAGCCGACGAGGAGGAGGAGCCGGCTGGGGCTCTGGGCCGTGCCGTGCATTCCGTCCAAAGTGCGGCAGACCGTGTTTTTTGTGAGTTGATGGTACTTGATGATGCTGTAAGGGGGGAGGCGGTTGTCTTGTGGGTTGCACGCCAGCCAGCAAGTTTCTCTGTTCCCGAGGAGGAGAATTTTTGCAGCTGCGGCAGCCGCGGCGGCAACGTTGGGTTCAGTTCTGGGTTGCGTTCTTTCGGGAAGTATTTTCCAGGAACATTGTGCACTGAGCACGTGAGCGTGCAGTGGAAGGCGGAAGGGTGGGCTGGGCGGTAGCATCCATGCTGGCCGCTGGGAGCGCCTACACATGCCCAGAAGCGCGATTGTCTGCGGCACGGAATGAGCAGGCGAGGCGAGGGTGTGGGCCGTGCTATACACCACGTGCCTGCACAGGTGCGCCAATTTTTTTGTTTTGATCAGCCGTCGTAGCTTGGCAGGCTTGAGGGTAGTGGGGTGTAGTTCATTGGGGGCCCAAACGATGGCGGGCCGAGTGGTGTGGCGCTGATGGGTGGGAACTGGTTGCCGGCGGTTGTGTTCCAGTCCAGGTACAGCGGCGGCGCTTTGCTTGGGAAAGCAGAGGCCTTCGGGCGGCTTTGTTGTTGTGTATCCGCGAAACGTAATCGTTTCGGCTCGGTTAATAACCGCGCGGATGAAGCGCCAGAACAAGTATCCGGTGGGCGGACAATGCCCAATGGGGTTGACCCCACGTGGGCGGTTGGCTTTCTGTTACGAAAGCGGTTCCGTTCCTTGTCGTTCCTCTTCCCTTCCCCGCCACGCAGCACGGCACCCAGTAATAGTGTCTCTACATGAGGTTTGTCATTAGAGTGGACCCCAGACCGATTGTAGAACATGTAGAGCCCGCGGGTCAGCTGGAACATACATGTGAGACAGTATGCAGGGGACCTGTGCCGCAGGAACCACACGTCGCGACAATGACGCGTCACAGCCGCGGCGGAGAACGCAACCATGGAGCCGTCTTTTGAGTCGAAATAAAACACATACCGCTTACTAGCCGCCACAATGTGGGGGATGTCATGGTAAGGAAGGTGATGTGATCCTGTCGCCGTCCCTAGACTTCAACCTCGTGGATTAGTGCCGACAGATACGCCAAATGCCGGGAACGGGAGAGAGTGGGGAGCGGCTGCCAAGGGCCCTTACACTGCCGGTGTAGGCTGCGCGCAAGCGGCACCCCTCAGCCCTCACCCCACCCCGCCGCAGACGAACGGCCGCGCAGCCCAATCAAGAAAACGTGGCGCGACCCCCGTCATTTTCGTCCGCGCGGTCGTGCTGAAGGCCCAGCCTTGCCCAGATCACCTTCAGTAAAGGGATTATTGCGGGCTTACGTTGGAGTAAGCCGGGTTAGTTAGGTGTAAGGCCTACGGGGCCGGCAGTGGTACGGCTGCTCGGCCCGCGGTCCGTGTTGTCAGGACCGCATAAAGTTGCGCGTTGGTAGCTGACATCTTATCTTGTGGAAGCAAGGTCTCTTCTGACATTTCAATTCTGTAACAGAATGGCAATGGCAATGGCAATGATCCGGAGCAAGAACTAACACGGCACTAAGCTGATCTTTTTGCTGTATCAGGGTTGATTTACCGTACTGGCAATGATCACAAATGACCAATCAAACCGAGAAGCGTTCGGCCTGCAAGCGAGCCCGCTGAGGCCGACAATACACTTGAGTAGGACCCATGTCTATTTTCTGTCCAACCTCTGACCACATTTTCGCACAGAGGCGGTGCCTTGCGATTAACAGTTTCGGCGGGCTCGCTCGCAGGCTTTGCATGCAGTCTCGTGTTTACTTTTCATGAAATTACACACACGTGCTATGTCATTTCATGCACTTTTGGCTGTGGGTACCTTTTCGTACGCAAAATCCTTTCGCGATTGTGTACATGGCGCTCCGTAACCGCAGCTCCACGGCAGTTGGCCCCGCGTACTTAAAGCTAGGCTCAACATCGAAAATATTCAGAGACTCATAAATCTTCATCGCTGCACCCATCTTTTTCCGCTAATCGGCGCCAGGCTCCCTCTCACGAAACAAGCACCATAGCGCCGCGCGGAATGTTCAAGCTCCCGGTGGACGTCTACTTCCTCATGGTGCCTATCGCCTGCGCTGCTGTGGGCCTCGTCACCATGACTGCTCGCATTCCAACCCGCGACCCAGAGTAAGTCTGCTGTTGCCGTCGCGCATTGACTGTCGTGGTACCTCAAGGCTGACGTGGCACGCGTTTCCGAAATGGCAGGGCCACTCGCAATCCTGCCTTTTATGAAGACGAGAAATATGCTGCATCTGTTGGCGCTCGTTACGGAAACGAGATCAAATCGGTAAGCCTGCTCAACTGTTCAGCTCGTTCGCATGGCGAAAGATGCGCCACCAACTCGACCCTCACTTGTCGCCCCTCAGCTCTTCGACATGCGCATCCGCGCCAAGAAGTTCTCCGTGTTTAACAACGAGGTACGCTTCTTGCAAAGGCGCATTCGTAGTATTGGCCGCTTATCACTTCTCTTGTTCCTCCTCCTGCAGGTCACGGTGCCCGAGTAACTTATCGACGTCATGGTTCCGGCTTATACTCGAAGATATCGTTACTAAAGTAGTGAATTCAAGGTTCTCATTTTACTGGTATTGGTTCTTGTATGTGATCGGAGTCTAGGTCTTCCCAGCGAGGTCTTGGAGACTTTCGGAGGTTTCGAAGTGAGTCTCATGTCGCTTTCGGTTTCTATGGCCGATATCTGTGCCCATAACTCAATGTGAACAGTACGCTTTGAGTTGGATAGTGGCTTTGTAATGTGCTTCTCGGTTGGTTGGGCGATTTGCGGTTTCGGGGCAGATACGCACCGAAGTGCCCACTGATCTTAGGGCGTTCCTGGCGATGATACGAGGCTTAATGCTGACTTTAGTGCGCTCCAGTACTCTTATGACTGGATAGATATAACGGGTCATGCACGTAAGGACGTGGCAAGTAAACCTCTTGGAGTCTCGGTGTGGACCACGCCCCCATGCTTTGTAAGGTTTGGATGGTTCTGCTGCATTCACCGGCGCCGACAAGTTCCGCAGCCATACACTACTGAGACGGTCCAATAAGTCCAGTCAGGGTTTCGCGATGGTCCCCGTTGAGCAGTGTGGACAGCATTTGGTAGGCGGGAAGCAGCGCGGGGCGGCAGTCCAACCACGCAACCAGCCTTCATGAAACTCGTTATACTACCACATCGTCCACGCTGTCGGACTACTCGATCGGCAAACATACGGATGCAGCAGGCTGTAAACTTCACTATATCAGTGTGACTTGCAAAAAGCTGGAAAGCTACGCCTGCACGGCCATCACTGGCCATCTCGCAGCAGACAGGCAGCAATTTGTGTTGCCCGGACCAGCCCGGACTGTGGTGCCCAGAATTGTCGTCAAGAACAAAATGACAGACCCACGACTACTGAGTGCACGGGTGCACTGACGGAAGCCTTCCAAGACACAAGAAGGACCGCGGGTCGACCTCTCTGCGTTAATAGTGTACAGCGGCGGCACGCCGTACTAATGGACTGGCCACCAGGTCACAACGGGCGGAAATCGTAGGCCCCTCGTCGCTTGTTTCACGTCACGCGCTGCACTGGCTTTACGTCCCTCCGTCCGGACAGGACGGAGCAGTTTGCCCCCCTACCGCACCGCCGCCAAGTGCCAAGAAACCAACAATCTAATAACGAATTCCACACAACACTTTGAATGGATCGATGTGCCTCCCTCCTATGTACATTTGCGCCGACTATCTCGTCCCCAGACATCGCTCCACGTTCCGCGTAACTCACTGCTTCAGTCTCTCTGGCCCCACCATCACCCCTTTCACCTCAAGCCGTGCTTAACAGTTTGTGCTAAGAAATTGTGAGACAATCGACACAGCTTAGACACACGACAAAGAAGGTATTGGGGCGCCTGGAGGTTCCACCTGCAGCAACCTGACAAGTGATAACCCAGAAGCCAGGCGTTGACCCATGGGTCATATAGGCCACACGGGCTCCCAGCCGCAGCCCCAGACGATGGCTTGATACCGCCACGGTGACAGTCTCAGTCAAAAACTTTGGACCGGACAGTGGTACCCGACCCGACCCGACCTCAGGAAAATTCCTGCCTGTGCTGACAGGAAGGCATCACCGGCCCACCACCGCCAACCGGCTCCCACTCTCTGTGTGTTATTCGCGGGAGTGGTCACACGCAGTACCGCATCGAACATTAGGTGCATCTTCCGCATTCAGCAGTCTTTGTTCCCGAACTGAGCCCAAACAGAGACCCCCGAACTTTAAGCTTAGCGCCGCACGCGGCCAATTGCGCCGCCAGTGGCGCCAGACGCCGGCCAACGTACGACACGTATGACAGGCATCGGCGCTGTCCGCAACGCCGCGACGGGACGCAGGGCGCGCGAGGGCAGGTACGCCACTGGCGCGGTCCGGGAACCAGCGTGGTGCAGCTGCGGGTTAGACGGCTTCCGGGCCGCACCGTGCTGCTGCAGCGGCAGGCACTGCAGCGGCGGCAGCTGTGAGCCCATGTGCCATACAGCGTAAGGCCCGCTCCGTTCGCTGCACTTCTCCAAGATGAAACCCACGATCGCCAGCAGCGCCAGGTGCGTGCGCTCCTCCGAGCGGGGCATCCCCCCGCTGCTGGCGCCGCCACCGCCCTCGGGGCCAATGACGCCGTCCTCGGAGCTGAGGGCCGCCAAGGCCATGAGTACGGCAGCCGCCAGAGGAAATTTCGGCTGTGGGCCGGCGAAGATGAGCAAGGAGAGTAGTGGCCACGGCAGCCGAAAAGCCGCCGATCGCCAATGTGAGAGGGCGCGGGTGGTATCGGCGGGGACAGCGGGCTCAGGGACGCCGCCGCGGCCGCCGGTGGCGCTTCTGGTGACGATGGCTGAGCCCACGAAGAAGGCGCCCGGGTGCTGTGACCAAACTGCCTGTAGGGCTTCGATGGCGATGGTGGGTCCAGCGGCGAGGACACCGCGGTCGGCGAGGGAGACGACGGGCGGCACCTGGCGGGCCGGTGGGGCGACCAACGGGCCGAGGGGGAGGCGGCCGCGGCCTCCAGCCTGTGCAGGTGCAACGGAGAGCGACGTCGTCTCGGTCGCGGTCGCGTTGATGACCTCCTTGGCGGTGCGCCTGGTGCAGCCCAGCGCCGCCGCCATCACATCCGCCTGGCAGTCGTCATCCGCCAGGAAGCCCCCGTGGCCCAGGTCCTCGCGGAGCAGAACGGAGGGCTGGGGGGCGGAGGGGCCCAGCAGCGCGGCGCGGCGGGCCTGGAGGCGGGGGAAGGGGGGATGGAGGGAGTGCGGGGTGATGCGGAGGAGCACCAGGCAGGCTGTCAGGCTCCACAGCCAGAGAGCAGGGACTCTGGGGCCGTGGCGAAGAGGCTTGCCCCTTCGTCCACGCCCCTTCGTCCACGCACCCCTCCCACCTTCTCCGTTAACCCTCCCTCCCTCCTGGCCCCTGTCCCATCGCGCTCTGGTGTCCCTCCCTGCCTCCCTCCCTCCCTGCCTCCCTGCCTCCCTCCCTCTCACCAGTATGGCCGCCACCTCCCTCACGGGCACCAGGTTGTCCCGCCCCGATAGCACCACGGCGCACTGCGGGGGCAGCTCCGAGGGCCACAGGTTGACTCGGGCCCAGTCCAGACGCCGACGGAGGGCCACAGAGCAGTGGAACTCGGCAACAACCAGGCCTGGAAAAGGGAGGAAGTAAAGGGGAGATTAAAGGGGCGATTCAGGTGGAGCGGCGGCGGCGGGTGGCGGCTGGCGGAGTCTGATGGGACTGGGAGGGATGGACGACACACCGTGACAGCGCACACCCACCACATGACCGTCCAAGTCACAAAGCGCACTGGTACTGACACGCAATGAGGACCCAGCATTCAGTGGGCAGAGACGTGCACAGGGCCTTACCCTTGATAAGGCTGCGCAAGAGGCGGCGGCGGCTGAATGGATGTTCCTGCAGCTGCTCCCCCTGCTCCCCCTGCTCGTGTGTCAGCGGCTGCTGGTAGATGGCGTTGCGGACTAGGTGGGGCAGGAACATGGCGAAGCTGGGGGGGCGGGCAGGGACAGGGAAGGGTGGAAGGGGAAGGAGACGTGATGCGGGAGGTACACATCTAGGCGGATCGAAGGGGGCTTAAACTTTTGTCGCATGCGGTGTCAGTCAGACCGGCGGGGCCGTGGACAGTTGATCGTTGGAAATGGCGCGGTGCGAGCTGCGAGGCGAGCACATCAGCACGCCCCGGTGACCGCTTGAGCGCAAGGCTTTTGAGCGCCGCGTGCCTGACTAGCGACTAGTGACCCACACACTACGGTATACAGAAATGTGGCTGCGGCCAGAGGAGGCGCCCCCTCTCCGCCTCTGCTCACCATACGGGGTCCACCAGTGTGAGGCGGCTGATGGCGGGGGCGGCGGACGAGGCGGCGGCCAGCTTGGTGAGCGCGGAGGCGACCAGGGTGCCGTACGAGTGGGCCAGCAGCGACATGCGCGTCACGCCCTGCGGTGCGGGGCACAAAGGCAGCGAGAAACGGAATGAAGCAGTAGAGGTTTGAATGGGGGGGCATGGTTCCTCCCGTTTCTTCGCCCTGAACTGTTAGAGACCTTCGCGACAACACCAACCACCACCACCACTCCGGAATCCGCGTCCCGACAGCCCCGGTCCCGGCCCCGCTGTCCCCGGTCCGTCACCCAAGCGCACTCCGTCCCTCCGCCAGCCCCTCACCCGTGCGGCCAGGAAGTCCGCCACATCGGTCGCCACCTCGTGAGGCGCGGGGATGGTGGTCGTCAGCCGCATCGACACGTGCTTGTACTGTACGGCATACACGGGCCGCCGACCGCCCGACGCCGCCACCAGCCGACCCAGCAGCCGCAAGTACGGCGTAAGGCCCAGTCCGATGCCGTGCAGGAACACCAGCGGGTCATCGTCGCCACCGTCGGCGCCAGCGGTTCCTCCAGCTCCCTTGTTGGTGGCAGGGCTGGCGGTGGCTGATGTGTTGTCGGAGGCGGGGGGCAGCCATGTGTAGATGGTGGCGGTGCCGTTGGGGGTGGCGGTGGCGCGGAAGCCCATGAGCTTGAGGGCGATGTGGGTCGCGGCGGCAACGGCCTCCGTCAGCAGGTAGAAGACGAGCGGGCGGTAACTGGCGACCAGCGGGTCGGCGGTGCAGGCCAGCAGCTTGACCTTGGCGGCGTTGGCGTTGGCGGCGGCGGCGGTGGTGGTGGCGGTGGCGGCGGCGCCCCCTACTGCTGAGGGCTGGCTGACTTGCGGTTGGCCGTTGTGCGAGTGCTGCTGTTGCTGTTGCAGCTGCTGTTGGGGTTGGTGGTGTACGAGCTCCATGAGGCGGGAGGCCCAGCTGCGGATGCGGGGGCAGGGCACGGCGGCGCCATCTGGTCCAGCGGCGTCGGCCTGCTCCGGAGCTGAGGCCGATGAGTGCTCTCCGGCTTCAGCGGCGGTTGCCGCCACTCCTGGCACTGGCTGCGCGGTCCCCTGGTTATGGTGGTTATGGTAGTTGTGTTGGTTGTACGGCAGCAGCAGGTACGCCAGCAGTTGTGTGACGTGGCTGAGGTGCAGCTGGTGGGGACCCGCCAGTCCGTTGAACCACTGGCTCAGCAGCTGGCCGCCGGACAGCAGCTGCAGGTGGCCCTCCTGCGAAGGCGAGGGGGACGGAAAGGAGGGCCAAAAGGACAAAGTGATTGTTAGGGAATGGCAGGCAATATGCATCCAGGCAGTTCGTCAGGACGCTGAGGCTGTTGGGTCATGGAGGCGTGAGGTGCGAAGATGATGCACTGCCCCGAAGTACGATGTGGGTCAGAAGCTCAGAACCCAAACCGTCTGCTGAACAAACGATTATCAACCGAAGGTTTCAGGACGTATTCCCCATGACCCCATCACGAGAGGTGCCGTAACGTATGTGGTTAGTATTTCAGTTGCGTCCGTTGCGCCGCACCACGCCACCCACCCGCTCGTCGAACAGCTTATCAGCCACTTGCTCCGCGTGAGAGCAACCGCTGGCCAAAGTCTCTTTGAGGCTGTCCGCGATGTGCGCAGCGCTGTCTCCAAAATGAGAGGCTGCATTCGTCTGCTTGCTGAGACGTCCAAAGCCGGGCAAGCGGATGGACGAAGCTGCCCCCTTCCGGCGGTTGGCAGCAGATGCGCCAGCGGGCGAGCTGTGCGCGCTGAAGCGAACAGCAGCCGATGCCGCGAAGGCCAATTCACAGCATGCCAGACTGAGCGCAACAGCCGGCGGCAGCGCAGCGGTTGCGGCGACAACAAGCGCAAGGGACACCTGCGAGGTCGGCATGGAGTTGTTAATCGGGATGGTTTTTTTGTCAGAACGCGGCAATTGTCGCGGCAAACCTTGATGCAAGTATAAATATGTACACGAATTACATTAGCGTGATGCAGCGCATATGCATTGCGTCGATATCGCTTGGAGGCCCCGGAAGCGCGAAGCGTTGCCCTCACACCGACATAACCATAACAACTGAACAAGTGTGACGCCGACTTACCAGCGAAGCAGCATCCACAGTCCATCTTTGCATGCAAAGATGGGCGAAAGGTTGTATGTTGTCGACGCCGGCAGGCGTCAATGGTAGATTGATAGGCGCGAAGCGTGAATTAGACTGAGCCGTGCGTAAGCATGCCGACGAAAAGTCGCACTCCGGACGCCCTGATGTTGCACTTATGTACTTATTAAAATAAATCATTTATTGCCTGGATATGATGGAGCGGGCGTCAGTCGTGCGTCCCCGAGGCCCGGAGGCCGACGGGACGAGTGAGGCTGGGAGTGAGGACCGTTGCTCGTTGCGAGGCCACCAGGCCGCGGGAAGCCGGGAACCCGCACGTCGCAGTGTAAGATACAAAATTAATGCCTGTAATAGTTATGCATCAAGTTTTAAATTTCGTTATATGCTTCAGAGACTTCCACGTGGTCTGCTTCACGTATTGAGCCCTTAAACTCTCGCACTTCATTGCACTTGGCTCTGTCTGAATTAAGCAACCCTTAGTAAATTTATATTTTACATGGCATTTGCATATGGCTGAAACTATCAAGACGAGCAGGTATGTGCACAATACGTTACAATTGCAACCGTTTAGCCATACCCGCTCGATAAAAGCAAGTTTCGACTTGTGGAGTGCTTCATGCATTATATCAACACTACAATTTCGTAGAAGATGATTGCTACTCTGATCCTAAGTACATCTCCTCTGTTTGTGTGATGAATACGCAAGTACTCGCGTGCTCTCGATAACGATGATGATGGTGCTCTCGAACTATCCAAATAAGAACTAGCAGACTGTACGGCGTGAGTCCAGGTTGCAGCTCGGTGAGGGGAGGCTTCTAGTGACGTACGCCCCGAAACGAGTCTCGCGGCAAAGACAGTTGGCGCACGTTGGTTCATTGTCAAAATTTGTGTGATATTCGGGCTCATGAAACAAAAAAAGACTTATCTTGCGCGTCCTGTCACGAGCGAAGAGAGCGATTGTCACAGCTTGGGTGCGCTTTCGAGGTTTTCAAAGATAGGCGCAAATCCGATATATTACATAATCTCGATCCCGACAGCTAACGAGGGTCATGGGACGGTTCGTGCAATCCTTCGGTTGGCCGAGTCTGCCGGATCGCGGCGCCGCGACCTTGCCGGGCGCGACAATGCCCGTGAGGCTGCGGCAGAAATAAAGATATGGTATGCTGTGCGATACGCCTGGACGCTGCTGGCCACTCAGCAAAACTCCGCTTCCTCCGGTTTGACCGTCGAGTTGCATCCGGCTCGCTCACATCCAGGAGGTGCACGGCGAGGAGGTACATACGTGTGTTCGATCGCCCACACCGCCATTTTTCCCAGCCCTGGATCAGCGCTGTGTCCGCTGCTGCGTTGGTTGTTTCACGCAGTCCTTCACCGGTCCTGCAGCCGTCCGAACATAACGCCAGCCAAAGTCGCTGCCGCACGCTGCCTACCGCGGGCGCCTCAGCGTGAGACGATAGGAACCCGGTCGGCCTGCCCAAGCACGCACGCAAGCCACCCGTGCGCCAGCCATATGTACACATATGTACCCATATTCTACAGACAGAGATTACATCACAGCAAAGCACACCGAACGAATTGCGAGACAATTAGGATACTGGAAGATTGTAATCTCACTTTCGGCACTTGTCGACGCAATTGGCCAAACCACGGCATTTTAAAGCTTTGAGGGATATACACAAGCACTACTGACTATGGAACTTGTACTTTTTCGGGTGTCGCCGAAGGCCAGGTCTCGGGACCAATAGCGGACCAACCGACATGTACCGTGCAAGAAGTGATATAGGCCCGCCCACACAAAATTCATGCGATGTGTACAAATACACGAGCATTATTCCGTGTGCATAATTTGCTTTTGTGCTAGCACAGGGGTAGCGTGCCACAAGGTAGATGCTGATGTGCACATGCCTGCCGACTCTTTGTCCTCGCTGGCACTAGCCCTGGCTTGCTTCTGCATTTATTCATGGCATCATGTCCTGGTATGTTTTGTTACCCTATGAATGATGTCATTGGGTTGTGCGTGAACCGCAGATTTTGACGGTACAGAGTGAGAGGCCGGGAGGCCAACGAATTTGAGTGATTGTGTGATACCGTTGGCAGGCCATCCAGGCCGCGGGGAGTTGCTCGTTGGGTAAAACCGCTCATATATATAGACCATATGTAGACGAAGACTTGCATAGTCAAGCACACTCCCGTTTGGCTCCCTTGGACACGGTCAGTTAAAATTCTTTCGCCCCTTACTTTCTTCTGTCAAAGTTCTTATCGAGTGTTCGCAACAATGTCAACCGAGCTGAAGACAAGCAGGTAAAGCCTGATAAATTTAGTAGTGGAACCTTATGAAGGCTTGATATTTCTGAAATGCATGCAACGAACATGGGATGCATAATAACTGAAATGCCGTGGTGTCCCGCGAATTTGGCGATAGCCCATTTGCATCAGCCACAAGCAGTAACCCACCTGCCCGGCGCGACCCAAATAATTCATGACCTCGTTTCCTTCGTCGCCCCGCAGGCAGGGCTCCGTGGTCCCCTTCACGCTGATTGAGGGCCGCGATGCGTGGACTGCCGCCGACTACCCGGTGCTTGAGGATCACATGCTGCACCTGACCCCGGAACACGTGGCGGAGCTGGACGCGGCGGTGCAGGCGGTACTAGCCAGCGGCAAAAGGCTGCAGGTGCGTGGGGTCGGGGGCTGATTCAGGAGAGTGCCCGGCACGATGGCCAAAAACGGAGAGGAGCCGAGTGGTGACCGTGGCAGGGATGACATTCGATTTGGGTTTCAACTGTGGGAAACCAGGGGATGAAAGCACACCAACATTTGCAGGATGGATTGTCTTCAGAGTGTATCCAGTAACGCAGCGAGCAGACATGCCTTCTCAGCAGCATACGGTGGATCTAAAACATTGACACTTTCCACATCGCCGTTCCCCGCTGACTTTTCGCCCCCAGGACGTGGACCTGTCCGACTTGGACCTCCCCACGCTGTCTGGTCCGCTGTTTGAGGCGGGTCGGGAGGCTCAGTTCGGTCGCGGCTGGGCGCTGGTCCGCGGCGTGCCCGTGTGGCGCTACAGCCGGCAGCAGCAGTTGGCTGCGTACTGGATCCTGGGGCTGCACTGGGGCCGTGCCGTGCCGCAGAACGCAAAGGGCCACCTGATTGGGCACATCAAGGACATCGGACACGACCCCAAGAACCCACTCACGCGACTCTACGCCACCAATGCCGCGCAGCCCTGGCACAACGACGGGCCCGCGGACCTCGTCTGTAAGTCGTTAAGGGGTCGGGAAGAAATGAAACCCCCGCTCGGAGAGAACATTTCTGGGGCATGGTCTGTAGCTTTGGTTTGCATTGTTCGCTGTTTGGGTCCGCCGGTGTTCAATTAAGGGCCTGTCTTACCCATTTGAATCCAAGCCTTATTCGTTGTCTGCGAATTCCGGCCCCAACTCTGGTTGTGACGGTGTTTCATGGCAATCACGCGTTATTCGTTTCCCTGCCCTCTATCCCTGCTGCCCCCAGCGCTGCTGTGCCTGTCGGACGCTGAGGAGGGCGGTGACAGCGGCTGGTCCTCATCCATCTCAGTGCACAACGAGATCCTCCGCCGGGCCCCGCACCTGGCACCGGTGCTGGCGGGACCCTGGTTCTTTGACCGCAAGTCCGAGGTGCCGGAGGGTGAGGTGGGGTGGCTAGGAGTTTGGTGGGGCCAGGCTAGGACGGGTGGATCTATGGGTTGGCGTACGTGGAGTGGCCGATGTGTCCGGATGCACTTCGGACCACCGGTGTGTAAGGCAATCGTCGGGTATGACTGGGACATCTTGGGGATTCTAACCCACATTTGTGCATGGCTAATGCTAGATACGAAACTCACATGTCCACGTGCAAACGGTTTGCGACATAAGACTTGATTTGTACGCGTTCCGGTTCAGCACCCGGGTGTATCAGCGCTGTCACCTGCCGCGTAGCGATCCATTAAGTGTGTCCTTCCTTTTCGGCTCTCCCCTCAGGCAAGAAGCCCTTCTTCGAGATTCCTGTCTTCAACTACCACCGCGGCTACCTTTCGGTCAACTATTCTGACAACTACTACCACCTCAGCCAGCGCCACCCCGAGGTGCCCAAGCTGCAGCAGCAACACCACGAGGCCATGGCCCTGTTCAACAACCTCGCATGCAGCCCCGAGCTCAGCATCCGAATGGTGCTGCGGCCAGGGGACGTGCAGCTGCTGTCAAACCACACATGCCTGCACTACCGAGGGGCATTCCGCGACAGCCCCCAGCACACGCGGCACCTGCTGCGCCTGTGGCTGTCCCCGCCCAACGACCGACCGCTGCCCGAGTGCTACTCAGAGATCATGGCGGGTAGCGTGGTGCCGGGCAAGAGGGGAGGGATCATCATCCAGGGGGCGGCACCAAACATACCGACGGAGGCGGAGTGAGGCGGGGGGCCGAGCATGGCTTTCCCAACTAGCGCAGGCAGCAGCAGTCGCAGCCAGAGTGAGCACTGCACCTAGTCCAGAGCAGCACTGAACCTGTTTTACGCGACTCTTTTGGGCAGTGGATAGGGTTGTCCCGAGGTTGCGCGGCGCGCACGATGTGTGTTTTTACGGACCCACCCTAACCGGTGATGAACTTATGCGCTGTTCCCTGTGCCCCTTGACTACGGCACTTGCATGAGAGCCATGCGCGCACCAGGGGCCTATAAACCACCACCGTGCCTCTTGAGCTTATTTTGGAGTTTATTTTGTGCCCGGCGCATTGCGCATGGCGTTGATCATCTCCTCCCTGTGTTTGGGGTGGAACGGATGCCGATGCATGGTTACAGTATTTGTCGGTTGTACATATGCACCGGGCATAAATACAGCGGTTGGGCGCAATCATGGAGCAAAGCAAGAATGACCCCAACATGGACTGAGAGCACGATGTGTGGCGTTTGGAGGATGTGACTACATGGTGAATAAGCGTACGGTGTTTGGGTAGCGGCGTACGACAGTCAGCGAGGACAGTACTACTGCAGTAAAAGTAGACTGCTATTTGTTGGGTTTCCTTGGGAGCCTACATGGGCGTAATGAAAATGAACCTTATGCTGAAATGTATGTGATGGGTTTCACTTGCCTGACCGACGTCACGCATGTTGGGAGAAGAGGGCAACGATACCCCACCCACGGTTGGGTATTCCGCAACCTTGTAACGGAAGAGGCTCAGGCCTGCATCCTTGGACCACCCTGATCACATCGGTGCACCACGCTTCTCAAGACGGTGCACGAGCATGCGCCGCTGCCATGCAAAACCCGCATGGAGACCCAATCCTCCACACATCTCCAGGCAAGGGGTTACCTGAGGGCCTGGCTATTCCGGGTCGGGTCTCCGGTCACTTGGGCCCGCTTTCCGCGGTTGGGGTTTCGGCCGCAGCAGTGTCAGGTGCGGCATGCACCAATAATCCGTTTAGGTCCCCTGTAACCCAATCCATTCAGAATGTGCCGCACCGCATCGACGCGGGCGCTGACACAGGTGACCTCGCAGGTCACACATTCGGCTTTGCTGCCCACCGCATCACTGAAGGCCTTTGCAGTCTCGATACAGAAGTGAAGGCCTTCGCGGCTGCATCCGACAATTATCGCATACCAGCTTCCCTTCCCGAGTTGCAGTCGTGGATCTGGGACTCGAGGTGGAGCCGCCTTTGCTTGCAGCCCGCCCTAGCTGACGGAACCCTCCAGCCTGCGACCCCACTTCCCAGCCCTTAATACCGCCCTTCGCCGCGCTTTCCCTCCTTGGTGTACACAGCATCCCCGCAGTACCGTACGTTCGATGCAACCTAAATACGGTATCTCCCCTCCACCCCAACTGCGCCCCGGCACCAGCCCGTCCTACAGGGAAACTGCCACCGCTGCCGCCGCAATGCAGCTCGTGGCCATCATGGCATCTCTGCTGCTCCACTCCCCCGACCGACTCATACTTCCCTACTGACTACTTCTGGCTACGGCCTGCACAGGGAAGCCCTGCCGCTCGCCCTTCGCAAGGCCCTTCTGAGCACGCGCACGATCGACCCCCACTGGTGTTCCTTCTCATTCCTGGCGCATCTCACATCTCACATCCTGCTCCTACTCTTCCACCCCCGCTGCTGCCGCTGCTGCTCTCCTGCTGCTACTGCTACTGCTGCTACTGCGCCGCCAGTCCCTCCACCACCTGGTCCGCCGCTACGATCACCTCCAGGTAGGCCGCCACGTTGGAGGGGGCCACCAGGGGGCCGAAGGGGAGGCCGGAGGCCAGACGCAGCAGGCGGCCCACAATCTGAGACGGCAGCAGACAGGAGGGTCGGTGGGTCGGTGTGTGGCAACAGCAGGGTCGGTGGGTCGGTGTGTGGCAACAGTAGGGTCGGTGGGTCGGTGTGTGGCAACAGCAGGGACGAGAGGCATGGCGGGACGCGCGGTTGTGAGGGGCCGGGATACGCTAGTCGGGGATCCGCGGGGCCGGGTCTCGGGGCCGGGTCCCGGGCCGGGTCCCGGGGCCGGGTCTCGGGCCGGCAGCTGGCCGGGTTCGGCATGGCGGCAAGCTCGGCGTACAGGAAGTAACTTACGGACCGTGAAGTCCGCCAATTCACCGCGACGCAACTAGGGCCATGAGCCCACGACCCATGCGCGCAAACGCGTTGTTCCGTGACTTTGCTGTCCGCAATCGCGGGATCCGTCGGGAGCATTACTACTCGCGCACCGCCATCAGACTAAGGCCTTCGGAGAGGCGCCAGGCACCCCTGCCGTGTTCCTGCCCTCCTCCTAGCGCCCGCGCCCGCCTGGTACACCGCGTCTCATCCCGCCACACGGTCCCTCCAGACGGGTGACCACATGTCCACCTGCCCGCCCGCCTGGTCGCCCACCTCTTGCTTCAGGTCGTACAGCTGACTCTCGGCGCACATGGCCGCCCGCGATAGCTGTGTGACGGTCAGGGAGCCGCCGCCGCCAGGCCCCGCACCACCCGCCCCTCCCGCTGTCCTCTGGGGGTACAACGAGTCCAGGCAGATGCTCAGCAGAGCCCCTGCGAACACCCAGGGCGGGCAAGGGCAAGGATGCGGGGGAGGGCCGCGCCCCGGGAGCCTTCCTCTCTTTCTTTCACGGGAAGCTGAAAGGAGCACTGGCCCCGCCCCGCCCCGCCCCGCGCCCGCCAATAGCGCTCTCACTCACCCGCCACCGTCCTGGGCGTCCTGCCCTCGTGCCAGCCCCTCCGCAGCACCAGCCCCGTCAGCTGCAGAGCGCGGCGAACCAGCGGATGGGACCACACCGCCGTCTCACTGACCGGAGCCGCCGCTGCCGCTGCCGCGCCACCGCCGCCGCCCTCGTGCCCTGCGGCGGCGGTCTGCTGCAGCGGCAGTGGCTGCAGGGCCCCCGACGCCACCAGCTCCCGAGCGATGCGGACCACGAACCGCTCCACGTCCACCGCCGGCAGGGACAACCGCAGGAACGACGCCTGCTGCCTGGCTTGCGAAGGCCGGGTTGGGATGGCGAGAGGGGTGTCACTTGGTCAGTGAGCCGGCGCAGCTGCGCGGACCACCAGCCGACCCCATATGCCCCATACGGTATGTACCCAGGTCGTTTCTGTCGACCCGAAGTTGCGTGAAGTGCAGACGGGGCCCCTGACTGGCCCCCAGGATCCACTGCTCGCGAACCCAATTCTGATCCCGACCCCGATCCCGGGCCCCGCAGCGAACCTCACGGGCCAGCACGGGTCCTTGACCACCACGACCGGGCCCCAACAGCGCTCCCTCCCTCCCTCCCTCCCTGGGCTTGAGGTCCCTCAACCCCAGGCCTGGAGTCCGCACCTACCTGGCCATCTCGCCCACCCGATACATGTCGGTGGCTGTGGCCATAGCCACCTCAGCCAGGGTCAGCGTGCCCCGCTCGCTGCGAGCCGCCAGGTACAGCAGTGCACCTAGCCGGGCAGCCGAGTGCTGGCCGCCCATGGCAGGGGGACCGGGGGTGGACCGTTTCGCCGAAGACGCGGCGGCGGAGGCGCCCGCGTGCTCTGAAGACAGCATCACCTCTGCGCCCGCGCCGTCGTCGTCGTCGCCGTCGTCGCTATCCCATGCATCCCCAGGGGTGCTGCCTTCGCGTCCACCATCCGCCTCCGCCTCTGCGCCCGTCTCCAAGCAGCCGCCGTGCTGCCGTGCTGCTGCCGTTTCTGCGGCCGCCTGATGTATCTGCACAGGGCATTGATATGCGGGCGGTGACAAACCGCCAGAAGAGCACGTGGCCGGTCCGTTACACCCTCGGTTGGTTGGTGGGTTCCGCACTATGCAGCCCGCTTCCGGTCGCACATCGTAGCCCCAGGCCCACCGACACCGAATCCGCATTCCGAGCGCGGAACACAAGAATTGGGCCGGGCGCCCAGCACGGCCTTCCAGACAGCGCCCGTTCGGGCAGGTGAAAAGCATCCGCATGCGGCATTCGCTCGCTTTCCCTGCTATGAATGGCAGTGCTTCAAAGCACACGTCCATCAAACCGATCACCGAGCAGCCTCACGCCCGGGAGCTTGGTCACAGGCCTAAGCCCGGGAGCTTGGTCACAGGCCTAAGCACCCACGTGTGCCCTCCACCTGCCCGGCCCGCGCCCCACGCTGTTCCACCAGCCTACCCGCGCTAGGAAGCCCGCCGCCAACTGGGTTACAGGCCCCGGCAGCCGCAGCGTCGCCGCCAAGCCCTGCAGCTCGTCCAAAGAGCGCCGCTGCCGCTGGGCCCGTGCACGGTCCGACCCACCGCCCACGCAGCGTGCTGCCGCCTCGGTGCCCGCGCCAAAGGAGCCCAGCGGCAGGGCGCCGCCGGCCGGCTGACCCGCTACGCTGCAGATGGTTGCGAGGGGCCACGGTGGAAATGGGCAAGGCTGCAGTACGTAAGCAGCTGCAGGTGGCGGGAGAGGGCTACAACGCAGGCGATTGTGGCATCGCGGTTCTTGGTGGTTCCGTCAGCTTCAGCGCGCCACGCGGACTTTTAATCTCTCCATTTGCGCACGGCGGTGGTCCCACCATCATCATCTCAAGCACGCCAGAAGCCAACGCGCTTATGAGCGGCCCCACACTCGCGCGCTGAGAGGACCGATCAGTCAGGACACGACCGCGTCGTGCACTGACCCTCAGTCGCATACGCAGCTGTGACTGCGACCTGGCCTCCGACCGGGTGGGCTTGCTGGTGGTCGTCCTGATAAGGCGCTAGTCCCTGCTGCTGCGACACATATCCACAGCTTTCGCAAACGAAGCATGAGCCTTCATGGTCATACGTCACGGCGGATACACCACAGCGCGTGCAGAGTTCGGCTTCGGCGTCCATGCGACTATGTTGCTACCGCACAACGGAGATAGGGCAAAGAAGGCTGTCTGTATGGCATAAAGTCTTCGCGATGTGAACCCAGCTTGTAGTACTGCGCGGGGCAGATGAGGAGCCGGGTCACGGAATTATGCATAACATTTCGTATTGCACGCATTGCATTGTATACGTCCTGTGTACACACACCGCACCCATACTCAACATTGTGCTATTCATTTTCGTAAATTAGGTACAGACTTCATAAAGTAGATACAGACCTGCGCCCTAACGGTCTTTGTTTCAGCCATGACGCGTCACCCTCACGGCCGTTACTTGGAAGGTCTCGCGGCATCGTTGTTAGTGGTCCATCAGCAGGGTGACGCTATAGCATCGGCGGACTTCGCATCGCTGTGTGAGCACATTCTGGAGGCGTTCGACCACTTGGGGACCATCATGTACTTTGCGAAATTGGAGATGGGAGGAAAGGTCGAGTCCATTAAACGCGTCTCTGCCCAGCTGATAACGCTGCGAGAGGTGGTGGAGGTGGACATCAGGGCCAACCGGGCCACTAACAAGGGCAGCTGCGCGCGGAACCTCCACCGCCTCATGCTGGTCATCACTTTTGTGCGCCTGATGCTCTCCAACCTGCTGGAGAACCCGTCCATGCAGCTGAAGGACGCACTGTGGAACGCGTATCAGGGCTCGCTCAGCCCAATCCACACCTACATGGTCCGCACGGCGGTCTGGGCGGGGCTCGTCACGATGCCCAGCCGGGAGACCTTCATGCGCAGCATTGGTGAGACAGAGGAGTCGGCGCGCGCCCACGTCCCCGCTGTGGTCGCCGCGGCGGGCGAGGTGGTCGCGCGCTTGGAGACGCTGTACGGCAACGGACTCCGGATGCCCGCATCGGACGTGACCTTCATCCCAACTGCGCCTCCCGCCCCGGCCGCAGCACCGCAATAGGCCAGCCCCGTGCTGTGCCGTTGTGGTCAGCTGACCTGTGATGGTGAGGGCTTGCGGGGAGTTCAGACCACACTAGCGGACTGGCGCCGAAAGATCCCCAGGTCGGCACCTCATGAGAGACATATCACTGAATCCTGTGTAGCAATGGGATGAAGCAATGAACATATACTTCATCTTCTTTGCGGCGGCGGGCTTTAGGAGCGCGCGCGTGGAGACTGTTATGATGACAACAGGCGGGGCAACTTGCCCTTCCTGGAAGCGTACGGCTAATGATTGAGTGGATGAGGCGGTGCGGTCGGCCTATGCACGGCTGTGGTCGGGCCGCGTGTGCACTTTGCAGCTCGCAGTGGTAAGCGGCCTTGCATGCTACTCTTCTGGTTCACAGCGCGGAATGGCGACTCCCGATATCTGACCAACGGGGGCTGTGCGGCGATCCCTATTGGGGCGGGCACGCGGGCGCAGACGCGAGTGCGCACAGAAAGGTGACTGCTACGTTGCTTGCCGCCTTTGCATGCGTGCATGAAATCGGACCATCACCGTCCATCAGCTGAACGAAATGGGTGCTGACTTGGTATGTTCGCGCGGAGGGCTGCCAAGCTGCCGTGGGGTGCGCAAGCCCCAGGCGCAAGGCAAGCGCACGAGAAGACGAGGTTGTGTGGGGGCCCCTGCCAACCTGTCGGCTGGGCGGCGCCGCGGGAGAGAGTGATGGCGGGTGGCGATATTATAATAAATCTGCGCCTCTGTCGATTTAGTCGCTGGCTGGCGTGCCACAAGGCTGGGCTTCGGGCCATGAGCTTGTATGTGCGTTTTGTGAGGTTTGTAGCAGTATAGGGTGTCCGGCGGGTCGACTGCGCTGCAAGTATGGAAGGATCGTTGGCGCCTGCAGGAGTGGAGATTGTGGTGGGTCGGTTTGGACTAGTGTGTGTTTGCGTGTGGCTTGCACTGCATAGGAGGGAGTGTGCGCTGTCACCGGTTACATTCAGGAACATGCCAGACCAAAGAGGGGAGCTCTTCGCTGGTTTCGCGTTTGTAGACGTTGTAGTGACCAATTCCCGCCGCATCCACTGGCGTTGCCGCGAGCCGCCGTGATGGATGTGGCGGCTAGTCTCCTGACAAGGGGAGTATCCGAGTTGGGAAATCAGGTATCGCGGCTGGATAACACCCTCGAGGTCGAGAGCTTTGCATACCCGCATTTCATTGCGCAGCATGCCGGATGGTACCAATAATGTTGATGTTATACCCCGGGATTCCGCTGCCCTGTGGAACGGTCCCTCGTCCTCGGATTTGATGAACCCTACGATTACCCGCTCTCCAGCATGGAGACCCTTCACGCTTCTGACCAAGATGCATTTCAGGGTTGTAAACTTTTCTCAGTCATCTTGGTTTGCGCAGATATTTGGACTATGTTTTCGACGGTGTGGTTGGTGTATAGGCGGGTGCGGACGTCATGGGACATCGGGGGAAATCGAACGTATGGAGAGATTCTCGCAGTATTTGCAAGATCGACGATCGACATGCAGTTAAAATCAATGTTGAGTGTACTTTTGTCTCAATCCGGTTATTCGGCGTCATTGGGACATACTGCACTCAATCTCCCTGGGCACCCCCAGTCAGGCAAATGGTACCGTGCTTGGCCCCCCGAACGCTGGTCTCGGTAAGGGTCAAAAGGTGGGCTTGCTCACGAACGCTCACGACACATTGGCCATGGCCAATCCACCACGGCCATGCAGGCTCTCCCTCCGGCGCGTGACTCTTCAACCATAGCACAAGCACACAGCTCCTGTCCCCTCCTCTGAATGATGTCCGTGTGTTCATGCTTCAGGGTTTCATCCAGCAAACGAACGACTCAAAACATAACATGGATCAGTACACAGACCTTCAGCTTAGCGGCCCAACGAAAAGCGCTAAATTCTTCGGCGTCGACGGTGTTTCTCCAACACCTTTGGTAGCGACGCGGCCACTTGTGCATTCCCGACTCTGTATCCCAGCCTGCGGCCACGGCTCGGCTGGCAGCCTCGGAACCCCTTCGGACATTCGAACGGAAGCGTCGGCTCCAAGCGCGCGAAGGTCGGTCATGACCAAAGACGCCTAAACACATGCAAACAACGACCAAACACGACGAAGCTACAAAGTTTCGTGGTTCACAATTCACCCTGGCAGCGCTAATCGGAACCGTTAGTCATACAAATTGTGGTCATCAGTGATTCAACGGAAACGGGCATGCGGTTGGGGTCAGAAGATTCCAGCTGTTGCACCGCCCAGAGACGATTATCACGGCGGTCGAGCTCCCTTCCATAACGAGTACATCCGCATTCCAAGTTCTCCGTGCTGGCCATTCCAACAGTTCCAAGCCCAGCAGCAGTTCGACGCCCAGTACTGCCAGCAACACCCAATCCTGCATGCTGCTGCTGCGCACGCGGTCCCACAACGCTTGACCGAACCGGGCAAGGCCGGATCCGCTTAGCTGCTCGTCTGTATCACCACCAGCACGGTTGTCGCAAGCATCGCCACCACAATGCCCACCAGCACGCCAAGGTACGGCACATTGCCACCGGCGTCGTCCGGCTTGTAGTACGTCTTGACGGTCTTGACCTGCACCGAGTTGGGTTGGGTCGCGTTGGGTGCACACGGGGTTGAGTTGCGTGACGGTGCAACTCATGTTCAGCCAACTACCGCAGGGATGGAACTTAGAACACAGGTGGTTCCCACCATCTATCCAGTGGTACACACTCGCGCGCATTTAGAGGCGGCCAGTGAGGTCGTACCTGCTCCTCCTCGACCCAGTCCTTCCAGTAATCACGGGCGGTGCCGATGACCTTGCGCCGAAGAGCCCTGGGTCAGCCGGGCAAGGAGAGAAAGACGGAGGCAAGGGCAGAAGGACGGAGTCAGGTGGGATTTGCAACAGGGATGGTACAGGTAGACATCGGTAAAAATGAAGGCGCGCAGGGACAGACAACAGCAGGGCGCACATTCACTGATCTGTGAGGCGCAGGGTGGACTGACTGTAGGAATGTCGGAAATGTTCGCCATGGCGCCCGGGAAACACGGCGGGCGCGACTTGTTGCGGAATAGTGCGGCAAGTTCGCGCTCGACCACAGCAGCCGTCACAACACGTGCACCCATGCACAGGAACCGTCGTGTATGTTCCATTCATTCATGTGTCCCGCGTCTCACTCACTGGTATTGCTCCGGGGTCATCTTGCCGTCATCGCCACGATTGCCGTACTTGGCCTCGTACAGCAGGTCCGCATCACGCTGGCTCCGCGTGGACGTGAAGTCGAGCGCGTTCAGGGCCTGAGACAGCGCGCCCTGCCTGCAGGAGAGGACCATGATGGCAATGTTATGATACAAGGAAAGCAATCATTGGAGGCAGACGCAAAGCAGCCAGAGCAGTGTGCGCTTTTGTTGCTGTCAGGCCCCATCCCTGCCGACTGGAATAAATAGAGCATTAGACATTATATCTAAACAAGAGGCAGTGTCTATAGGCGTTTCGGATACACCGTGCGTCCGTATGCCACAGCCTTAGACCAGCATGGCCAGGCGAATGTGTGGCTGACGGACGCAACAGTAAAGCGTCCGTTTCCACAACTAAAAAATCTTACTTCGGCTTTGGCTTGTCTTCGACGACCGGGGCCTTCTTTGCGCCCTTCGTTGTTGAGGGTTTCTCCTCCACAACCACCGTGGACGACTTCTTCTTGAACAGCGCCGTGGGGACCACTGACTGGCGTCCCCGTCGCGGCACTTTAGTCGGCTGACCTAGACGTTGCTGCTGCAACATGGCCATCCTGGGTTGCAAGGCGGTCAGAAATTTGGTTCTAGCCGGACGAGCGATTACCGGTCGACCGTCGTCGACTGACGCGTCGAATAGATTTCGCTTCAGCCGAACAAGTGCAAATGTAAAGTATTGGACTTCACATTCAATGCCGACTTGAACTCTTAAAGGCTCCGTCGCACGGAAAACTGTGAGGCTGTCGCACGTGCCGTACATCGTATTCGCTCTTGTGAATGGGGGGTAACTGTGTAGGCATCTAGGCATTAACTTAATTTGATCAACGCCGTCCAGGTGACACAACGCCTTGTGTGTGATTGACGCGTTTAGAGAGCGAGTTGCGCATCCAACCTTTTCTTTTTCGTGCGACATCCAATCAATATCGCTCTCGTGCTTTAAATTATCTATTTGGTGCCATCTAACAGTATGCAGCAAGGGATCCTGCAGTCGGGTCCAAAAGCGTTACAGGCGCGATGGAGGCCTCCCACTATACTACGCTGCGCGCCTGGCTTAGCGAGGAAATGTGGACGGATACGCGCTTTCAACGCGCATCAGAATGATTATATCGTTCTTCCCTCGGCTCCGCCACTGCGGGATGACGTCAGTGCCGTGGAGCGCCTACCCCATCAGCGCAGCGTCGGCCTGGAGGCGAGCACCTCCGAAGCCCAATTGACTGCAGCCCCGCATCAATCTTCTTTCCTGCAGCAATCCTCAGGGCTGGATTTCGGCTCGCTGCTGCAGCCCAAGTACACCTTTCTGCTGGGCGGCCTCCTGGGAGGTGAGCCAGCCGAGCGCCCCAGGGCCCCACCACCCCAGACGGTCCCTCGCGCGACCCAAATCACCTGCTCACAGTGTCTTGACCACCGCCGGACCTACTGCGCCCGAGTTTCTGTCGAAATATAGTTGTTGCGGGGACCCGCGGCTGCCTTGTGGTGAGGTACCCGCTGCTGGCAGACTTCATCGGGTCCCCTGCAGCCCACACCGGCCCCGCCCCTGGGCCTCCTGCACTGAGCTGCGTCTCCTCTGCGGGCTGTCGTGCGAACTGCCCTTGCCGCAGGTCTGGGTGTCGACTCTTCCAAGCCCGGCTCCGTGCTTCAGTCCATCACGGTGCTGGCCCTCATCGTGGCGGTGCACGAGGCGGGCCACTTCCTGGCGGCTAGGCTGCAGGGCATCCGGGTGACCCGGTTCGCGGTGGGCTTCGGACCCACGCTCGTCAAGTACCAGGTGGGTGGGTGGGTGGGTGGGAGCTGGGCGGGGTCCTGGGGCTGGGTGGGTCAGGCGTGACGGGGCTGGGTGCGTGGGTTGTGCGGGGTTGGGTGGCGACTGCACGCTATTGCGGGCGTCGTGGGGTGCCGCCGCGGTGTTGGCGCGTGCACCGGCGTGAGCATCGTCGCAGGCGATGCGTGAGTTTGTAATGCTGCTGTCGAACAAGAGGGTCGTGCGCGGGGTTTGGGGAAGGGCGGGAAGCATCCCATATGATAATCTGGGCAAAAGGCGTGGATCCGCGGCGTGCGCCTGCTGGTCACTCGCAAGCCCTTTCCTGGCGGAATCTTGCTGGGCAGCCACGCATCTCACCCCCCGACCCTCCCTGCTGCTGGTTGCCCCCTGCTGCTGATTGGGCCAACTCACAAGTCACCACACGCCCGCCCACATGCCGTGAAACCACCTGGCGCAGGGCGGCGATGTGGAGTACTGCCTCAACGCCATTCCGCTGGGCGGCTACGTGGCCTTCCCGGACGATGACCCCGCCGCGCTCGCCACCCCAGCCCCCGCGCCTTCAGGCCAGGCGGCAGGGAAGGGGCCGGAGGCGGGCGCCGCATCTGCATCCGCGTCCGCTTCCACTTCCGCACCCTCGGCTGCCTCCGAGGCTGCACCCGCCGGAACCGCGGCCATCCGGCCCGACGACCCTGACCTGCTCAAGAACCGGCCCATCCCTCAGCGGGCGCTGGTGATCAGTGCGGGGGTGATTGCCAACATCCTGTTCGCCTACCTGGTGCTTCTGGCGCAGGTGGGGGCCGGGCCCGAGGAAATGGAGGGCGGGAGGGAGGGAGGGAGGGACTGGGAAGCGTTGTGCCGGCAGTTAATAGCGACCCAGGTGTATGGGGCATGGCGATGGCGTTTAAGACATGTCCGTAAAGAGGACGGGAGAGGAAGGGGAGCTGATTCTCCTTTCGTGGTTTCCATACGCAGCCCCCAGGGCTGAATGCTTTTCTGCTTGCAAATCACTAGGCAGGCCAAGTCCACCCGACTGCCCTCCCGCACTCCAACCAATGCGTCACAACTCCTCCTCCCCGTGTCCGGCCCAAACCGCGCCCATCCGCCGCAGATTTCAACGGTCGGCAAGGCCGAGACGGCCTTCCTGCCCGGCGTGCGCGTGGTGGTGCCCGACACTCCTGCGGCCGCTGTCTCCGCCGCCGCACGAGCTGGACTGCGCACCGGCGACATCATCCTGCGCGTCGGCGATGTGACCATTCCCGCCAGCCCCAGCCAAGTGTCCGCCTCCGTGGCCGCAATCCGCAGCTCACCGGGCAGGGAGCTTGATCTGGTGGTGCAGCGGCGAGGGGCAGCAGAGGACGGCGCTGCCGTCGCCGCAGCCAGCAGCAGCGGTACAGGGCAGGCGGAGTCAGGGTCGGGGACGGCGGCGGGCGTGGCGGCAGCAAGCAGCAGCAGCAGCGGCAGCAGCGCGGGCGATGGTGAGGTGTTGACGCTGCGGTGCACTCCCGATGCGGGTTCGGACGGGCAGGGGCGCATCGGTGTGCAACTCACCTCCAACACCTACATCATGCACACCTACCCCACCAGCACGCCTGAGGTGCTGGCCATGACGCAGTCGGAGTTCAACAGGTGGGCGGGTGGGGCTGGGGATTGGGTTGGGAGGGAGGCGGGTGAGGGTTTCGGGGCGAGGTGAAGTTACTTGGCGAGGCGAGGGCAGTTCGGAGTAGCGTATGCAAACCGACGTGGCGCTTGGAGGCGCTTGGAAGGGTGAAGGGGCCGGTGGGCGACATCAGCGGCGCGCGGCGGGCGGCGCAGGGGGCAAGGCAGGCACGCTGGCTTAGGGCGCCCGGATACTTACCCCACGTCCACACGGCACTGGTTGCTGTAACCATACCTAATTTCACATGGCACTTTACCCCCCCCCCCCCCCGCTGCCCTTTTCGCAGGCTGGCCGGCACGGTGTTCAGCGGGCTGAAGCAGATCGTGACCAACTTTGCAGCCATGAGCGGACAGCTGTCCGGCCCCGTGGCCATCGTGGCCGCCGGCAGCGAGGTGGTTCGCATGGACTCTGCGGGGCTGTTTCAGTTTGCCGCCATCGTCAACATCAACTTGGCGGCGGTCAACATCCTGCCGCTGCCGGCGCTGGACGGGGGCTACCTGCTGCTGCTCGGACTGGAGGCGGCGCGCGGCGGCCGCAAGCTGCCGGCGGGGGTGGAGCAGGGCGTCATGGCGGGCGGCTTCTTGCTGCTCACGGCGCTGGGCGTGGGGCTGGTCATTCGGGACACGCTCAACCTGCTGTGAGGGGTGTTGGGGGCGTGAGCGGGGGAGAGGAGAGGCGAAGCTGGCTGCTAGGGTTTTTGGGGGTTGCCGCAGTGGGCCTGCGGCACCAGATTCCGCGGCTGCCCAAGAACATCTTATCGCTGGTCTTCTGCTTTAGCCGCTGTTGGCCACTTAATTCTCACGGTTCGCTTTCGCTGTCGCAAATGTGCAAGACGGGGTTGGGGTGGGGCGGGAGAGTGGGGTGGGAGGGCTGGTTGCTGGTTGGCGAGTAGCATGGCGTTGCCTGTGTCGGCGGCGGCTTCTAGTATGTCGAGCCGGAGGGCCAGCGGGGAAGGCAGCTCTACAACAGCCATCATCAGGACAACCAGGTGGACGTGGGCTGGGAGAGTGTAAACCGGCGCTGTCAGTTAAAAGATTGCGTGTGTGGTGGGGACGAGATGGCAAACCAAATCATCGTCAGCGCGGGACGGTGGGCGGAACGTACGCGACCTCGCGCGCACCCCCGCGGGATCCGCGGTTGCTGAAACACACCCCCACATGCCCACGCTTGCACGCAAGCACACTTGCGTAATCCGTTGCGCGATGCTCGCGTCTGTCGTACTCACGGTCGCGTACACGCACAGACGTTGGCTCCACAGCTGCCAGGCGCAGCAACCAAGCATTACATTCCTCCAGCCCCCAACCGACTGGTGGCGCCACCCAACTGCCCTGACCGAACACGGCCTCTGACCCCACGGGCCATGCTGCTCCAACTGGCGCGGGGACTCCAGCCCGCTAATGGAACCCGCCATGTCATTTTGTCCAAACTGCGTGTTGAGTGCGAATGGCGACAACTGCTACCGTGGTCGACCGCTCCGTGGTTTCGGAACCCTCGACGGCCCCCCGTTTGGAGCACGGGCCACCGCCCAGTGCAGCCGTAACGCCATTTTGAGGAGACACGCACACACATACGCACACAGGTCCCCATTGGCCTACATAGCGTGGCTCCAGTGGGGCCCCCTGTCCAGCACCACCAGCACCACCACCTGAAACTGCGAATCCGCCGATCCACGACCGAGCCGAGGACCTGGTAGCCTGAGGCGCAAGATGCACCGATCGGGAAAAGCGCCGCCAACCGCCTGCAGCCCCCTGTGTCCCCGAAACCTGGGAACAGAACAGCCATTGTCACCCTAGTACTGCTGGTCTGCGCCACAGCGTGAACATACGTCCGAGCTAGTGTTGGCTGTAGAGTTATGCAGGCAGAACGCTACTACAGTCTGCGACGCACGGAAGAATGCACAGCACCTGGAGGAGTGAGGACTCCTCAGAGCGAGGCGCCAGGTCTGAAGAGGTCGCAGCGGCTGACTAGCAACACTGGGTGACCACACTCCCGCACTTAGCGTCGCGGCCATAGTCCCGGCTGGCGTTGCTTTCCCGGCTGCTTTTGCTGCGGCTGTGGCTGCTTCTTTTGCTGTGGCTGCTGTTTTTGCTGTGGACGGTCCCAGTGGAGTCGCGCGAGGCGGATTTCCAGCGGGTTGGGGGCCAGCCGGCGCTCCACGTCCCGCCGTTCGTCGGAGCTGAGCTGACGAAACACGTTGACCTGCGGGGCCGCGTGCGGCGAGGGTGGGGATGAGGTGGGGTTACCGGTATGCGATTTGGGCGCGTGCGTGCGTGATGCCCTGCCCCGCCCATTTCGGTGTGCGACGCCACCGGCGCCACACATGTCCAGGACCCCCAAGACCCACGCGACGAAGAGGGTCTGGGAGTGCAAGGGGAGCCCACGCAAGCGCGCACGCTCTCCTGCTTGATGGCGTCCCTATGAACGAACTTGGAAAACCAGTGCGGTGTTGAGGCCCTGGGGCCCGCGCGCGCCAACCGCCAAGCCCCATGCTTGGCCACGCGCACGCGCCGAACCCGAGCCGTACTTGCACAGCACCTCACCGCATCCTGGCCCCCAACAACTCCCTGCTTGGATGCGTGAGTCCCGGCCCACATCCAAAACCAGTTCCAGGAAAGAGACCCCAACCAAGCACCCCAAAAAATATTGCTGGGTCCGTTTGCCAACTTCGGTTCCGTTACGGTACTTCACTGCGGTTCGTGTTCCCCCCCCCTTGAGCCTTGACGGACCTCCAGCATGCGGCTGCGGTCGTGATTGAAGGTGATGACGTCTACGCCGTGGATGCTGCTGTTGTGGTGGGAGGGTGCGGCGTTGGCGGCGGTGGAAGCGGGGCCGGAGGTCGAGGAGGCGGACGGGGCTGCAGGCGAGCTGTCCGCAGGCGACGCCGGCCCCAGCTGCGTGCCGTGACTGACCCAGTTCACGAAGATGCGGTGCGTGTCGCTGACCGCCAGCTCCTCCACCTGGACAGCAGGTGGGAAGGGGGCGGTGGGTGTTTTGAGTCAATTGGGCTTGAAGGCTGGGCGGATGCGGACGGGCGGTCACAGGTGCGATGTGGCGCGATTTAGATATACCTGTCAGTTTGAGGTTTTTTGTGTGACATGAAGGTGTCGTGGGTGGTTGTGGTAGTGTTATGGTGGTGGATGAGGGCGCGGGTGGGTAACAGGCGCGTGAGACCTGTGCCGCGGGACCCGTGAAGCCTTTGCAACTGAGACATACATGCACGGTCCGAGAGGTGTTCTCTGGAACAACTGGTTACAACCCAGTGTCCTGGGAGGTGTGCCTTCGTGTACGATGCCTGCGTAGTGACCAATATGACACCTGGCCCCTGCATGACGAGCAGCGGCACCAACGTCTTTAAGAAGCGTGCAATCCTTACCTCCATGTAAAAGTCCGGGTACTGGGTGCGCACGTCCTCAACTAACGCTTTTAACGCCCGTGGACCGACCACCATGCCCGTAGGCGGCAGCGCTGAATCCGTGGCAGGCGAAACCCAGCCGACCGGACTGCACAGGTCCCGATACACGAATTTTGGGTCGAGGAGCGCGTCGGCTGCCGCGATGTCGCCTCTGCTCCATAACCTCGAGTAATAGACGTGGCAGGTATCGACCATTTGCTTTACGCGCCAGTCCTACGCAAATGTACACGGCGCATCGCAACGGAAAGTGACGGTTAAGGACGCCCCGAGCCGATAGCGGAAAAGAGCCCTGCCTCGCGTTGACGGCGTACATCTTGCCTGTTGATAATCTATTTACTATATTGCGGGGTGAGCAGCTTCCGATCCTCCTTTGCAAGCGAAGTAAATCACCCCGCCGCAACGCGCCCTCAACCGTACATGCCCGAAACGTAATGTAAGAACAATTTACGCATGGGCAAATGATGGTAACCCCAATCCGTGTCACAGGTTTCGGGGTGGCTTTCGGAAGTGCTTCGGATGTCGCTTTACCTGAATGTCGTCTCGTTCCTTAAAAGCAATAACTCGAAGGGTCGTTCGACATCTGATTGAGCAGCAAGTACCTCTAGATGAAAAGGTTTTCGTCGCCGATCGCCTTGACAAGCCCAACGCGGCGGATGTCTTCATGGCGGAGAAGAGGCCGAGGCGGATGTTTTCGGAACCGGATACGTTTGTCAGTAGATTATGTTCTGATTACTCTTAACGCTCCAATTGTACCGTTGCAAGGGTGTTAGCTTCGGATCCTCGTCAGCAGCTCCGAAACTGGACGGTTAACGCGCTGAGCCCGCATATAAGCGCTTCCTAAACGCCCAAGACTCCGGATAATTCGCTTATTTAACGCTCGGATTTAACACTCTGTAAAACAAGGGTACGCTTATCGGCACTTGGGCAACCAGTCGGCAAGACAGAGAAGAGAATGCTGGACCTTCTCCACAACCACGAGCCGCACAAGATGCATCACAAGGGTAAGGGCAATTGCCTCGATTGCCTTGTTTTGTAGCGGAGGCTTGCGGAATATGCAGCGTTGGCGGTGTCGGCTTGACTTTTCAGTGCTTACCGGTACTTCCTGCTGCGTTGCGTCTGTTGCAGATAAGCTTGCTGAGACCAAGAAGCAGGAGGCTGCGCTTCACGAGGCCATCAAGGCTCAGCAGCGCCAACAGAAGGAGGCAAAGGAGCAGGTAAGGCGAGACTGTCCTAATTGCGTCCGTCCGGAAGGGCTTTGCCTTGCAGAGGCCTTTGTAGGGTCGGTGGTTGTGGCATCAAGACGCAGACTTATCAATTGCTTTTGGGTTTTTTCAACTCCACACCACCCACCCGAAAACAAGTGTTGGCGTTGTCCGCGCCGACACCCCATGCCATGCTGCTTTTAGCAGCCGCTTGGTACATGTTTGAGGTTGCGTGTGCTGCGCAGAACATAAGCGCTTGATTTCATTTTTGCTTTATTCCTGTTGTCGCAGGAGAAACACGACCTGGCCCGCCAGTACAAGGCTGAGCGCGAGTACAAGCTTGAGCAGGACCCGCAGGGCAAGCATAGCAAGAGGTCTATCAAGGAGCAGCGTGAGGTGAGGGAGGGGCCATGGGTTGAGGAGTTCAGGCGGGGGGCAACGGCTCGGGGAATGCAAGTGAAGTGAAAGGAAGGCAAGGGAAGACGAGACTGGGTAAAGGAGACATGGCATCTTCGCCCGAGGGCGAGGGGTATTCAGCGATGGTGGCAACACTGTATATACCTCGATTGGCCCATTGCCCGCTTCTTCACGTTTCATCATTGTACGCGCCGCACGTGGCTGCTTGGCAGTGGTGAGGACTCCCTTGAAGCAGTGACTTGCCGCCTCACCTAAAGCTCTGTCCTCTCGCCAAAACCTCTTCCCTGCACAGCTGCTGAAGCACGCGGAGAAGGCCGCCACCGGCACCATGTGTGAGCACGGCGTGCAGCGCTGCAAGATCTGCTTTCCGCACCGGGAGGAGGCCAAGAAGCACATCGACCACGAGCGCGGACCGGCCCTGGGTGACGCTACCGAGGTCGTGGACGAAGAGTAACAGACATGCCAGCGCCATTGCCGTACTGCTGGACGAGCCCTCCTCAACCTCTGTTTTCTTCGTCTGGGACGGTCTTTTCCTGGTCAATGTCTCGCCTCTGCAAAGGGTACATAAACGCCGGGCGCTGGATCTGCGCCGTGTTGTTACAGAGAACGGATGGTTGCTGAACCATTGATGCTTAGGTTCCTGTGAGGAGGCCAGCGCGGCCGTCAGCTTTATAACTCGTTTGTATCTTACCGTCCGTCAAGCCTTGTGCGCTTGGAAGCTTCCGGGGGTTTTGCGCACTGGTCTTAGCATGGATGGATCTATAACTAGGCTCGTTCCCCCCCGCCTAGTGCCCTGCCATGAAGTTCCTGCGCGCCGTTTCGGGTTTAGTCATCTTCTGAAAGCTGCTTGATGTGGCCTATCTGGAGTTTACTTTTTGAGCTGTATATGGTAGTAAGGCATTTCTCCGTTGACCCGAGGGAACGGGATAGCTGCTGGGCTTACATGTAGAGCACCGCACAAAGCCCATTCATGTTACATTACTGCTTCGGTACTCACGTGAGCCATTGCACACGTGGGCCTATGCACACGTGGGTTGCACCATGGCCATTTAAGCCTTATTTGGCGTGGGCTTATGTCCGCGCCTGGTGCTGTTCAGTGAGAGTTACTCCTGTGTTTTTGTGTGTCGCTGGCAAGCGAAGCGCATGGGGGAATCGGCAAGCGTGCGGGCGGTGGCGTTGACCACGTCCGGGGAACACTTGTGTAATCGTGTGTGCTCTCGCAATATTCTTTTGTCTTTGATGAACGACTGCCGGTGTCATTTTCTCGACCCGCATAATAAGGGTTTTACCGCTCTCGAGGCGCCGCAGCCCTTCGTGGGTAAGAGTTCGCCCTGGCAAGACCTGGATTCGGCCACGCAAAATGTTCGATGTGTGATGCGCGGCGTGAAAGCGCCTGCAGCACAAACGTTTAGGCACTTGGCAGCATCAAGCCCCACCCGATACCACCTCAATTAGCCTCGCCGCTTCCCCCCTCGCGCTTCGTGGAATGCGAGTGGGGCAGTTGGCAACAGCTAGGTTGGCCCTCCCGAACCCATCCTGTTTGGCTGCGCTGTGCGATTGTTTATTGAACCCCCAATCTCGAAAGACAGGCGCGCTTTTAATGACTCGTGGCGGCCAAGCACCCTCGCGGCCGGGCAGATGGTCCGAATGCCAACGCGCCCAACGCATCCAACTGTCCGACGACATGTTGGAAGCCACTGCAGGTCGCCGCCTCCTCGTACTGGAGCACCATGCACAAGCAGCAGCGCAGCCGCTGGTCGGCCAACCAAGGGACGGGACGACTCAATGAATAAAAAAGGCAGACAGGGCATCACGCCATGCCACTCCACATCACACTTGGCGGCCGCGCTGGCGGGTCGGGACCGCAACACCACATATGCCGCCAAGCCCACACAACGGACCGAGCACGAACGCTGGCCGAGCGCTGGTGTGATCATGCGATCACACCGATATCAGGACAGGAGGCTGTCCGCGGCCCGCGCGCATGGGAGGCGCATCCGCCCCAGCGCACCAGACCCGAAACAACGAAAAAATTGGGTATGAAGGCAAACCGCCCAATCCGAGACTCCACCGACCCGCCGACACCTGTTGATTTGCAGTTAAAATCGACGTACTGTTCTACATATCATCGTCCCGCAGCGAAGTGCGTGCAAATGCAAATGCACATGTGCGTTGCGCGTGTTAGTTGGTGGTCACGATTTGGGGGTCCCCGCCGGGTCTCACGGCCAGTTGCGACTGGGGCCCGCAGGCCCAATATGCGCAGCCGCACAGATTCGCAGTAATCAAAAAGCCGCAGCCCGTGGCGCCGAACAATCGAGTATTGCAGTGTGCAGGCCGCAAGCAACAATGGAACGAGATCAAATAATCTTACTCCACGCCCGCACGCGACGCCAGGCGACCGGGCTTCGCCGGCGGGTCTGCCCGGAAAACAACTGCCCCGGGATGCGCTGTCTCAGCACCCGTAAGGAGGCAGAAAAAAGCGGGGCCATACATTCCCTTGCACAACGCCTACCATAATTATCCGCTCCGCGCCCGCACGGCCTACACGTCTTCCATCCAATGCGGCAAACGACCAAACACCCAGATGGACGGCGCGGGGGCATAAGCCTCACGGCCTACCAGCCCCAGCACGAGCGGCCGCCACGCAGGCCAATGCAATTTTCTCGCCGGAACCCCGCTCGCATCCAATCGAAACAAGCGGCCGCACGAAGGCAGAGCTGTCAGTGCCGGCAACGTAGTAGGTAAGTGTTGGTAAGGAAAGCGAAAAACACCTGCTGCTGGTCAGGACACATAAATGGCAGACGCCGGAAACCTCGCGGCGTCCGGAAATCAAGGCCGTAGTCATGGTCGTTGCTATTGTCGTTGCTGTACAAGGCCCCACTAGACGGTGATTTGTTGTTGATGCTGCGGTTGCGGTTGGTGCTGGCCCTGGAGTTGCAGCTGGTGCGGTACGGCGGCAGAGAGGGCGTGTGGCGCGCTGGGCGAGTGGTGGTGGTGGTGGTGGAGGTGATGGTGGTGGTGGTGGCCGCTGTGCGGGCCCTGCGGCTGCTGTTGCTGTGGGTGGTCTGGCGCGGCGGTGATGCCCTCAGGCTGCGCGACGCTCCGGTGCGCGTGTGGGGGGGCGGAGGCGGCGCGCCGGCTGGCGGCGGCGGCACGCTGCGCCGCCATCAGCGATGCACAGTGCGTGGCGGCTTCGTACGACGCGAGGCCGTCGAGCTGGATGGTGTCGCCTGGGTGGACGCAAGTGGAGGGTCGCGATGGTGCGGGAGGTGGTCGTGTTAGCGGCCGCATGAAAATCGGTGTTTCACGGAAGGATGATACCCGGCCGGTGCGAGCCGCAAGTGCTTCCATTCATGCGCATGGTGGGTGGCGACAAGCTTGCTGAGACGTTTTGATGAAGTGTAATGCGGCCTTCCATAGGTGCTAGGAATGTTGCTCTAGCCAGCCTGGTTGCATGAGGTAGCGGCTGGGGCGCTGCAATCGCTAAGCAGGGTGGGGATTCCCTACCGGAGGGTGCTTTGCACTTGAAGGAGCACTCGAACTCGACATCAGCGGGGATGTTAAAGAGCTCCCGGACTTGCTGGCGGAACTGTGCCATGCCCTCGGGCCCTGGCTTGACACGCATCTTCACCGCCTTGCCGCCAAGGCTAACGACCATGACTGGCTCGACCGGCGCCTGCGGGGCCGGTGCCAGCTGCGCCTTCCAATCAGGGAGACTAGCATTGCAAAAGCGGCAGCTGCGTTCTTCCTGCGCAAGAAGACGGATGGCGGAGGGGGCGTGCGATGGCGGCGTTACGACGTGAAGATGGAGTGACAGGTGCACATTTCCAGTAACCACCTTGACAGCGACACCAACGGAGCAGCCCGGATGAATAACAATTTGCAATTAATGCCAATACCATATTTATGTTTGTATCGGCAAAATAATTCCCCATCTTTCCTTTCGACATAGCATGCACTGCGTGCCATGCGTTCCCGGTTTCGGTGGCTCCCGCGGATCGCCATACCATACCTTGCGACCTGCTTGCTGCAGCTGCCACCGCGCCAAACACGCAGGATGAACGGACCGTGGGCACATACACGGCCTTGATAACACTCCGCCCTCTCCGAGGCAAATCCTGCGCACGGTCCGCGGCAGCAGGTTAACGAAGCAATTCAGTAAACAAAGCCTGTTTGAATGCAATTTTGTATGATGGCAGCAATATGCGCGACGCGGAGGTGGTGGTTGCGTCGGTTGCGGGCTCTGCTACTGAGGAAGCAGGCTTGCCCACAAGCGCAATCGTCACCATCAAAGCAACATTGACTGTTTTATGTGTAATTAACAAGGTGGGTCCGCGCAAGACAGCAACAGTGCAGCAAAATGCCTTGGTTCCAACAACTTGCCAGCAGCTCTCGTCAGAGTCCTCGCTCATGTCATAGGAAACAGATGGTTCAGATTGGCACATTCTTATAAGCGATTGTGGAATTGCTGGCGTAAAAGAGCCCTCGACGAGGACGCCTAAACGGAGTAGCTAGATATATATAGTAATAGCGTTGTGGCAAAAAAGCTGGCTTCACCAAGGAGCGCAAAAGGTTACACTATTCTGTGTTAAAGTTGTCATGCGCTGTGCTGACTTAAAACACGTTACTGGGCTGTGCGGGCCAACTCTGCCGTACAACTGTAGAACTGCTGCGGCCCAGGCGCCCAGCTGTTCCGGACGGTTATATCCACTATGCTAGATTTTGCAGCAACTACCATTGTTACAAAACTCATTTTTGAAGTTAGCTTGATTTCTTGCGCACACGTTCTCGCGTTCTCCGTTCCTATGTACGTTAACAACGCCAACTCATACGCGTTAACCTCGGCGGACAGCGCAACCTTAAGTAAACGTTACAATTACATCATTTGCAGCACGTTGATTTTTCAGCGCGCCCGAAACATCGTTTTGCCTATGTTGACTAAAACGCACGGACTTGCCTACCGCGAAATGTTCGCGCCCACAACAAAAAATCTAACGCAAAAAGTGCAATAGGAAATCATCTAAAGCGAGAAGTTCAACATATGCCAGAGTGGGTTCTGGTCGGCCGCTGCTGCCGACCCGGCGACGAGAGTTGACCCTGACTGCGACGATCAGAAGCGGCGTCCCGAGACATATATCATACACAAAATTATTCGATTTGATGTGCTGGTATATAAAGTCAAACGAATGGGCGCCTGCACCGCGCGAGCATGCTTCCACAATTGAACAGCAATGCCCATCATGCCAGCAACTCCCTGCGCCATCCCATGCCACAGCACGTCATCACGGACAAGAAAGTACAGGAACTAACGCCTTTGCGACGATGATTCATGACTGCAACCGAACAAAATCAACAACCGCAGAAGACAGGGAGGCAGGAGAGGCAACGGGCAGTGCCCCAAGTCATTGCAAGCGGAGCCCGCCTTATCAATCCAGATCGAAACGTAACGGCGTCTAGGAGAGCTGCATCACCTGCGCATACAGCATATGCAGCTCCTGTAGCAGCCAATGGTGACCCAGGGGCCTAAATGCAGGGGCCCTCGTCAGCGAATCGCTTCCTCAACCACGTCAACCACTTCGGCGCTCCCCGGCCCCAAACCCCCGCCATCGGACCATATTCGGCAATTTAGTTGGGTGTCGTAATCCGATCCCAGCTACCTCAGCCCCGCTACCCTGGCCCCGCCGCCACATGCAAAACAAAACCCTTTTGAGCTGCGAACGTCCGGCGGCGAACGTCCTGCGGGTGGCCGACCTCGCTGCCCCCACCCCAGAGCATCAAACCCCGCATCCGCGTCGCTGCCGCGCCAAGCCTCCAGCCAGACCACGATTAATGGCCAGCCTAGACCCTCGCCTTCACCCCGCAACTCCTGGTTCCTCAATCCTCCTCGCTCGGGATTCAGTCATTCAACGGTTGCTTAGGTCGCTGCGGCTGCGGGCAAGCGCTGCGCGTCCGCAGGGCCCAATCCCAAAGGGCCGCGCCGCGCCTGATCTATCCTCCGCTGCGCAACTGCCCCATGCCCTTTTCCCCCTTCCACGCCTTTACCGTCAGTCCGTTAACAGCGACCATTCGGTTAAACTCACGGTTGCTTAGGTCGCTGCGGCTGCGGGCAAGCGCTGCGCGTCTGCAGGGCCCAATCCCAAAGGGCCGCGCCGCGCCTGATCTATCCTCCGCTGCGCAACTGCCCCATGCCCTTTTCCCCCTTCCACGCCTTTACCGTCAGTCCGTTAACAGCGACCATTCCGTCCGTTCAAAGCCGGCCGGCAGCAGGGGTCGTGAGCTAACACGGCGGCAGCAACTGCCTGCCGCCATAGTCCCTGGCGAGCGGCACCTCCTCGCAACCGCTGGCGCTGCCACCGCTGCCAGCGACCCAGCTGCTTCGGCCGGAGCTCTTCGCCCGGTTCTGCGCCGCACCGCCGAAGGCCGCCGCCGCCATGTGTGCCAGGGAAAGCACAGAATGCGCGGTGGAGCCCCTGGCCGGGACCGGGGCCGTGACCGGAGCCTGCGGCAGCTCTGTCGCTGGCGTCGCCTGCTGCCGCTACTGCGGCAGTTCGGGTGGCGATTGCGGCAAAGGCAGTTACAATGTCGCGCCTCCCGTTGGCGACGGCGCCGTCCTCGTCGGCTGCGGCACGGGCGGCGACCCCGGCGGTGACGGCGGCAAAGGCAACGCCTGGAGCTCCACACTCGGCTGTTGTTGCTGCTCCAGTGAAGGTGCCCTGGGGAGGGAGCCGCTCGGCTGCGGTTCGTCACTGCCAGCCCGCACGGCGCCGGGACTGGGTCGTGGGGAGGGCTGTAGCGGCCGCCGGGCCGCAGCCGCAGCGGCTGCCAGCACGGACGAGGACACGGAGGACGGGGTGCGCGAGGCCTGGTTCTCCTGCCCTCCCGACGCTGACGAACGCGGCTGTAATGAGTCACCAAGTCCCGTCGTGCTGCTGGTGCCTCCACCGCTGGGCAGGGATGGCGGCGTCTGGCCGGTGCTGGCTTGCGACGAGGCCGGGGCAGCCCGCAAGTCACCAATCCCGTTCGGCGACCTCGGCGGCGATGGTGGCTGTGATGATGGCGCTGGGCCTCCTGCGACAGATCGTACGCATCCAGAGGGCCCGAATGTCACGGCGGGCATCAACTCATCATCAACATCCGACGAAGCCAGCGGAGCGTGCGGAGGCCATCATGGTATGCCGATCCGTCTGGAACAGGCATCGGCTACTGCAAATCCACATACAACCGAAAAAGGAAAAACACCGCTGCCGCACATACATATTCCGAGCACACCCATGCCAGCCATGGTGGACCCGTCCTGCACCCATCCTAACGCCCGCCAATAATCCAGCTGCGCACTACCTGGCGACGGGGTGGAGCCCATGGCCGCCACTGAGGCGCTGCTGCTGCCCGCGGCGACGCCATGAGCACGCCGCCAGGGGCCGGCCGCACGCGCGACCCGGCGACCTGCTTCCTCCGCGATCAGCTCATCCAGTCGGGCGCATACCTGAAGAAGAGGGCAGGCGGGCAGAGGAGGCAGTGCGGCGACCGTGGAGAGCGCCGGTGGAGGGGTATCGGGAAAGGCCGGTAGTGATGGCAAGGTGTGAAGCCTTCCAACAGGGTACATGCCATTCTGGGAATCGTGACCCCGCTTCGCATTTCAGGAGCACCTCTTATAATCTTTCTAGTAACAAGCCCCCCGGCCCAGCAGCAGACATCATGCTTTCGCACGTCCCCACTATCTTTGTCCCGCCCTCCTGCTCCACCGTTCCCTGACCCTTCGCGAATGCCTGAGGGCGAGCACCTCCCGATCTAAAGCCCAATCCCACCAGCATCGGCACTGGCACCGTTCGCCCCAGAGCCCATTCACTGCTAACGCCGGACCCTCGTCGCACCTGCGCCGCGGTTGGCCGGGCCTTGGAGTCCTCGGCCCAGCAAGCTGTGATAAGGTCCGCTATGCCAGTGGGAACCCAGACTGGCAGTGTCGGGCGTTTGCCGTGGATCGCCACGGCCACAATGATGGCGATGGGGCTGCCACCGCCACCATCGTCCTTGCCGCCCTCGCCGCCCTCGCCGGCCTCCACGAGGGGGCCCGGCCACAAGTGCTGAAAGGGTGCCTTGCGGGTGAGGGCCTCGTACATGATGCAACCTGGCAAACGGACGAGGGGAACAGGAACGAGGAAGGGGCACGCAGGAGCGTGAAGGGAGTTGCCGAGCGTTAAGGAAGGTCAAGGGGGAAGAAGCCCTGCGAGCTAGCCATCGGGTCGGGCTTTGACGCAGGCTGTCGAGAGCAGGAGGCGGCGTTGGAGAAAGAGGTGCGACAGCGCGGATCGGGGCCGACCGGATCCGGTGAATACGTAATTATCTAATTGTGAGATAACAGCTTTCCTGCCCGTTAGCCCAGCCGCCGACACAACGCACTACCTCATCGCCGCGCTGATCCCCCTCCGTAACCCACCCGGGACGTACTCACCCAGGCTGTAAATGTCGGCTCGCTCGTCCACCCGGGTGCCGTTGAACAGCTCCGGAGCCATGTAGTTGAACTGCGAGATGACGGATCGCAGTTGGCAGTGGATGCCCGTTTGTGTGCGGTGGCAGGGGCATGCGTGCAGCGACACCAGGGACACAAGTCAGCCGCACAAGTAAATGACGTTCATTGTGTCCGCGGCGTAACGAAGGCCGATTTCTCTCTCGTGGCGTATGTGTACCACACGCAGCCCCAACGGAGCCGACGCTCTGTTGGGTGCTCTTAGGCATTCCTCACGTGCAGCTTCGAAACGTGCTGCGCAAACATGTCTTATGCACCCTGCACTGGCTGGTGTACTGGCCCTCACACTCACCGTGCCAGCCGGTGCAGTCACATTGACGCACGAGCGGTACGGATCCTGTATGGACAGGATGGATACAAAGCTTGTTGTACAGCGGGGCTAATTGAGTGCGAGGACAAGCGCAGCGTCCTAACTCGCTTGGTGAAGGGCGGTACGGCGGAAACCACGTACAGGATCCAGACGACCCAGCAAGGCCGGGCCCCTGGTCCAGCCCCCAAGCGGCGCCCGGCCCCTTCGCGCCCCCTCTTCCTTTCCCAATTCTCACCCGCAGCCGCGAGATGCCAAAGTCCGCAATCTTGGCCCGACCCTTGGAGTCCAGCAGCACGTTACCGGGCTTAAGGTCTGGTGAAGGACGGGAACCCCGCGGGAACGAGAGGGACCAGCAAACTCGGGGAACATTCGGCGACGGACGATAATCAAGTTACTGCAAACACGCGTTCAGTTATTTGGCTTGATAGCACGTGTTAACACGTTCAGGCGGGGCCGCGACCCAACGTCAACGAATACAGCCCGGGGAGAAGCGTACCTCGGTGCAGCACTCTGAAGCGGTGCAGAAGAGCCAGGCCTTCGGCGACATCGCGAGACAACTGGCAGGGGAAAGGCAAGGGCGGGCTGAGAGCGACCTGGAGAGCATGAGGAGGACAGTGGACTCCTCCGCCTTCCCACGATATCCGTTTGTCCCATGTTTCCTGCAATAATTTTTATCCACTTTGACGCTGGAAGTGCATAGCTTGGACGTATGCTCGGTACTGCCCTGACTGCACAGACAGAACTTCAAATCCAGACTATCAAACAATCAAGGGCCCATCGGATCCTATTTGTCCTCCCTATTTCTGCGGTTGTAAGCGGATATCTGTATTCACAGTGGTCATGCCCTCATTTCGTTGCTTCGAGACCAGTCGAAACCAGATCCAGATCCGATGCGCCTTGTAAGTTTTTATTTCTTTATAACTACAAAAACTATTTTTGTATAACTATAGAAAAACCCAAGGTAGTACGGTATTTTTCGGACGCCAAAGGTATTACTTCTCTAGCACAAGCACCTTCACCCCGCGGACAGCAATTTCAGCTGCCTTCCAACTGCATGATGCCTGCATGATGACTTATGGTAGGCATCATGTTTACGGAATTTTATCATCGCACTCTGCTAACTATGTTTTGGTGAGCCGTGGCCAACGATCTGCAATGTCTGGTTGCCTAGTCCATTTACTGTACAGGCACGGATAATTTAACTTGCGTGCCATACGAGTCCGCCGTGATTGGAACGGGCAGGGAGGCAAGGCGAACGACGGCCTTCGCAAACGCCGTGGCCCGTGGGAGTAGTTCTATGTCCCGTAGCTATCGGTACTCGGGCGCTGGTACTGGATACTGGTATGGAAATGTCCGTTATCTTCATGGGCAAACAAACAAACTGGACTCTGCCTCTTCCGCCTGAACACGTTTTCACCTGCAACATCTCCAGGTACTCCAGCCGGCGCATGTGGGGATTGTGGATGCGGCCACCCAGGTTGCCGCCCTCGCACAGCTCCATTATCAGCGCCACAGTCTGCTGTTGCCCTGGCTGCTGCTGCATGGATCGGCTTGATGCCTGGCTGACCTGCTGCATTGTCGCACCCTGGCCTGGCGCCTCGTGTGTTGCAGCGGTTTGGGTGCCAGGGCCTCCGCCAGCACCCTCGCGGGCCTCCGTTGCACCAGGCGGTGTGGGCAGGGAGGCCGCGGCGCCGCCCTCAGGCCGGGGCCCGGTGCAAGGTCCGCCGCTGCTGACCTCTGTACCGCCGCGGGTGCCGCTTGTGACGACACGGCCCTCGCTTGTGCCGGCGGCTCCCGGGGTGGCGGCGGTGGACGGACCCACGCCCAGAGAGACTCCCAGCAGCTGCACGATGCGCTCGCAATTACTGCGTGCAGATGAAGACGCACGTAGCAGGACTTTGCCAGATGTGCAGGCGCGCATAGGAGGAGGAAGCTTGCTCGCGTATTTCAACCTCACCAGTACGGGTTGAGTTGGAGCACTCAAGCTCGCCGTTGCACGTACATTCCGGCAGCATTGCTTCACACGGCAACGTCGTTGCCGTGTAATACACCACGCAGGTGAGCGTTGACGGACACAATTGGGAACACACAATGTACTTTCACGGGTATATGGTGTACGCGTCTGCAGGCAATCAAGCAGAAAGATAACGTATGTTCTGCCGCACCTGAACCTGGCAGTTATCTGCGCCTCCTTGGCCAGCGCCTGCCGCTGCGCTTCACTGTCGACGGTGACCGTCTTAACCGCCACCTTGCGACCCCGCCACGTGGCCTCGTACACCCGCCCGGAGCCGCCCGAGCCGATTAGCCGGACCAGATTGGGCGCCACCTCCGTTTCGTAGTCCACATCCATCTCAATGGGTGCCATGGAAAGCGTCACGGGCAGGCTGGGCAACATTGTTGTCATACCCGCACCGCCTTCACCACCGCCGTCACCACGAGCCAGGGAGGGCATCCGGGCCACTGCGGTGTGCAGGGAAGAGGGTGGCGGCTGAGGTTGGGCAACCGGCGGCGGCTCCAGCTTGGCTACCGGCAGCTGCATCGGCGGTAGTAGCAGGTGCGGTGGGTAGTCCGGCAGCAGCTCCCAGGTCTCCCCCACACGGCCAGTCCAGGTCTTGGCCTTGCGCCTACGTTGAAGAGGTAACGGCCGTGAAGGAGTTCAAATGGTTTGTGTATGTATGACCCACGATGGCAAGAGCCTTGATTGGGTTTACTCTGTTCTGCTGGAGGCAAGGTGTTGCTTGCCACGCAAAAATGGCGATGGACAGGCGAGACACTCACATGAGAATTCGCAGCCGGATCTCGTCGTCCTGCAGTCCTGTCATAGCGGCGGCAGCCCAGGTGTCGAATCCCTCAACCTCGGCCTCAGCTCCAGCGATCGCCTCAGCTTCCGCCCCTGCAATGCCGCCGCCCACTGACTGCGTGCCACCACCACCGCTTTCCCCATATGTCCCACCGTCTCCTCCTCCTCCGCGGGTCATCAGCTGCTGGCCGCCGGTGGCTACTGCTCGCAGCTGCTCCCTCAGCTCCCGTGCGGTAAGTGGCGACAGCGCCAGCACGTGGGACTTGAAGACCTCAGCCGGTACGGTGGGGTACTTTGGCATCAGGCCCAGACCCATGGGTCCTCCCTGGTAGGGTGAGTTGTCCTGCCACCAGTCCGCGTCTACCACGTAGCGGAGCTCGCTGGCTGCGGTCGCGGGGGGTTTGATAGATGAAGGCAGACGTTAGGCGGGTCCGTGTCCTTGATGCTGGGCGACAGAGCACAGTATGGGCAGAGGCATGACACAGCTGGGATCGAGGGGCAGCAGGTGCGTGACGCGATACCATCACCTATGCATGAGAGCGCGAGCCTCATCACACCGCAACTGCATATCTCCAGGGCCGTGTCTGTGCCGCAGAATAAGCTGGCATGGCTGTGTATATACATTAGGTGGCCTGTGCGTGACAACTCCATCCACGATTTGGACACGATAGGATTGCACGCACCCGCGGGGGTAGCGCGATGGCCCGCCGTGGTGACTCCCTTCGATGGACGATGCTGCTGCTCCGCCAGCAATCCCAGCTGTTGGTCCGCGCCGGTGTCACCACCCTTACCCCCTCCGCTACGTTTGCAGCACGCCGGGCGGCAGCAGCAGTAGGTAATCAAACTTGCTGCCAACAAAGCGACGACTGAAACAGTCACCACCGGAACTCCGACCGTGACGGCGAGTGGCTTCCGGTGGCGGCCTCCACCCCCGCCCCTGGTTTCATTTTCCGGGTGAGGCAGCCGCAGCATGGTGACCCAGTCTTGCGGCACGCTCGTCACGATCGTACCGCCAGTTGAGCAGCAGTAGCTGTTCTCCAAGCTGCAGCTCTGCAAGCAAGCAAGCCAGAGACATTCATTCGTGTTGACGGAATCCTGGAGCAAGCGAGGGGCTCAGCTCTACTGAGCTTAGTGAAAAGTCGGACGCGAGCGTGCTGTTTTTGCCTCTTTTCATCACCTCGGCGGCCGCCTAGTAACGTAAGAAGGTCGCTTCCGTAACCCAGAAGACGCATAGAGGCATGGGCGCCAGGGAACGGCCCTCGTAGTAAAGGACGAGAACACACTCGCTATAGCAACCACAGAAAACATACAACCGTGGCCTCCCCGGGACAATGCAAACGGTAGTCCAGCCATCCATACATGCGCTCCTTCCCACCCACCAGTTTCCCGTTCGCCTGCATTTTGCAGGTTCCATCCGCCAGCAACGAATTAATGTCCACCGCCGGCTGCTGCTGCTGCTCTTGTTGGCTCTGCGGACCCTTATCCACGGGGAGCTGTTGTGAGGCCGGCGCCGGCGGCGAGCCCCACGCGAGCATACTAACAGTGCCGATGTAGGCGGGCATCCTGAAGCAGGCGGGGCGTTCATGGATGGCGAAGGGCGGGGGCCGAGCGAGTAATGCTGTGCAGGCGGGGTGCACGGAAAACAAATACGTATAACCGGCACTGGGAATGGGTGCTGGTACAAGCCTGCCATCCGCTTTGCCCCTCCTTGAAACCCTCCGGCCTTCTGCCTCCGGCCGGTTCTTACCTTGGATTGGGCACCATCTGCCGTCGCACCAATACCCTTGGGGCGCCATCGCCCGTGGAAGAGTTATCGGGCGGTGCCAGAGGCAAGTCCTTCGTTGCGAAGGACATCAGGTCGGGTGTCTCCGGCTGAAACTGAAGAGGGGTGTTTACAAAACTGCAGGGTCCGGAGGAGGACGCCCGGACGCAATCAGGTGAGGTGCGTGGGGTGAGGTGAAGGGCCGTTACGGATGCGCAAGGCAGGATGGGAGCATGCGGGGCGCGGTAGGTGGAGCCAAATGCCGGGTGACAACGCAGCTGCGCGATCATTATCTATCTGACCACCAATTGACAGCTGGACTCTCTCGCCTCGATCCATAAATCTCCTCGTCACCCACCTGTAGTCCTGCCGCGCGTCCATCGTGGCTGAAGTCCGTGACTCGATGGAGACGATGAGGTCCAGAGCGGGCAGCTGAGGGAGGGTGCCGTTGGATGAAGCGTTTTCGCGCCCTGACGCCCCTCCACCGGCTGTGATGTCGGCAGCTTCGGTCCCATTTTTGTCCGGCCCAGCTCCCTGGAGCACCAGGTACCCCGAGCCGTTCTTGAAGCCCAGGGTCAGCTCGTACCTCGCGCCAGGTACACCGGGGGGCCCCGAGCTGAACGTCGGCACCAGCGCATTGCATCCGTTGGCTGAACGAACGAATGAAGCCAGGGGAAGGAGCGGGCAGGGCGGGGCGAATGTGTCTACCTGGTTGGCACACATGCATACACATATCGGCTGTTCTGCCCCGTGTGACAAACTGCCCTGCTCTCCAGCTCCTGCCCCTGACTGCCGTCGTCGGCCCTAGCAGTGTGTCGACCCACTTACGCAGCGCTGGAGTCGCATATAAGCACTTCATTTGAAAGTTGCCGCTGCCGTTGACACTTGCGCTGGCCAGCGCAGAACCCGAGACGGCCGGCATGTCGCCTTGGAACCAGTACTTGATCTGCATCCATGCATCCATTCGCCAGATGCATCCGGGAGGGGGCGAGCGTCGGATGAATGGAATGCAGCGGCGGGGGCGGAAACGAATGGGCAGTAGGGGACTTTGCCGCCCATTGTGATCCCACCGTAAGAGATGAAACCCCTTCGCTACCGTCGTCGCAGAGCGCTTACATAAAAGAGGAAGTCAGGGCGCCCTACTTAAATCGGCATGTTTGGGCACATAGTCCGCCGCAACCGCCTACCTCAACGCTGCTCAGCAGAGTGGGCCGGCTATTGTTGACGTTGACAATTCTGCGCAGGTGGAAGCGAACGAAGCAGAAGAGCAGTCATCACGGGGGCCGGACGGAAGACTGTCTGGAAGCGCCGCGCCGCGCCGTTTCACGCCAGCAGGGATCCGTCATCAGCAATCAGTCAATCGCACAGCTGTGCGTGCGTGCAGACGCATGGGCGGTTGTGCGCTCGTACCACATGTACAGCAGGTGCGGCCCGGCAGATCGGCGGCGCTCACCTGATGCGCATCCGGGTGAAGGTCTCGGAAGTGTTGAAGTCAATGAGGGCCGCGTCGACGCTGCCTGACGCGTCCGACGTGGGGGTCAGGAACGTGATGGGCGTGTACGTCACCTGCCAGGCAGCGCCACACACAGAAATGCAGCAATCGATAGGCTGCCGGCAGCGGTCGTGGGTGCCACATGCACGGGTCCGGAGTGGCTTCCGGTGGCTTTTGGCCAACATTTCTCCGCATAGCTCCGTGCAGCAGTCACCTCAATGTCCGTCGTTATGAATTCGATGCCCGGCCTGACCAGAACGCGCCAAATGCCAGCTAATCCAGCAGCAGTCAAGAGTGCCCAGGCGACGCCTTCATGTCCCCTCTCGCCAGCCCCCAACCCCACGGCATACGTACGTGCCCTAGCTAGCGGCGCCTCAGCAGACAGCAGCAGCCGCTTTGGTCCACCTGTCGCCCGAGCGATCTACAGCAAGTCAAGTAAACTCGCTCCCCTTAGCCCTTCCCCATTTACCCCTGGCTCCACGTGTGTGCACGCACCGTATCAGGTGAGCCACCTCCCCTCACCTCTTCCACGACCCGCCGTATAACCTCCTTCCACGCTTCACCTAATAGTAACGACCCGCCTCCGCCTCTCACGTCTCACCTCCAACAGCCGGGGCATATTTCCGTCCGGCAGCAGCGGTTGCGCCACCTGGATCAGTGGGGGAGTGACTGGCGAAGGCGGTGAAGAAGCTGCCGCCTGCATCCAGGGCTGGAGGAAAGGGATGTGACATGTGAGTCGTCCCGGGTGCAGGCGGGGTGTGTGACCACCCCGGGCAGCCCAAACACCAAACAAACGCCGCGGAGAGATTATAGGTACGTGTATGTCGTTCAATCGCTGCCTCACCAGATCCCGCAGCGAGGAGCAGGCCATGTTGTTGAGGTACACATTGCTGGGGGGAGCGATCCGCAGCGGGGCGTAAGGGGGCCCGTACAAGATGGGCGACGACGAGGAAGCGCCGGCAGGAGCCGCGGAGCCATTGCTGCTGCTGCCGTTGGCCGTGGGGCCCTTGTTGCCCACCACCGCAATGGAGAAGGTGGAGCCGTTTGGGGTCAGCGTGCCGTTGGCTGGAGGGCGGGCGGGTCATCAAGCAACAAACGGATTGGGCGTGATGGCGTGGGCAGCAGGAATGAAGGACGCGATTGGCGAGATGCTTCCTCCTAAGGAGGACGAAGCTTCTTATTAGTCCCCCGGTCACAGAGCGTGGAGATAGCGAACTCCATACGTTTCTTGGGTGTTGCTCCCCATCTATCCACCGAATTATATATCCTTGGCCTTCGCCTCAAACGAAGATCAAAAGCCCGACCTTCTCCGGTCAAGGAAAATGGACACGTGAGCTGCCACCCGTGGGCCGTCCCCCGCACCGCCACGCACCCAGCAAGGTGGAGGTCTGGTAGGGACGAACCACGCTCCCGCCCGCCTTGGCCTCCTGAGGTTTGAAATGGTGGGCCAGGGGTAAGCGGATGAATGGAGGTTCTCACAGGGAGCTCGCGCAAATATAAGTATAGGATCCACCGCCCTGTAGATGACGGCAGAGGGGCGGCGGCATAGCCAAGCGGCGGCTCCCGACCGCCCCCGAAATATAAGTGGTCCAGTGCTGCCCTCCGGCCTACATGCGTCGCCAGCAGGCTGATGTTCGCCGGCAGCGTGCCTAGCCTCTGGGAGATGAGCGTGGATATCTCGTTGCTGTAGTACACCAGCTCCTCGCCCGCAGTGAAGACCCAGCCGAACACCCAGGAGGTAATCGTGGGCAGCTGCATGCAGGTAGGGAAACAAACATGGTGCGTGGAGCGGTGCGAATTCAGTCAAAAGAAGCCATGAGGGCAAGTTGGGCGAACGGAACCCGAACTAACATAGCATGGGCAAGCTGTGTGGGGGAAGCGATGCGAGCGAGGAGCACCCACCCACCGGCGGTAAGCCCGGGAAGAGCTTCCACGAGGCAATGAACTGCGGATCGTTGGGGTCGCCCGCATCCGCCTGGTACGTCAGCATCACCGCACAGTAGCTGGCACGGGAGGCCGCTGCGGAGGCGGCACTGACTGGCGACAACTGAACCACTGGCGGCGAGCGTGATGGCGGCGGCGGTGGCGGCGGCTGACTCTCCTGTTGCGCCAGCAGTTGGCGGAGGGGGCCGCTGCCTGCACCACCGGAAACGGCTGACACGGCGTCGCCGCTGACACCACGGTCGTCAGCTGCTGCTGCGGCGGCCGTGGAGCCGCCTTGGCTCGTTACGACGGTAAAGTCGTCTTTGCGGCTGCTGCCACTGTTCACGTCAGTGAGCTGGCCAGGGTTATGCTTGCGCGCAGCGGAGGTAGCGAAGGCGCTGGGTCGGGGGCTGCTTGGGGGCGCCGCTGCTGCCGTCAGCAGGGGCCTTGGCAGGCGTTGCGCCGGCCACCCGATGCCTGCCGCCATGAACCGCGGCGGCGGCGCACGGTCCTCACAGCTGCTGATGCTCCCACAACTTTCCGATCTCGAGGGGGAAGGGCCGGCGGCGGTCGCGGGAGCCGCCATAAAAAGGGCCGCTAACGCCGCCGCCGCCAGAAGGACAGCTAACGGCAGCGCCAGCCCGCGGCGATGCTGATGCCCATCTGTGTGCTGGCCGTCGCGCCGGAGGCAGCCATCAGACCCGAGGAGCGGCCGCGGGGGGGCGCGGCGGTCCTGGCTTTGTCCGGAGGGGCGGGACTTACACAGCATCGGGCGTTGAACTATAGGCTCGCTCACTGGGGGTTCAAGATTAAACTAGTCCCGAGGGCTTGGATTGTTGGCTGAAGGTGATGTTGAGCTGTCTAAAACCCGTAGCCGAGTCGCCTTGCTCCCTGCTGCGGGTTGCAGATACACTAGACCTGTCACCAAGCGCCGCGACTGACTTCCACTGCGCTGTCCGAAGCCCAGCAGGGGCGACGCGGCAGCCGCTCGATGGTCCTCCGGGCGCAGCAGCAGCTGGGGCGCTGCGCCGTTAGAACAACCCGCATCCGCGGCACGTACGACAGCCCCCTTGGAGGTCCACCCTGCCTGTCCACCGACCAGCTGTCTACCCGAGCACTTGCTGAAGTCCGCTAAAAGAAGGAGTTAGTCCGCGAAGAGCTGCCCGACCGTGTGTTCGTGGGCCGATGAATCAACGCCGTGGATCGGAACGGGATCTTCGTTCCAAAATAGTTTAATGACCAGGCGGATGCCAAAAACACATGGATTTATCTAACAATAGTCGCTGACGAGCCTTGCAAGTTTTTGTGAAGGCTGTCGAGGCGGCTCGACGATTCAGAAGATAATTTTGGCCTGCGCGACCGTGGCTAATGAAATCCGTTTGCAACCAGAAGGCAAGCCAATTTATCGGCGCTAATAGCTTCGGCCATGCGGTTGCTGCCTCCAAGACGCTACAATCTGAGTGATAACTAATTTATGAGCTGAAAGAGATAAGATTTCGCATGCTCTAATATCGTTACGCGCTACAATAATGAAGACGCAAAGGATCCTCGGTGCCGACCACTGGGTCGGTGTGTCTCGTAACTTTGGGATCAACCGTCACCGTACCCATATAAACCAACCTGATAAAAGCCCCACTGGGAAATTCTAGTGCGTAACCTGAAGAGATATTCCTGCCAGAGTGTGCTCATTCGACTTTACATGCCTGCGTTCGCACCTGGGACACGGCGGCGGGACGTTGGTAAGAACTTGTAATTCGTTTGAAGACGACTGCTACCCAAAAGACGCTTACTATGAGCGTTACACATGCACTCGAATGTGTCACTGGATTGCAATAGCGCACGGGCGACGTATTGATTTTGCGACGCAGCCGGTGACGGCCGGTGCCGAGATAGATGCCTCCAGCCGAAACGTTCTTAATTGCCACACGCTGTGACCGCTGGCGCCGCACAGCAGGAAAGGAGGCGGCATCGTTTTGGTTCGCAGACAGAGACAATGACATGCATTTGACTGCCTTGGAAGACGGGAAAGAAGCGAGAAGTGCGCCAGTCTGCCCTGCAGGCTCGCTTGAATTGATTCTCTGGCTGCTTCGCTGCTGACACAGCACCGGCACCTTTCGGCAAATCTGCCGCCGCTTCTTAGCCGAAACTAACCAACCTCCCTCAGCTGCAAACAACCTTGCTGCAATACTCAATAACGATGACGGCACAGCAAGGGGAAAGACATACATACCGTCGCGCTCTGCACTTATCACGCTTTATTTCCCTCCCTGCAGCCCTTGCCCTCTGAAGAGACGCGCACCGGCCGATGTCGCCTCGGCTGACAAGTCGCACCCACGCTGGCAGCCGAGCCGCCGCCGCTTTGGCGGCGCGGCCGTTGCTACGCATACTGCTGCTGGCGGCACTGCTGCTGGCCGCCACTGTACCATGCCGTCAGAAGGCACATGCGCGCTCTCTTTTCTCCGGGTGAGTACGATGGAAAAGTGCGTTGTTAGATAGAGTTATGCGTGCCTAGGGTGGCCGTCCTTACATGCAAGAATATCTTCCCTGCAAATACGGACTTATTACGTCGGAAACGTCGGCGTTTTCGTCTATTCTGACTCCTGTACATATGTATGCCCATCCGTGCGCTTACTGCATTTATCGACTTATATTATGACCGATTATATTGCATTGTACCCATTTTGTCCTGGGTGGCCTTTCGCTGTACGTGCTGTATGTGCTGCGGTGTGCTTTGCCGTGACGTGCGGCGCGGTGCGTGCTGCCATGCCGGCCACAGGAACTGCCCGAAAAGCGGCGTCGGTGTGGAGTGTAACCAATGGAGGAGCGACGTAGCAAGCAGGGTCGCGGAGTTTGCCTGTGGAATCACAATCACGAAACTGTGCACCGAACAACAGGACACGTACCCGTCGGGTGTTTTTATGTATGCGCCGCCGCCCCCGGCGGTGATGGACTATTATGATGCGCCCGCCATCGCCTGCTACTACAATGTCACAATGGACGAGTGTGCCTCGCAGGCACGAAGCTATACGCAGGTGCAACTCATTGTACAGCAGTCATCAGTGGATTACCAGTATGCACTGTTGGGTTGCTTGGGTCGGTACGTGCATGTCCCAACATTCCTACGTAGCCGGCCGCTGCCTGGCTGGCTGCCGTTTATGTATACCCGCGTTTATGTATTTTTGGAAAGTCCGACACATTGCTTGTCTACGAGGTCAAGGTGGACGTCTTGTAGGGTGTTGGTGTCGGCGCAAGCAGCACTTTGATTGATCCGTGCGTGCCCCACCTACCACAGCTGACCTCTCTCCGGTCCCTTCTGCGCGCGCACGTGACGGCACATGTTGCAGCATGTTCTCATTTCTGACCAGCTAGTACTCCAGTTACTCCAGTTACGTACTCCCGTTTCCCAGTTACCGGTATTTGCTGCGTTTTCCCAAGAAGGGTGTTACTTGGTACGTTAGTTGGGCGAGGTCAACAATTCTGCGCGCATGCATTCTGCGTTACGCAGGACGGTCGTCAATCTACAAATTGTCTGGTCTACGACGCCGGCTCTGGCGACTGCACCGCCTCCATCTTCCAGGCCTTTGTGGGCTCAGAGATCGATAGACTGTGCTCCTCACTGGCCAGCGGCGTTGCAGTGCCCATATAGCTAGCCTCGCTGGCGCTGGGGTTCGTGCTGCTGGTCCGCCCTGCGTGTCCATACATCCAAGTATTGATACATACACGCGCTAATAATCGATCTAGTTGAGTTGCTAATTGTATAATTGGCACGATGCATGGTCCAGGGCGCCTTGCACATAGCGCATTATAACTTTGCCATGAAGCACATAATAAAAATGTCGAGGGCAGTAGTGGCGGCGGCGGTGTCCGGCCGTAGCCGGCGGCCGGCCCTACCTGGCGACGATAGGTTGACCTCAAGGTCTCTATCCAGGTCCTTGCCACATGCATTTTTTCGATTATAACATCGTATCGAGTGCAGCGCTCCGTGGAAGCCACGCTCCCACAGGACGCTGTGGGCCTCGTTCGTTCACACATAACTCGCTCGGCTATCTAGGCAGGCTAGCTGCACTTGTACGCTGAAACGTAACGGCGCGGGAGATCCAGGGGATGAAATAAACCATATTAAGTCATCGTCGTCGCCCTTGTTCGCACCAGCAGTAATCGATCCGAAACCGTAACGCTGCGCTGATGACCAGTCGGTTAACCACCGTGCGTACGGCACGCACATACAGGCAAGTCAGCGAGGGTCCGCGCGGCACAACCTGAGTCCCAAACAGCAGCCTTACAGCGCTTAATGCACACGGTGACGGAATTCGAAGAAAGGGTATCTTGTTTGTAGCCTAACGAGTCAGTGTCCAAAGATGTGCAACGATGTTGCGTGCGTGTCCAACAACGGTGTTGCTCGCACTCGCTCCGTGACAAGCCCATTTGACGGTCGACGTTCCCTCGGTCCACAGAGCCTGCACATCGGAGAGATTTATAGATTTATTTGTGAAGATTGTGTCGGCCTGATGAAAGAAGCAAGCATGTAGAAGTCTGTTGGGCATTGTTGATTGGCTTCATTAACTGTCAAGGTTACCGCCTGCCTGAACAGCTTGATTTGATGACGAGCTGAAGGTCGGCGACAAACAAGTACATATATATTAAAGCCGTCCGCGTTGAAACAAAGGCTCGCGGTTGGTTCATCAACCAACAGTCGCGCGTACACCGGGCGCATTCGTCCAAGCTATCGCTTACTATCGGCGACTGGCCTCCCTCATCTGCAAACGGTTCTATCTTGCTTGTCAAGGCAAGAATACAACAAAGCAGGGAAGGAGATGATGGCCGGGCTCTAACACCTTTAACCAAACTTCGCTGTCCAGCACCGGCAGATGTCGCCCCGGCTGACAAGCCGCACTCCCGCGGGGAGCCGAGCCTCCACCTTGGCAGCAAGGCCGTTGATTCTGCTGCTGGTGGCGCTGCTGCTGGCTGCCACTGTACCTTGCCGCCGGTCCCACGCGCGCACACCCTTCTCCGGGTGAGCAAGATGCCAGCGCGCGCGTGCCGTGCAAGTCGTTAGACATTGCATTGATAGGACCAGAAATTCGGAGCCCATATATACATACATATGCACACCTGACCGTGCGAGTACGTAAGTCAGTGGGTAAGTGTGGGTAAGTGTGCTACAAAATGCGTAGCTAGCATAGTCGAGCGACTGGCACGCAGCCTTGCTCGCTTGCTTGTTCGGTGGCGTGTAGTGAGAGCCCAGCAGCCACGCACATGGCCATCTCGCTCCCATCTTCATGCTGTATGTGCTGCTGTCGTCCTGATGTATCTGGGATGGATGAGCTTGACTCCTCTGCGCTGTCTCTCCGTCTGCCGTGCCGTGCCGTGCGGCGCTGTGCTGTGCTGTGCCGACCGCAGGAGCTGCCCAAAGTGCAGCGCCGGCTTGCACTGCCTCCAGTGGAACACTAGCGTGGCGGAGAGGGTCGCAAGATTCGCCTGCGGCGGCACACTTGTCTGCCAGTGTACCGTCACAAAAACACTGGACACAAACGTGGGTGCTCCTATGATGTCGCCGCAACCGGTGATCACTGGACGGCGGGTAGCAGCGGCGCCGTCGCCGCCAGTTGTCTCTGAGGATTATGCTGCTGCTGGGAATGCGCCCACCATTGCCTGCTACTTCAACATCACAATGAATGAGTGCGTCGAGCAGACACACAGCTTCGTCCAGGTACATATGCGTTTGTACGGTAGTATGAGTCATGTGACATAAGTTGCAACAGTTCATTAGGATGGTACTAGGCAGTACATCTATATATCTGGTTGCGTGTGTTATACGGATCGTAGGAGTGATTACTATACTGTGGCCGCCATATCCCCGGAAGATAGGCTCATTTGATTGGAGGGTATTGCCAGCAGCTGCCCGCCGCCCGTGCCATGTATGCTCAGTCACGCGTGAGCACTCCGGTGTCTGATTGTGATCGATAAATATCGCCCATCGCATGTCTGAGCAGTCGATGATCAATGTCCTACAGCTAGCAGTTATACATTATTAATGCAACGTGTGACCCATGGGTCGGCGACGGCCATTCCGCCACCCGCTCGGTTTTGAGACCGCCGAAGGTCCGTGCCGGCAGCCTTCAGTGACAGTCAGTGACGGGACTGGCCGCTTGGGTAGGTGGTGGTCCATACCTGCTATCCGACATCCATTCCTATCTGGTGCTTGCAACATCACTGCATATATAAGAATAATCGGCGAAGCAGCAATGAAGGAGTGATGAGAGGAGTAGTCAAGCAACTGTGTGTATATATATACAACCCTATATATACACTCGCTATATATATACTCGCTATACATGTTTGTCTGGGATTTGGGGCCGCCCAGCAGTTGACTCCTCTCATCACTCCTTGATTGCTGCTTCGTCGATTGTTCTTACACTCATCCAACAATGTTGTAGCGGAACTTCACGTTCATGATTATATAGATATAAGGGCGGGATGCGACGAGACAGATCCTGATGGACTTCCTGGCCGCCGTGGCATGATTTCACGCTTGTGTGTGTGTGTGTGTGGCGTGCGTGAATGTGCGGTGTGCGTGCGTGCGTGTGCGCGCTTGCATGCAGGGAGGAACAACCAAAGACTGTCGCAGCTACGATACCGGCACTGGCGACTGCACCGCCGCCGACGTCCAGGCCTACATCGACTCGGAGATCGAGAGCCTGTGCTCCATGCTAGCCAGCGGCGTTGCAGTGCCCTTTTAGTTTGCCTAACTGTTTACAGGAATTGGATCCATACAAGGATGGGTATGCATATATAGCAGTACGTACCTGGCGACGATGGATAGGTTGACCTCAAGGTCTGTATCTAGCTAGGGGCAGCCTGCCGCATGCATTTTTCGATGATTACAGTAGTGTAACCCGATCGGGTCGAGTGCAGCGCTCCGTGGAAGCCATGCTCCCGCAGGACGCTGTGCGCCTTATTCGTTGACACATAACTCGCTCGGCTAGCTCGCTGCACTTGTACGCTGAAACGTAACGGCGCGGGTCCATCCAGGGGATGAAACCCTGCCTCTTCAGTCATCGTCGTCGCCCTTGTTCGCACCATCCAGCAGTTATCGATCCGAAACCGTAACGCTGCGCTGATGACCAGTCCGTTAACCACCGTGCGTACGGCACGCACATACAGGCTAGTCATCAGCGAGGGTCCGCGCGGCACTACCTGAGTCCCAAACAGCCTAGCAGCCATACAGCGCTGGAAGCACACGGTGACGGAATTCGAAGAAAGGGTATCTTCTTTGTAGCCTTACGATTCAGTGTCCAAAGATGTGCAACGATGTTGCGTGCGTGTCCAACAACGGTGTTGCTCGCACAGGCTCGCACTCCGTGACAAGCCCATTTGACGGTCGACGTTCCCTCGGTCCCAGAGCCTGTATGTGCGTCGGAGAGATTTATAGCTTTATTTGTGAAGATTGAGTAGGCCTGATGAAAGGAGCAAGCATGTAAAAGTCTGTTGATTGGGCATTGTTGATTGGCTTCATTAACTGTCAAGGTTACCGCCTGCGTGCACAGCTTGATTTGATGACGAGCCGAAGATCGGCGACAAACAAGTACATATATATTAAAGCCGTCCGCGTTGAAACAAAGGCTCGCGGTTGGTTCATCAACCAACAGTCGCGCCCACACCGCCGGGCGCTTTCGTCCAAGCTATCGCTTCCTATCGGCGACTGGCCTCCCTCATCTGCAAACGGGTATATCTTGCTTGTCAGGCAAGAATACAACAAAGCAGAGGAGGAGATGACGGCCGGGCTCTAACGCCTTCAACCAAACTTGTCCACGCAGCACCGGCAGATGTCGCCCCGGCTGACAAGCCGCACTCCCGCGGGGAGCCGAGCCTCCACCTTGGCGGCAAGGCCGTTGCTTCTGCTGGTGGCGCTGCTGATGGCGGCTGCCGCTGTACCTTGCCGCCGGGCCCACGCGCGCACACTCTTCTCCGGGTGAGCAAAAGATGCCAGCGCGCGCGTGCCGTGCAAGTTGTTTAGACATTGCAATTATCGGACCAGAAATTCAGAGCCCATACATACATATGTATGCACACCTGACCGTGCGAGTACGTAAGTCAGTGGGTAAGTGTGGGTAAGTGTGCTACAAAAGTCGAGCGACTGGCACGCACGCAGCCTTGCTTGCTTGTTCGGCGGCGTGTGGTGAGAGCCTGTAAGCAGTAAAGGCTTATCCCGCGGATGTCAGGAGCCAGGCTTACACTCCCCCCCCTTAGAGTGAGCCGTCCTCGGCGTCCATGCATGGGGCCTCCCCACCCTCGCAAGGGTTTTACCCGATAGCCATGCGCTTTGACCAGGGATCGAACCGGCGACCTCCCGGACACGAGGTCGTTCGGCATAGGTCTCGATACCAATTGTAAGCAGTAAAGGCTTATCCCGCGGATGTCAGGAGCCAGGCTTACAGAGCCCACCGACCAGCCACCTGCCCATCTCCCATCTTCATGCTGTATGTGCTGCTGTCGTCCTGATGTATCTGGGATGGATGAGCTTGACTACTCCACTGCGCTGTCTCTCTGTCGTGCCGTGCCGTGTGGCGCTGTGCTGTGCTGTGCCGACCGCAGGAGCTGCCCGAAGTGCAGCGCCGGCTTGCATTGCCTCCAGTGGAACACTAGCGTGGCGAAGAGGGTCGCAGAGTTCGCCTGCGGCGGCACAATTGTCAACCAATGTACCGTCACAAAAACACTGGACACAAACTTGGGTGTTTATATGGCGCCGCCGCAGCCCGTGATCATTGGGCGGCGGCGGGTAGCAGCGGCGCCGTCGCCGCCAGTTGTCTCTGAAGATTATGCTGTTGACAATGCGCCCACCATCGCCTGCTACTTCAACATCACTATGAACGAGTGCGTCGCGCAGGCACACAACTTCGTCCAGGTACATACGCATTCGTATTGTAATATCAGCCATGCGACATTAATTGCAACAGTTTTATAGGATGGTACTAGGCGGTACTTTTGGTTGCGTGTGTTTTAGCACGGATCGTAGGAGTGGTTACAGAGGCCGCCAGATCCCCGGAATATAGGCGGATTCATTTGATTGGAGGGTACAGCCAGCTGGCTGGTGGCTGCCGTGGATATTGCCAGCTAGATAGGATAGTGCTGCCGCCCGCACCATGTATGCTCAGTCACTCGTGAACACTCCAATGACTGATTATTATCGATAAATATCGCCCATCCCATATATATATATCCAATATAATATATCCCACATATATATAATAAATTCTTTCATTCATCCAATCAATGATGTAGCGGGACTTCATGTACGTATGTACATAGTTCAATATATATTTTTTACGTGCGGGATGTGATAATAAGACAGATCCTTACGGGTTTCCTGGCCGCTGCTGTGCATGATTTCACGCTTGTGTGGCGTGCGTGAGTGTGCGGTGTGCGTGCGTGCGTGTGCGCGCTTCCGTTGCATGCAGGGAGGAACAACCAAAGACTGTCGCAGCTACGATACCGGCACTGGCGACTGCACCGCCGCCGTCTTCCAGGCCTACGTCGACTCAGAGATCGGTAGCCTGTGCTCCATGCTAGCCAGCGGCGTTGCAGTGCCCATTTAGTTTGCCCAATTGCTTACACGGATTGGATCCATACAAGGATGGGTGGGTATGCATAGCAGTGTCTACGTTCCGATAGTGCGTGCTGGCTGCTGTTTATTTGGCTTATTGGTCGATAGCTTATTACAGGCCGCCCAGCCAGCGAATGACCGCCGCCGTCGCCTGCTGATGATTGGGCTCTTTAGATGCATAGTACCGAGATTGTGAAAGAAACCGAAGGCAACTGACCCCCCTGCTCGCTGTCACATACACTCGTAAGGACACCGGGGCGCCGTATGAATTGAAATGGGTACCTACCGCTGTCGTCCATCGCCCTGCCGACCATCCATCCGATCTCGTATGCAGTAGCAACACCCTGCTGCTATGCAGACGGAGCCCCCGCCTGCCTCCGCTTCCTCATGCGCCCGGCCGACAAGCAACATCATGCAACATCACGCACCAGCTCAAGTTCTAAATGAAGACAATCAACTTCTCGAGTGCTATCAGATGTATGTCCGGGGCCCCTGCAGTAACGCATGCATGCCGTCTTGCAGGGCGCTATAACGGAAAGGCCAGCAGCCAGCATCCTCTGACATATCATCAGCGAGCAGCTCAACGAGGTAGTACAGCATCTATATCCGCCGCAGGGATGGGTTACACGCACATGCGTCAGTTCTCGCCATGAATGACTACAGTAAAGCAATTAACAAAAGGTGATAAAACGGAAAGCCGCCCGCCGCAACGCTACGTGTCAAATATATTTTGGAAAAAAATGCTCCCTGAACCCGAACTGTGCAACCGCTGCAAGCAACGCCGCCAACGATCATGCAAAGCGGCTGGGAAGCGAGTCCGCACTATACCGCTGCACCGCTGCCAGAGGTGGCGGGCCGGGGCCGCAAGTAGTGATACGCCGCCGCCCTTTGGAGCGAGGCCATAATAATGCACCTCCGATGGCGTCGACCAGCATCTAGCCGTTTATTAACCCGTTCCGCGCACTTCAGCTGCTTTGCCTGCCGACCTCATCAGCCGTGTTGCAGGCTTCGTGACCCCGGACGTCGCGCTCTTCCACTAGTACTGCTGGAGTGCTGTGCTGCGCTGCGGCAGTGCAGGGCCCAGCAGGGGGTATGGGCAGCAGGGCCGCCGCATCGCCCCGTCCGGGTGAGGCTGTCCCTTTGGGCCAGAGGTTGTGATGAGGGCCGAGATACGACGCCAGCAGCAGAGACGGGAAGTATGGGCAAGACAGCCCGGCGCCGGCGGTGCTGTCGCAAGTGGGTCCACTGCTGCTGGTCGCGGTTCCCACGGAGGCGGCCTGGAAGGTGCTGGGGCCCGCAGAGCAGCACGCCGAAGGGCCTGCGTAGCTGTGCCCGCTGCCACCGCCGCCACCACCACCGACCTGCTGATGGGGCTCTAGCCCGCTGCTGGGGCCCCGCGGTCGGCCAGCTGGCTGCGGGTTTGTGGGCTCTGCTGGCGCTTGGTGCTGGTGCTGGTGCTGCTCGGCCAGGGGCCGGCGGCTGAACAGCAACCACCAGGGCCACCATCGCGAGACGGCGGGGCCAACTGCTGTGCTGGCTGCGTATTCGCGCCCCTCACCGCCGCCAACACCGCCACTCGCCGCTACGGAGTCAAGCGCAGCAGCGCTGGTGGCGATATTGGCGGCGAGCGAGTGTGGCATGCTATCCGCAGCCAAGATATCCGCCTCCGGCGCAGATATGGCTGCTCGGAGACCAGCGACGTCAGTCCCGCTGGTCTCCGGCCCCAGCGGCACCGGCGCAGAGGCACCGCGAGATGTCGCCCCCAGTCCAGTGCCTGCGGCACTACTGCTGTCGCCAACCCCACCGCCGCCGACCTCCGTCGTCACCGGGGGGCCGTCGCCCGCAGGCGGCCTCGCCGCAGCGGTATGCCCAATCAGCAGTCCACCCTTGAATGCGCTCTGCAGCGCCGGTTGCACTGTGGGCCGCTGCACAGATGCCGCCGGCCTAGCAGCCCGCGATGCATCCAATGACGCAACCGGCGGCTGTTGCTGTTGCAGCGAGTCGCCGCTGCGCTGCGAACGATCGACACCGCCGCTGCTTCGCTGCACCACCGGCCTCTCCACCGAGCCGCTGGTGCTGCCGCCGCCGCTGGCAGTTCCCTGCCGGGACGGCCGGTCGCTGCCGCCGCTGCCATCTCCCGCCGACCCTCCGTCACCTTCAGTAACGGCTCGCAGGCCGCTGTGGAGGGAGAGGGAGCCCGTGGTCCGACGCCGAGCTGACCAGCAGGACGCACTGTTTCTGCCGTTGCCATCGCCGCCGGCTGCTGGGATGACGTCGTCCTCCCCCGTGTCGCCCTCCGCCGCCTCCTCGCTCAGCGTGCAGAACTCATCTTCCGTGGTCTGTGGGTCTTGGCGGCGGCTGCGGGCGGAGAAAAAGCGCTCCACCGTCCCGACTCTTAGTCCTGACGGCACCGCCGGTGATGAGCCCCCGCCGCCCTGCTGCGCCCAATCAGCCCGCCGCCGACGCGCCGCTGCTGCCTCCGTGGCTGCTGCCGCGCCTCCAGGCCAACCGCCCTCAGCATCCGCCGTCGTGAACGACCGTCGGACGTCAGCCGCTGCTGCTTTTCGGATATCCGCCGGACGTCCATCGCTGATAGAGCGTCCCACAGATGCTGACATAGGCATGGGCGCGGCGGCGGAGGTCAACAGAGGCGCAGCGGAGGGTGCTGCGGCGGCATGGGATGAGGCGATGACGGCGGCGGCGGGAGCTGCCGTTACGAGCCCGACCCAAGCCCCAGCAGCCGGCGACGCCCCAGCCGGCAACGCGAGCGATGATGAGGGCGTGCCCGCAAGGCCGCGCGCCTCCCCGCCGACACTGCTTGCCAGCCCAACGCTGTGGCTGGAGCCGATCGCGTCGCCCCCCACCTCCTGAGGCTGCAGTTCATCATCACGCTCGGCTGGCCGGAGAAGCTGCAGCACTTGCGACTGACCCGCCGGCGGAGGCAGCTCGGGCGGCGGAAGCCCTGCGACCCCTCTGGGCGACGGCAGCGGCGGCAGGTCTAGTCGGGGGATCGATGCCCGCTGCGATGGCAGCGCCGCGCGTCCCGGCTGCGCCGGCGGCGGGCCCCCCGCCAGCTTTGGTGTGGGCGGTGACCCCGCCAGCCGTTGCAGCGGGTGGAGCTCCGGCAATAGCTGCTGCTGTGAGTGCTGTTGCGAATGTGTATCAGGGAGATGGGATTGGCCAGCAGGCCGCTGCTCGTCGACCGGCGGGATCGACCCCGATCCGGACCAGGGGCGGAAGGAGAGCAGCAGCGGCCGCCTGGCCGCAGCCGCAGCGGCCGCCATCGCGCTGCCGGAGGACAGCGGCGGCGACGGCTGCTGCAGTGAAGCCATCTCGGGGCTACCTGTGGCGGATGCACAGGGCGCAGGTTATTGAATTGGGCGTGTTGGGGCATCAAGCGAGACAGTCGTGTGCTGTCTCGCTCATGTGTGGGGCCTCGCTGCTGCTGGCGACTTGATGATGAGAGAGCGAGTGGGTGACGAGCGACTACCATACTCCATGTGCATTATTGGCAGCAGAAAAGATACAGCAATGAGTCACGCACGCAAACGATTCGCCACCGACGACCTCATCGATCCATGCGTGCGTGACTGCGGGGCATTACCATCAGCAGGCCCCATCCATCCGCGCCCATACGTCGTGTGTGCGTCGTAGCGGACAGTAGTTGTATCGCCCCCAGCAGCAGTCAAGCAGGGCAGACAGATGCGCGTGACCCCACCTTGCAATGGCGGGGGGGCCGGCTGAATGTCCGCCACTCCGGGGTGGCTCACTCGGGGTCGGCCGCCACCAGCAGCCCGCGCAGCCCGCCGGCCCATCTCCTCTACGATCAGCTCATCCAGCCGCTCAAACACCTACATGCATACAGAAGGTACAGAGGCGAGCAAGCAGCGAGCATGTGAGCTCGGCTATATATCAGCCGTTCGCGTCTCGGGAGTTGCAAATGTTGGACCTTTTACGTACTCAAGTCCAAGAATCATTACGCCCACCGACTATGTTCGTTCATCACAGTTTTCGACCTGCATCTATTCCAGCAAGGCAAAAGGCTGTGCGCCGCCAGCTAGCCTATCTAGGCCCACCCCATTTCCTCACCTCCACCGCTGTGGGTCGCGCCCTGGGGTCCTTCGCCCAGCAAGCGGTGATGAGTTCCGCCAGACCGCGGGGGACCCAGTCCGGCAGCGGTGGCCGGCGGCCCAGGATCGCCACCGCCAACACGATGGCGCCCGGGCTGCCGCCGCCGAGGTTACCACCCTCCTCGCCGCTGTCGTCCCAGGCTGCCCGGGCCACCGGCGTGGGCCCCCGCCACAGGTTTCCGAACGGCACGTTGCGTGTTGCAGCCTCGTACATGATGCAGCCTGCGTGGGGCGGGGGTCGACAGCAAATGCGGACAGGAACTAACTGAACGAGGTGGCTGGTGGAAGGAGCTTGATTGTTTGGTATATCCACATAAAACAGCGGGCAGCAGGGTCAAATCGCCGTATCACACCACCATTCGCCAATCGCCATGGTTATTTACATGCACTGCATATGTTCTACCACCGCGTGCATTAGCTGATGCCCCACGTGGCCCCGCAGGATGGACTCACCCAGGCTGTAAATGTCGGCTCGCTCGTCCACTCGCGTGCCGTTGAACAGCTCCGGAGCCATGTAGTTGAACTGCGAGATGACGGCGGATTAATTATATACTGGCGCTGACATTTGTGGGTGCATGCAAGAGATGCAAGCCTCAGAGCATAACAGGAAGCTACGCGATCCGAGCGTATCCAAGCGCATCAAAACGCAAATTCATGATAGTAAACACGGTGCGACAATTTGGCAACCAAAACCTCATCTATCTAGCTCGCGCACTTACCGTTCCGCCCGGCTGGGTCACGTTGATGCACGAACGGGCGGGATCCTGTGAGTAATTCGGGGGCATAGGTAAGCGGACGTACGGCCATGGGCGCGCAGGGCGGCTTCGTTTTTACACACTTGGGGTACCGTACCAACGCAATATGTTTGCGTAAAAAGATTTTTATTGGGACCTCGCAAAGTGTGAAAAACCTCGAAAGGGTCCCTCGCAAATATTTACTGTAAAGTTTCAAAAAAACTTCCAAAACATCTTTATTTCAAAATCTTCTCGCAAATACAAATTCTTTCAATCGACTGTTTTGCATCTCTTAACCAAGCACAGGCGGGCAGCCGCAGTGCACGTTGAGATAGGCGAGGGCAGGGAGTCCGCCCAGCCCGTGGCCCGCGAGCTGAACGATAAGTTGACAACCGATACTTGCAGCATACTAATGATCATTGCGACTGGCTGATACGGTACTGGGCTGAGAAATGCTCATCAAAAGAGTGTCTATCTATCTGTACTATCTATCTATCCGTAGTTCATTTTCTTCAGTACAATGCGATGCCTTTGCGTTGAAAACTCTGACGATGAAGATGCGAGTATATGTATATGTATATATATTATTTACGGCTCACGAGCTCGCAAATTATTTCAAAAGTTTGGAAATAAACTTCTACCGGCCCCTCGCAAAATAGTTTTCATATCCAAATTTTAATATTCGATTTTCTGTCCTCGCAAAATAACCGCACGCGTCGCGTACACAGTAAGTGCAACCTGAACAACAGCCGTAGGCGGACGTCTAGCTGTCCCACGTATCGAGGGGTGCTGCGCTTTCCCACGCCGGGTTTGTTCGTTGCTGTCTGGGCGGCTCGTGCCATCCACCCCTCCCCCCATATGTGTATATCGATCTTAGCCCGCCCTGCCTCCGTTCCATACCCGCAGCCGCGAGATGCCAAAGTCCGCAATCTTGGCCCGACCCCTGGAGTCCAGCAGCACGTTGCCGGGCTTAAGGTCTATAAGGAAGGACAGGCGGGGGCGGGGAGGGGCGGATATGGTCAAATTTTGGTGTGCAATTAAACGACCGCGTGCAATGATGGTTAACCACCTACCCTAGCTGTAAATGCTTCCGCATGCGTACGTATGAGGGTATTCAGTCCGTCAGGCTATGATGCAGGCTGCTGGTGAGGCAGGCTCGCGAATCACCACCACTGCAGAAAGCTCATCAACGAAGCAACGCGCGTAAAACATTATCGCTCGCGGCACATACAGCCTTACCTACCTCGGTGCAACACGCCAAAATGATGAAGGTGCGCCATGCCCTCCGCCACATCGCGGGATAGCTGCGAAGGGGCGTTTGATGACGGCGGGCAGCAGCGAGCAGGAGGATGAGCCAACGTAACCCCAGCACATCATCGCAGTCACGCACCCAGCCATACATCTCTATCTCCTGCAGTGCGTCGCGATGGACTGCGTGGTGCAACACATACATGTGCCGTCGTCGCGCACGCACCAAGCTGCCCTGCTGTCTGCCGCGCCCTAGCCCTCTCCCGTCCCTTCATTCCTTGCCCCCTCCCCCATCACGCCCTGCCCCCCACCTGCAACACCTCCAAGTACTCAAGCCGGCGCATGTGGGGGTGGTGGATGCGGCCGCCCAAATTGCCACCCTCACACAACTCCATTATCAACGCCGCTGTCTTCTGTCCCGGAGGCTGCTGCTGCTGCTGCTGCTGCTGGGCTACAGGTTGCTGTTGCAAGGGGGGGCGGCTGGCCGGCTGGTGGACTGGCGGCGGCGGCGGCCCTGGCGACGCGCCCTGCCCAGACGTCGCTTGTGCCTCCACGTCCCTGTCACTGTCGTTCGTAACACAGACGGCGGCGGCTCGTTCCTCTCCTTGACGCGCGTCTGTTACGCCGGAGGATGATGCAAGCGTGAGACCGACGATGTTGCGGTCACTGATGGTAGCGGTCTTGGCGCCGCCTCCGCTGCTGCTGATCTCAGCGCCGCCGTGATCGGTGGAGCGCCTGGAGATGGAGATGGCGGCGCCACTGGGGCCTTCGCCGGCGACGGCGTCATGGCCGGGGGCTGCGGTGGAAAGGCCCAGGCCCAGAGAGGCTCCTAGCAGCTGTACGATGCGCTCGCAGTTCCTGAGCGCGACAAACACCACAACACAGTAGTGGGGCGCGCGGTAGGTGTGACAACTGCTTGCGAACATAAAACGATTTGCAGATGTGCGGAAATAATGGCAGTAGCACACAATCAGAAGCACGGAAGCAAGCAAACACGCTGTAAACTGCTTGTAAGCAAATGGACGCTCGGTACACCTCCAAATAAAAGCGTTAGCAGGCAACGATTTACGATAAAAGTGTATGATAATTAGTTCACCTGAACCTTGCGGTTATCTGCGCCTCCTTTGCCAGCGCCTGTCGCTGCGCCTCATTGTCAATGTTGACCGTCTTAACCGCCACCTTGCGCCCCCGCCACGTGGCCTCGTACACCCGCCCGAAGCCGCCCACACCGATCAGCCGACCCAGGTTGGGCGCCACCTCCGTTTCAAAGTCCACATCCAACTCGATGGGCGCCATCGAGAGTGTCACAGTTCCCGGCAACACCATAGCTGCACCAGAGCCGCAGCCAGTGCCAGCAGCTCGTGCCTTTGCAGCAGGCATCCTTGGAAGGGGCCCATGCCGGGTAGCCGCCTGTGACGACAGCGGTCCCGCCGCCGGCTCTGGTGGCTGCAACGGCGGCATTAGCAGGTGCGGTGGATAGTCCGGCAGCAGCTCCCAGGTCTCCCCCACACGGCCAGTCCAGGTCTTGGCCTTACGCCTGCGATCGATTCGCATGTGTTGATCGATGGAGACGTATAGGGGCTTGCTTCGGACGTGGTACGGTAAGACGCTGCTGCATACCCTGCTGTTTCTGCCTTACTCCGCTTTGCCAGACATAATAATGCGGTCCTAGAAATGCGGTCCTTGAAAATAATTCCTAGATATGCGCATTTCCAGGAATGATAACGACGGCCGGGTCTGTGTTGTAATGAACCGTACGTATGCACGGTGAGCTTATTAGACGGTACGTACGTACGATACACGTACACTCAAAAGATGCACTTACAAGAGGACTCGCAGCCGTGTGCGATCCTCTTCCATGCGCGCTGGGTCTGCTTCGGCCATTGTCGCGGAGGCTGGACCGCTGCCGCCACTCTCGTGCTGGCGTCCACCGCCGGCACCACCGCCTCCTCCCTCGCTCCTCGTCGTCATGGACGGGTCAACTCCCGCCAGTGCCAGTTGCTCCCTCAGTTCCCGTGTGGTGGGTGGCGACAGCGCCTCCACATGCGCCATGAAGACCTCAATGGGCATGGTGGGGTACTTGGGAAGCAGGCCCTGCTGACCCATGGGTCCGTCCTGGTAGGGTGAGTTGTCCTGCCACCAGCTTGCGTTCAGAACCCAATGAAGCTCGCTGGCTGTGGGAAGAGGAACCGGCAGGTGTACGTAATATATAATTGGTATCAGGTTATTATAAATGGTTGCATGCGTTGCCGTGCGCACGGGTTGTTGTTGTTGTTGTTGTTGTTGTTGGTTATGTCAACGATGTTCGCTGCCTTTGTTGCGCCAACATAACGGAAACCGTTGGCCAAACGAGGCTCCATATGATTCACTATATGTGAGACATCATACTAGAACGGTATACTCCGCTAAGCGCAGCACCTACCTTCCGACGGCGTGACGTGCACCTGCTGCTGACTGACGTGGTACGGCGGATGCCGCTGCAGACGCTGCAGGTCCGTCAGCAAACCCCGCCATCGGCGACGACGGCGGTTTGGTGCAGAAGAATTATCACCATCATTATCATCCCCGCCCCTGTGCTCGTCACCACCGTCACCGCCGCCACCATCGCCACAGCTGATACGGTCGCCACGGCCGCCATCAGCACCACCACCACCGCCGCGGGTAAAAACGGCGCGGCGGCGGTTGTAATAAACGGCCAGCCCTCCCGCCAGAGCAATTGCGATGACCCCAACGGATATTGATGCTGCAATCGTGGTTGTCCTCTTCTGTTGGCGTCCGTGCCCGCCTCCGCCTCCGTCGTCAAGCAAGTCGATGGCGGGGTCAGCCAGGATGGGGTCGTGCAGGTCGTCATCGGGTTGCGTTGACGACAGCGTCTTGGCCCAGCCGGTTGGCAAAATTGTCACAATGGTGCCCGAGCTCGCGCAACAATACGTCTTCGCCACAGTGCAGCTCTGCGCCGCGATAAGCATGTATGCGCGTGCATAGCGGGCGGAAGACAGCATGCGCCTGGGATGAGTGTATCTGTGGATTGTGATTTGGAGCCCTGCTGAAGAATTTTGGCACATTCGCTTGCATGGGAGGATGTTGGGCCAGGTGAAGCAAAGCACCGATCCGTCAGCCATCTAGCTAGGGAACGGCTGCACTGCGTCGTCGGGGCCCGGCCAATTACAGCCGTATGCAGGCGGTTCGCGCTGTGCCCCCGCTGATAACCACGATACTGTACTCAGGAACATAGGTAAGTGTTGCTGTGCCGGTTCACCAACGTCGCCTCAGTTACTTCGTTACGGTTCGTCTTTCTGTATGTCCCCGACGCCCGCCGCCGCCCACATACCAGTTTTCCGTCGCCCTTTCTTTGGCAAAAGCTGCCCGGCGGCAGCGCATCGTCAACACCCTGCGCGGAGGGCTGCTGCTGTTGCTGTTGCTGATCTTGCTCTACTATGAATGGCTGCTCGGACGCTGGCGCAGGCGGTGAGCCCCACACGGGGATGGTGACGGGGATGCTGACATCGTGGTTGAAGAGGGACAAGTCGCCAGGGAACATCATAGACACGTAGGCCGGCATCCTACGTAGGGATAAATGGAGCAGTGAGAGCACGGTATGCGGGGGTAATTATTAAAATATTTTTAGAAGCAACTCGAGGTCTTTTGCAGCATGGGACGACTAAGAAAAACGTGGAGCTCAGGCGGCCCCGAAACCCAACGAAACTCGTTCCCTGACTCCTCTCTCGAACTGCCTTCCATTCTATTTCCCTCGGCTCACCTTGGATTTGGCAGGGTCCGCCGCAGTAGAACCGTCGTGGATGAGTTGGCCACGGTTGCATTCAGCAACCTCAGAAGGGCCGATTGAGCATCGTCAGGCGGCCACATGAGCGGCGTTTCCATGTAGCTGTATGTGTGTGTACGAGGGCCGCGGAGCCGAGCGCGGGATGGTACAATATATGAGCTCATCAACACGTTATGGCGCAAACAGTCAAACGCGCACATTTCCCGGCACTCGAGACGGGCAATGCATGCGTGGCCGCCGCTTCCGCTGCAATGTGTGCACGGCCAGCTGGATGGCCCCCTGCTGGCTCTACCAACCCTACCGACACTATTTGAACGACAACAGCTGTCGACTGCCTGCGTACAAGCAGCGCCCCCGCTGCTCCCTTGCATGCTTGCTGCGCGTACGTGGACGCTAGCAGCACCAGCATGGCAGCAGACCCCTCCGGAGCTACGCGTGTATGTGACCGTAGCGTGGAGGTCGCGCCACGAGCCTCACATGCATCTTACGCGAACTTGACTGCTCCTCGCTCCCACCAGCAGCAGCAGTAGATTATCCACGCATCCATACAAACGCATCATTACGAATCCTGTCCCTGCTACTTTCTTGTTCGTTTGTTCCCTAATATAGGCCTTCCGTCTCGCCCACCTTACCTGTAGTCCTGCCGCGCGTCCATGGGTCCGGGCGTGATGGGCTCAATGGAGAGGATGAGCTCCACAGAGGGCAGCTGCGGAAAGCTACTGTTGCCGTTGCTGGCATCAGCATCATCATCAGCCGGTGAAGAGGCGAACGCGGTCCTGGACGCATTCACAAGGCCGCCGCCGGTGGCGTTTCCACCCGTCGCTGCTGGTGTCGCGGCGACGGTGTCATTGTCTTGTTCGACTGGCGGCCTCCGAAGAACCAGAGCTCCGGTGCCCCGCTTGAATCCCACATTGAGCACGTACTGCGCGCCCGGCACTCCAGGGAGACCGACGCCGAAGCTCCACGTGAGCGCGTCGCAGCCACCGACTGTGCGCGTGCATGGACGGATTGAAGTAGTAATGGAAGCGATCGAGCATGACGTACATATATGTTGGCATCAAGACGACCAAGCAAGGTCATAGATAGTTAGGGATCTCGCGAACTGCGTGTTACAAAAGTGGTACCTCAGCGGCAAAGAGTGGCAAAAGTGAAGTCATCACTAGACGTATGTACGTTTCCATCGACCTACTCCGCGCACTACCCTTTGGCGGCGGGCGGCCACGCATGTCCACTACTTCATTTCAGCACTTTTTAGTATGGTTGCCGTACTCACGCAGCTCGGGTGAGGCATACGAGCAGTCCATTCGAAAGGGTGGCGGTTTGCTGCCAAAGCCCGCCGCGGAATCCGGCGGTTGCCAGGAAATAGGCCCCTCGAAATGGTACTGAACCTGACGGGGGGTGCGGCAGCGGATTGGGATTGATCGAAAAACTGATAATGAAGAAATCAATACTGTGCTGGGTAGAAACCAGCAAGCCTCTCTGTTCACAGCAATGCACACGCACGCACATACATACATGCGTGCATGAACGAACACGCGCACGCACTCGCGGCTTATCAGGACAGCTTGGCCAGGCCATACGCGTTCACGCACGGAGGTACTAACAGCCGTCAGCGTTAACGACACGAACCGGATGGTCGGACTTGCTTGAAGATTTTGTGGACAGGTGCGTGCCTGAGTGTCAGTGTCAGTGCATCGATGGCGGCTGGGACGCACGGAGTTTGTTCCGCACAACTAACCGCAATGCATGCCGTATGTATGCAAATACACACACACACACACACACACACACACACACACAATTAACATATCCGGCAGGCACCTCCACCCAGCAGTGAACACAGCTAACCTGACAGTAATCGGATAGCGGCCCACCTCGACAGCTTCCAGCGGGACGGGCCGGCTGTTGTTAATGTTAGTGATTCTACAAAGGCGCACGAGGGAGATAGCTACGTATCAATATATAGAATATACTATACGTCTAAATTCGTTTTTATGCTAAAAAGCTAAAAGTTCAAAAAAAGTAACTGGCCCAACATTTCTATCTATCTATCTATCTATCTTTTTACTTAACGCAAAAGCTATAGTAAAAGGTCGTGGTGGGATAACTAACATACTATTAAATATATAAACGAATTAATAAATAAAAATATATGAGGCCCTACCGGAAACGGCAGCAGCATAAAATAGAGCAACTGACAGCAGGCTCGACACACATGATGACTGCGTGGTACGGCTGGTAGTTATTGCAAGGGCAGTCGAGAAACGAGCAAAGCGGGCGGCGCCATGTCGCCCACCTGATTTCCATTTGCGTAAAGGATCTAGAAGAGGTGGCCGGTGAAGCTGCCGGTGCATCTGACGATGAATTCTTGGTGGCGGCCGCCGCCTCTGCCTGCTGCCCACCGGGTTCCGAGCTGCCGGCAACTGTCACATAAGTGATGGACGAGTACGACACCTGAAACGGGCGAACAGTAGTTGGAATGAACATGCCAAGCGCACGTAGCAAGGAACAGCATGCGTATGTAAAGATCGCATATAGTGGCAGCTGCCGCCGTTGCACGCGCGCGCAAGGCGGACACCGGCAGAATTTGTGTCCATTTGCAGTTCTTTTACAAACAACGCTCGGCGGCCCTACCCGGCCAGATAAATAAACATGCATTGAGCCCCTTGCTCGCTTCCGTCGTTGCATGTCCATCTTTCGTAATAAAGGTCCGGAGGGCCCCAAGCGAGCGAGCGAGCCAGTCGCCCGCCCTCTGCCTGCTCCTCGCCGACTACATACGTTACCTGCAGCACACGGGGCATCTGCTCCACCGGCAGGAGCGGCTTGGCCGTCTGGACCGGTGGCGGCGGGGGAGGAGGAGGCGTCGCATCCTGCATAGTATTTTAGGGCGCATTTACATGCGGATATATACACACACTCAAAACAAGCAGATAGATAGATAGGTGGCGGACGGCGTCGGGTAGTAAGCCTGCTGTACGAAGGGTAGGGTACGTTCCCAAACTCGTTCTACGGTCAACTCCGGTATGTTACGGAGTTGACCGTAGAGTCATGTCACGTGGATGTGGTTCCTAAGTTAAGGAACCACATCCACGTAAGGGACGGAGCCAAGAACGTACTAAGTATCCGGCTATCCGGCGGCCAACAAGCACTCCACACATAACCGCTAACAAGCATACTAACATACATACCTTTGCGAACAGGTCCGAGAGTGACGAACATGCCATGTTGTTGAGGAACACATCGTCGGGGGGTCCGATCCGCAGGGGCGCTGAAGGCGGGCCGTCCAAGATGACCGCGGATGAGGAGCCGGCGGCGGCGGAGGGCCCCTTCTCACCCCACAGGGCGATGGACAGAGCGGGATCGCCGTAGACCAGGGTGCCGTTGGCTGAATGCATGGGACGACAGTTGTGTTGTTGCGCGCGTTCGTTGCACCGATGTGGATGAGAAGGGTCATCATCCATACATATGGGGCGAGCGAGGGTCATTACGCAGGTACATCAGGCCCTGGTCGTAATAACGCGTCAAGCCGATTTGAAAAAAACCGCTTGTTTGCGCCGCCGAGCGACCCCACCCGCCATGCTGCAATAACAATGATAACTGAAGGTTTTCTGAGTGCAACGCTAGAAAACCAAGGTTTTCTGTGAACTCAGAGGAGTTGTGCCCTCATAAGGGCGTTGGTACGGCACATGGTGCCAGTTAAGGTGTCCGCGAAGGCGTGGAGGAGTGATTTTCGGGTTTTGTAGCTACATAGGGTGGTTGCTGCGAGGCTGTGGGCATTAAGGCCTTAGCGATAGCTTTCGCGGTAGCCGGCCCTCACCATTAATTTTAACAATGGACATTGACCTTGCGTCCGACCAGCTGGGCTCTCTCGTAGAGGAAGCATCGAAGCATCTTAACGCTCTTTTGTAACACAAAAATGTCAAAGCTGCAAAGGTGCAACTTGTGACGGATCCGGGAAAAATTTTGACCGGGCAGCTACGCGAGGCTTACGCGCAGTACATGGATGCGGTGCGCGAGCACCAGCAGCTCCTCCAGTTATTGACACAGCGAATGCTGCTTGAACAGCGGGAGACAGTGGAGCCGGCCCCAAAGAGGCAACGCATGGTCCTGCCGGACTACGACTGCGACTTCGGCGCCTTAGAGGGCAAAGGGAACAAGTCGCTCATCGGACAGCGGCAGCGTCTGGTTCACTTACACGACGTGTTCGCAGACGTGCAGCTCAAGTGGCGCGCGGTCGTTGATGCTCCCGCGGCTAACCGGGCAGAGCGCGCGGAGGCGATGGAGGAGGCGGTTCGCAAGACGCAAGAAGTCTTCGAGCAGCAGGCAAAAGAGCTGGTCATCGCGCACCACCACGGGTGGGATGTCGTGGGCCAGATGCGGGGAACGCCCTACGCGGCCACGGAGGAAGAGCAGAAGGCGCTGAAGAAGGCCATCAAGGCCGCAGCTGAGAGCCGGAAGGTTGCTAAGCCCCCCGGGAAGGCGCAACCGGCGCAGGTGGCGGCCGCGGCGGGGCCGTCGGCGCCGAAGGCTCCCAAGGGGCCGTGTTACAAGTGCAACGCCATGGGCCACTGGGCCAAGGAGTGCCCGAACCCGCCGAAGTAGCGGACATCATTGGGCTTGGGTCGGCGCAAGCCCTAGCTTGCGGCCGTGGCCCTCTTAAGGGCGGTGGGGTGCAAGCCTCGGTGTGCGTGGTCGGCGCAAGCCCTAGCTTGCGGCCGTGGCCCTCTTAAGGGCGGTGGGGTGCAAGCCTCGGTGTGCGTGGTCGGCGCAAGCCCTAGCTTGCGGCCGTAGCCCTCTTAAGGGCGGTGGGGCGCAAGCCTCGGTGTGCGTGGTCGGCGCAAGCCCTAGCTTGCGGCCGTAGCCCTCTTAAGGGCGGTGGGGCACAAGCCTCGGTGTGCATGGTCGGCGCAAGCCCTAGCTTGCGGCCGTGGCCCTCTTAAGGGCGTGGGGTACGAACGTCGGCCTGTCTGCGACAGGGGGTTGGTTGGCTTTACCCGCCTCCCTCGATTATTAAAGTTTCGCGGTAGCCGGCCCTCACCCGGCCTACCTACCGAATAAAGACGGCTTTCATTGCTTGCAGGTACCCTTTGTGTGTAACGAACGATGATTTCTCATGAAAACTGAAGGTTTTCTGAGTGCAACGCTAGAAAACCAAGGTTTTCTGTGAACTCAGAGGAGTTGTGCCCTCATAAGGGCGTTGGTACGGCACATGGTGCCAGTTAAGGTGTCCGCGAAGGCGTGGAGGAGTGATTTTCGGGTTTTGTAGCTACATAGGGTGGTTGCTGCGAGGCTGTGGGCATTAAGGCCTTAGCGATAGCTTTCGCGGTAGCCGGCCCTCACCCGGCCTACCTACCGAATAAAGACGGCTTTCATTGCTTGCAGGTACCCTTTGTGTGTAACGAACGATGATTTCTCATGAAAACAAAAATAATATTACTCCGGCAAACCATGGCATGTGTGCACGAGTTTTTGCTCGATGTCAAACTCGTTTACGTTGTATGCTTGCGATCCTGGACATACCACAAGCATCGATGCACGCATATTCCACTTCGGGCGGGCTTTCCCCCGCCCACATCCACATCCACATCCACCCCAGTCAGCAACTGTGTGGCTCACCCAGCACCGCCACCGTCTGACGGGGGTAAGAAACATTGCCGCCCGCCGGCTTCTCCTGAATGCAGTGCAGATCAGTGCGTAAGAAAGAGAAGAACCAGCAACAATTAGCGCGGGGTTGAGCCGACCCCAAAAAAACGCAAACGGGCCTTTGCGATTGTGGCGATACTGCTCTCGGCCCCAGTTCCACGTATTCCAATTTAAGTTCCGTGTATACTTTATTTGTTTCCCTCTGATTCCTATTCACTTCATCAGCCCCGGCCGCCGCCGTCCTGCCTGCTGCTGTCTGCTGCGTATATGTAAACATACGCCGCACCTTCAGTACCACGACGCTGATATTTGACTGCAGAGCAAACACGTTCTGACTGTACTGCAGTCGCTCGCCCGCGGGGAAGGTCCAGCCCAGCGCCCAGGAGTTGATTGAAGGTAGCTGTATATGGGGTGAGCGGGATAGTGATGGGAACGTTTAGCTAGTCCAGGCGTATGTACCAGTACGGCCCCAGCGGCACCTGGCCCGCGGAATCGTAAGGGCGCGCCAGCAGCCTCACGCATCACGCACGCATACACGCACGCACCGGCGCTTCTCCCGGGGACAGCTTCCAGCGGCCCTCGAACTGCTGTTCAGCCGGCTCGCCCGCATCCGCCAGATACTCCAGGCTGACTGCGCAATACGTGGGCCGTGTCCTCGCCACGAAGGGGCTGCTGGTCGCCGCGGAAGCAGCTCCTGGCGGCACCGGCGGCAGCGAAGACAGATCTTCCGGCTGCGTCGTAAGGTGACGCCCTGGCGGCTGACCGCGCCCCGCCGCCGGCATTACCATGTCGTACGCGCGCTCGGTGTCCGGCAACTGCGCCAGCAGCGCATAGTTGTGGGCTGCGCTGCTGCCACCGTCTGTCGCCTCCACATAGCGAGTCGAGACGATATCGCTGCTCTCACTGCTCCCGCTGCTCTTGCCACTGTACCCGGTTCTCGCTCCTCGCAGCAGGGCGTGGTGGCGTTGGCGCTGCGTTCCCCGCATTATTGAGCCAGCGGCTTTGGTGCTATCTGAGCTACTATCAGCAGTGCCACCCGTGTCGGCCGCTCGTGATTTCTGGGGGGCGATGGCGGCGACGGCGGCGGCGGCCGGACTAATACTGCCAGCCGCAGAGACCGCTGTCAGCGCTACAGCCGCCGCCGCCGACATGATCAGCGCGAACAACAGCAGCATGAGTCGCCAGTACGACTGCAATGTCCAGCTGCGCTACGGCTTCTGATGATACTTTCGGCCGTCACAACACTCGCAATCCAGCATTAGAAGAAGTCGATTGAAGGGAGCTTCTAACGTACACTTTCCTTCCTTTGCCGCGCGGGATGGATCGATGCGGCGGCGGCTGTTGGCGGGCAGGCCACACAGCAGGCGTTACGCAGCTCTGACGCTGCAGCAGGCAGAGTGGCCCTGTTGCTATCGCTATTGCGTCCTCGATTGCGTATACCCTGCAGATGCAGCCGTATGTCGGATGGTTTGGCGTTGCTGGCGAACCTGCAGCGGAGTCCCGAAACTTAATAACTCGACAAAAGGCCGAAGAAGCAGCAGGTCCGCGCTCGCGGCTTGATGATTATGCGCCGGCAGGCCTAAAATCCCCTATCAGGTCAGAAACAAATGCAAGCGCTATGTGCGCTAGGCCGCGAGTCGGCCAACCCATGTATGGTCGTGTTCGCTACTGCAACGGAACACCGCCAAGCGGGTAGATAGCCAGCTACACAATACAAATCGCCGACACTGCTGACCCAAGTCACACAGTTCTACAAACACAAAAATGTTTCTTGTGGGCTTTGGGCGACGAAAATCGCGGTGTAAACCCACGGGTCGCGTAGGTGCTGACGCGAACCTGGGTCCATCTGACCGACTGCCGTGACAGCCGTGACGTACTCTTCGAAGGCAAGTTTGTCCGCAGCAGCATGAACAGTTGATTTAAAAACATCGAGGCCGTAAATATGTAGATCTCATGCTGCAAGCAGGTTTACTGTGGGGCTTTACTGCTGGGAATGCGCAATTGCTATTCAGTGCAATAATCCGTCCGGCACTCACATGCGTCGCTTTGCGGGTCTCGTCGAGCGAGTAGATAGCCGAGAAGCTTGAGCGTCGCAATCATGCACAGGCCCGTCAATGCTACGTAGCTATTTGTCACACAGCTCGAGTACGTGTCCTCCGTGCATGCACCGATGCGTGTAGGAGGCGTATTCTCATGTTGCCCTTGCTGCGATTATCTCTAGCTAAGGCAGGGAATGACCATTTGCTAGCTAGGCAACACCATGCTGCGGAGAGATGCGCTAAAGTACGACCAAATCGACTAACGTGTGTCGTGTTATATTAGCAATTACATGCATCTTTGCTGTCGTCCCAGTACTACTCCCGCCCCAGCCAGCCGACCGGTCATCATGCCCCTACCTACGTACCTCAAAATTCTATCTCGCTCCATGAGCACGGCATGGCATTACTAGCTGCATGCTGCAGCTGCAGCAACGGCAACAACACCTACCACTCGCGATAAAACCGTCTTCTGTTGTACATGTACTACTAGCTAATTCATCTAGCAGCTGTTCGCGCGCATATGGAAAGCCAACTTCAAGTTGTGCGTGCACGAACACCTACTTGCTTGATTGTGATTGCAACTGGAGCACGCGCCAGGGCTGGATACACCTACCTGTGGTCGGTGCCGGGTGCTGTCATGCATGGCAATAATCATGTATGGACGCTCGCACTTGACGCACAACACAACGAGAGTAGTGGGCCTCAGGCTCGCGACTGGCTTTAGTCGTGGTGAACATACCAAGAAGTTGCGCGGTGTACCGATTCGTCTACATGCATGTTTCTGGCCCAGCCATCATCGTATCACAACGAACAGTAGTGCCCTGCCAACAACGTTCGTTTTCGTCCACTTTGCGGTTTTATCAACCCTCCAAGCATACGCACATACACACACGTGCACGCTGTCAGCGAGTGCCATGCTGCGTGCGTGCACCCGTCCATCTGCTGGGTGGGACACATCGGAAGGAAGACGCGACGGGAGGAACATGCATGATCCTTCTCGAAAGTGCCTCTCTTGAGGCCGCATGCATGGCCACTAAAACAACTAACCTGATAAGGTAAGGTGCAGGCATAGGGTAACTGATAATGTGCACGAATCATCAACATGCTCCCTGTCTGTCTGCTCGCTGCAACTAACGCCCCCCGTCCCCGTCCCCACCCACCACTCCAACCCTATGAACGAATTGATGTATTCCTCTCGCTGGTAGGCTGGTGCTCTAGCTCGTCACCGGAATGCCCGTATGTAGCACCCCAGCCAATGAAGTTGCTAGTGTATGTCCTGGCGCCCGTTGCTTGGGAGGCAGGTGGGTAAAACAGCTGAGCGGCCCCCCGCCATCATAGCGGAAACGTGACAAGCCCTCCTTGTAGGGCCCCGCACACATGTATGTATGTCCCGCGTCCCGTGCTGCCCCCGACGGACTTCATCAGCGGCATCTCCTCCGCTGCAGCCAGACGGACGGACACCCATGCTGATCATCACCGCTTTAGAACTCGTTGAGCACCACTTGACCGTCTCGGCCGCTGACGGCTGCTGCTGGATTCGGGGTCGAGAAACAGTATCGCTACCTCCTCCATACGTCCTCTCATCCGTCACTGATCGCCATCGTCGGTTACCGGCCCCAGCGGCGCCGCTGCGACGGCTCCCCGGCGAAGCAGAAGATCCGCACCAGCAGCAGGGCCCGTACGCGTGGCGCCGCGGGTGCCGGCTGCCGTTGCCACTCCGCCCTCCACCGCCGGCAACACGGCTTGTGGAGCCGTTGGAAGCTGCTGCATTGGGAAAGCTTGCTGCTGCTGCTGCTGCTCCAGGTCGACACCGCCGCTGCTGTGTGGCACTGTTGAGCTACTGCTGATGCCGCCACGGGCCGTGCCCTCGCGAGACAACGGGCCACTGGGAGCAACCTCAACCCCAACGCCCTCCTCGGCGGCAGGCTGATGGGGGACGGCGGTCCGCCTGCGTGCCGAACCCCCTTCGCCCCCTCCATCGCCATGTCGGCGGGCGCCAGCCGGACGAAGCCCATCCCCGACATCACTCTCCGCCGCCAACCCTCCGATCTCCTCCTCGCTCACAGTGCAGTAATCATCTGAGGTCTGAAGCTCCTCATGGAGGCTGCGGGCGGAGGAGAAGCGGTCCGCGTCCCCGAGAGACCCGCCCTGCTGGGTGCCGCGCCGCCGCGCCCAAGCAGCCCGCCGCCGCCGCGCTGCTGCCTCCGGCGGCTCCGCGCCTTGCACCTCCCGGTCGCTCCCGCTGCTGCCGGTGCTGCCGCCGGGCAACACGCCGTGGATGAATGCCCTCCCGCTATCACCACCACCAAAGGCCGCCGCCGCCAGCTGTTGCAATGACATTACCGAGTGGATATGCGTGGCGGCGGCTGCAGCCGCCGGGACCGCCGCACCGCCCTCACCAGCAGCCGGAGGCATCTGTGTCGCTGAACCTGTCTGGTGCAGCCGCTGCTGCTGTTGTGGCTCTTGCTCGCCCGAAGGCAGGTGGTGCGGCGATTGCGGGGACGGTGGCTGCAGGTGTGGGGACCCTGGCTGCGGCGGTAGCGCCGTGCGTTCCGGCGGTGACGGTGGCGGCCTGGGCAGCTGCAGCGGCGCAGGTGACCTCGGTGGCGACGGCGGCCGCCGACTCATTATCCGCTGTAGCTCCAGGTCTGCTGCCTGCTGCTCCTGTTGCTGCTGGTGTTCCGGCTGCGGCTGTTGCTGCTGCTGCGGCGGCGGCGGCGACGGCTGCGGTGGTCGGTCATCACCTGCAGCCCCAATGACGCTGGAACTGGGGCGTGGGGAGGGCTGTAGTGGTCGTCGGGCCGCAGCGGCAGCAGCCAACACGGACGAGGACACGGAGGCCGATCCTGTGTGGAAGGACTGTCCCGTTTGAATCCCGGTACTTGGAGTTGTCAGCTGCCGTCCGCCTCCACCGCCGCTGCTGCCTTGGGACGGGGGTGTCATGCCACTCAGCGAAGATGAGACGGGGACTGGCGAGGCTGCTGCGGGCAGGGCGGGTGTGGTCGGCGGTGCTGGGCCAGCTGCGGCGGCAGGCAGCAGGCGTGGATTGTACGGCGGCCCGAAGGCCCGGCAGGGGGCAAGGGCGCGAGACGATTTCACGTCACGCGGAATGACGTTGAAGATGCATGTTTTCCGAACAGGATCAAAAAGGGGCTGCGTGCGCGCTAGACACCCGCCGCTAGGCCTCCCTTAGTGCATCAGGTGCCGCGCGGTATCCAATCAAGCAAGCACAGCTCCTATCCAGCCCGGACGGATGTTCCAACGGACTCACTCCATACCTGAGACTAATATGCCCACATGTTACATAATTCGGACATTACAAAAATCAGTCGCTGATTACGCGATTCCCACCTGACGTTGAAGCCGACGACGACTCTATAGCCGGCAGCAGTCCGGGGCAGCTGCCGCGGGGGCGGCCGCCAGCAGCCGCCCAGGGGGCCCTAAGCGCCCGCCGGGCCAGTTCCTCCGCTATGAGCGCATCCAGCCGAAAGTAAACCTGCGTACAAATTTTATTGACCATTTTTGCGCGCAGTGGCGTTAACTAGATTGTGTGTGGTAAAGTGGTAAAGTGAAATCCGCAAGCCGCCGCCGCAGCAAGCCTTTCGTAGTCTGAGCGTTAAGCCAACATCCACATACTTCTCGCATATACCATATTGACATATTTCTGAATAAATAATTAACTATTTGGTACCTCACAAAGTGTTAAAAAATCGAAAGGGTCCCTCGCAAATATTTAAAGTTTTAAAAACAAACGCAAGGCATCTCGCAAAATCTGCGTTGCAAAATAATGGCAGTCCCACCTCTTCCTTACCTGCGCCGCCGCTGGCCGTGCCTTGGGGTCCTCCGCCCAGCACGCGGTGATGAGCTCCGCCAGACCGCGGGGGACCCAGTCCGGCAGCTCGGGTCGCTTGCCGAGCACTGCCACCGCCATGATGACTGCGGCGGGGTTGCCAGCCACCATGCCACCGCCGGCCGCCGGCTCGCCGCCGCCCGGACCCGGCCCCACCGCGGGACCTCGCAACAGGTGGTCAAACGGCACCTTGCGGGTGAGCGCCTCGTACATGATGCAGCCTGGAAAGGAATATGGAAACAAAGTCAACTTAATGCCATCGAGAATAAAAACGGGACAGGGCCGCGCACGTACGCAAGGGGGCCTTAAAGCAACGCTCTGCCGCAGCCGAAAAATGAACAGCCCGCCAACCCAGGACGAACTCACCCAGGCTGTAAATGTCGGCTCGATCGTCCACCCGTTTGCCGTTGAACAGCTCCGGAGCCATGTAGTTAATCTGTGTGGTTAGGAGTTAAATATACCTTGGTTGCTGTACGTCAGGGCCCGGCTCAAAGGCGGCGGCAAAGGACACGAATGCGAAAACGCAAACGTGTCTGATCGGACAGGAGTGAGAAAGAGTGAGGCGCACGGTTCAGTTCACTAAAGGCGACTGTTCATGACAACACCATTATAAAATGCCAAGTAGCACAGGCAAGTCTTTTCACACTCAGCAGCAAATCAGTTCCGAAACAACTCCATCTGCACAGCAGGTCCGAAATTCGCCTCTGCTGCGTGCCCATGACATGTACAAACACGTCATCCGAGCACACATCGTCAATGATTTGGGAATCTGTAACAAGGACTTATACCAGTAGAACCATCAACGCACTCACCGTACCGGCGCCCGGCGCCGTTACACTAATCCAGGAGCGGGCCGGATCCTGAAGCCGCGAGATGCCAATGTCCGCAATCTTGGCCCGACCCCTGGAGTCCAGCAACACGTTGCCGGGCTTGAGGTCTGCATGTATGTGGGAAAGGGAGGGATGAGGCGGGATGGATGTTTAGCGGGGAGTGTATGTATGTTTCCTGTTGGGCAAGCGGCAGAGAGGCCGGCAGGAGATGCGGCGGGTCGAGGCCCAACTCTTCGAGTATATTTGCTGATAAATGCGCGAAAAGGCTTGGCACGGAAGACATTTCATCACACGCGGCTTGCATGGGTCGCAAAGTCATACCTCGATGCAGCACTCCGAAGCGGTGCAGGTGCGCCAGGCCCTCGGCCACATCGCGACACAGCTGCAGACGCAGCAGGTAGAAGCAAGGGAAGGGTGTGACAGATGCATGCGTGTAGCAGCTAGCGGCTATGGCGGTGGAACGAGCAAATAACCGCCATAACCGCCATCGTGCGTGAGCTACGCATGCAGCAGCCTGGCTTTCCAGGCCGGCTTCGAGCAATATGTCCACTCCAACTCCACGGGGAATTCATGTCATACCGATGTGAGAACGGCAAAGGCATAATGCGACATCGAACTGTCACGCAAAATTACTGACCGCCCTTACTTATCTTCCTTCGCGCCTCACCTGCAGCACCTCCAGGTACTCCAGTCGGCGCATGTGGGGGTGGCGGATACGGTCCCCCAGGTTACCGCCCTCACACAACTCCATTATCAACGCCGCGAGTTGCTGACGACCCAGCTGGCCCAGCTGTCGGCTCTGTTGCGGCTGCTGTTGCTGCTGTTGCTGCTGCCCCTCTTGCACCGGTTGGCTGATCGGTTGGTAGGTTGAGCTCGCTGGCTGCGGAGTGCCCTGCTGCTGGCTGCCCGACTGCGCCGTTAAGGGGGTACCCGTACCCTGGTCGCTGTCGCTGATTCCGCCGTGGCGCATCTCGGTCGCAATCGGTTGTGCGGGCGTAGCGGGCGCAAGGTTGCGGCCTCCGCTGCTGCTGGTGGCGGTTTCGGTACCGCCCCCGCCGCTGATCTCCGTCTCCTTGGGAGCGGCGGTGGCGCCGCCCCCGGAGGCACGACCGGCGATAGAGCCTGATGAGGCATCCGGGCCTTGACCCAAGGAAACGCCGAGTAGCTGTACGATCCGTTCGCAGCACCTGCGTGTGTGAATGTCAATCAAGGACATGAGACATGAAGCTGTTACACGGGAAAAAAAGCTGAAGGTGACCCCTTGTAAGACGACCCCTTGCTTGTAAGAGTCGTGGATCGCAGAAAGAGCTAACTATTGGCACTACAGACCTCCATCCACCGACATGCATGGGAAATATTATATATATATTCACTTCGTATAAAATGCATGCGTTGCGTTGCCTCACCTGAACCTGGCGGTTATCTGCGCCTCCTTTGCCAGCGCCTGCCGCTGCACCTCATTCATAACCACCACCGTCTTGACCGCCACCTTGCGCCCCCGCCACGTGGCCTCGTACACCTGACCGAAACCTCCCACTCCAATCAGCCGGACCAGATTGGGCGCCACCTCCTTCTCATAGTCCACATCCATCTCGATAGGCGCCATGGAAAGCGACACGGGCAGACCACCGGGCAACCCCGTGGCTGCCGCACCAGCGCCACCAGCCGTTCCAACACCGCGAGCTTGGGAAGCCATACGGGGCAACAGCGGCCCGTGTCTGGAGGCTTGCAGCGGCTGGGGGGCGCTGCCGGGATGCGGCTGCAGCTCTGCCGCCTCCGGCTGCGGTCCGGCCGGCTCCGGTTGCTGCATCGGCGGCAGTAGCAGGTGCGGTGGGTAGTCCGGCAGCAGCTCCCAGGTCTCATCCACACGACCAGCCCAGGTCTTGGCCTCGCTCCTGAAATTACGTGGGGAGTTGATATATAGTAGTAGTCATGTAGCTGTCGGCGACTGTGAACAGCAAGGCGGCATACAAGAGCGCTATTTGGTTTGTATGCTGGTGCGGCTGCCCGCCCCTTACGCTTGACCGTCAGACAGGTAGGCAACACTGCAAGGATAGACGTTGTTTGCTTGCCGTGCAACATAAGTCATAAGAGGAACGAGTCAGCCACGTACATGAGGACCCGCAGCCGGATGTCGTCGTCCTGCAGTCCTGTCACAGCAGCGGCAGCCCAGCTGTCGAATCCCTCAACCCCGGCCTCGGCTGCGGCGGCCACCGCGGCTGTCACCGCCGCTGTAGCGCAGCCGCTGCTGCTCATCAGGAGCTGCTGTGTGCCGCCGCCACCGTCTCCTCCGCCGCCGCCGCGGGTCATCAGCTGGCCGCCGCCGCCGGTGGCCACTGCTCGCAGCTGCTCCCTCAGCTCCCGTGCAGTAAGGGGCGACAGCGCCAGCACGTGGGACTTGAAGACCTCAGCCGGTACGGTAGGGTACTTTGGCATCAGGCCCAGACCCATGGGTCCTCCCTGGTAGGGTGAGTTGTCCTGCCACCAGTCCGCGTCTACCACGTAGCGGAGCTCGCTGGCTGCGGCCGCGGACGGGGGTTTGGTAGATGAAGGCAGACGTTATATTAGTCCTTGGTCAGGCAGACTCAATTAAATGAGCCGAATAACAGTGATATATGTCGGTTAACCGTTAGATATTAAATGAAGTAGATACTAAATGAAGTTAAATGCACGAAATATAAGAGTGGCCCTGCATAGACGTACTATATAACGAGTCCTATAACAGTGAACTCGCAACTTAATAAAATATAATATATGATGGCGAAGGCACTACCTAGGGAAAGCGAGTGTAATTAACAACATACCCAAATGCGTATCGCAGCAAGTATGTGGAACGTACGTAGCTATATATCTGCGAATGGGCTCAGACCCTCTCAGACACCAACGTACGGCTGCATTCATATGTCACACTAGTTACGCCGCACAGTACCTACCCTCGGACGCACTGACGTGCACCTCCTTTAGAGCTTGGTACGGCGGCAGTTGCTGCAGCCGCTGCAGGTCCGCCAGCACCCCCTGCTGCTGCTGTCCGCCACCGTTGATGTCAAGATCACCGGACTTTCCACCGCCGCCGCGCCCGGGACCAGCGCCACGCAGCAGGTAAAGACGCAGCAACACTGCGACCAGCAAAACACCGATGGGTCCCATCGAAGACGCAATTGCAATGACAGCATTCTTTCCCAGCGATGGCGCTGGCGGCGCTGGTGCTGGCGCTGGTGCTGGCGCTGGCGATGGAGGCAGTGGCGGCGATGAAGGCAGTGGCGGCGATGGAGGGAGTGGCGGCGATGGAGGGAGTGGCGGCGATGGAGGGAGTGGCGGCGGTGGCGGCGATGGCGAGACCGCAGTAGTCCCCGCCTTGATCCAGTAGTCCAGCGGCACGGCCGTCACGACGCCCACGTTGTCGTTCGTGGCGCAGCAGTACGTGGCCACCAAGCTGCAGCTCTGTATGTGGATAGATCGAATGAACGACCCGGCGCCGGTAAAGGGTCGTGCATACGGGGATTGAAGCAAGGTGTCTACAACCTTGCAACAACGAACTGAAATAATCTTTCCAAATTCCCAAGCAGAGGTGGATGGCCAGTGACCATGATGAATGTTCAGTCAACCGCCGACCATGACGACCCTATCTACCCGCACAACCAACCATGCCCATCCCGACCCGCCGAAGACAAAAGCAAATTCCTTACATCTAGAAATTATATACATGCAACCTACGAACAACATGCACGATTCGCATGCCTCGTATTCTTGCGAGTAATAATAAGCAAAGCACCCGCTCCCTCACCAGGCTTCCGTCTGCCTTCCTTCGACAGAAGCTTCCAGGTGGCAACGCGTCCACGTCCGTCTCTGCGGCCTGCAGTGCTAATTGTGGCCCCTCATCGTCGATGGGGGGCTGGTTTGAGGCGTTTCTTGGCGGGGCGCCCCAAGCAATGGTGCCCCCCACGTAGGCTGGCATCCTGGATGGCAGACAGGGCCGGGAAGAGGAACTAACGAACAATAATAGTTGGAGGCTGGGATGAGGGAGAACGCGGTGGTTCTTGAGCTACATGAACAAGGTTAGGTGATGACGGTAGCAGCCCTCGACCACAGGTCATGCCGGCAGCGGCATACGTACATATCGACGCCTACATATGTAGAGTTTCCCCAGCAGCAGCCATACATGGCTATCGATGTGAGGCCGTATCGTAATTGCTTGTAGGGTGCGCATACCTCCCTTATTGCATTGCACTGCACCGACCTGCGGTTCGGCAGACTCTGACGCGACACAAGAATCCGGGGTACGCCGTCGCCTGCCGATACGAAGTCAGCAGCTGCCATCGATGCGTTACTGGATCCGGAGCTGACATCAGCAGCTCTTGGGGCTTGCGGCTGCCACATCAGCGGCGTGTCAAGAAAGCTGTCGGTGAGGACGTGCGGGGGGCGGCGGGCAGGGTAGGCGGGGAGCGAGGAAGGGACCAATAGACAGTCCGCCTGCTGCGCTGGCGATGGGCTTTAGACCTGCTATCGCTATCATGCATGCATGCGCTGGCACGAAGGATATCGGACCATCTATCCCTCGCTCGCTCGATCGCCGTTTGTCTTGTTTGTTTGCAGCTGTAAAACAACATTCATGTCCACCCACCCACATATGTATGTATGCTTCCCCGCCCGCCTTCGCTTCTGTTTATTCGCCGCACCTGAAGTCCTGCCGCGCATCCAGTTTCACACCGGGGCTTGTGCTTGTCGGCACAATGGCGATCCCCAGCACCGCTATGGAGAGCTTGTAGGTGCCGCCGATGTGAAGTCCTTGCGACCCGTCCACGTCATTGGCGAAAGGCCCCTTACGCGGCATCAGCTCCCCGGCTGTGGCTATGAACCCTAGGCTCAGCACGTACTGCGCGCCCCGCACCCCGGCGAGGCCGCGGCTGATGTTCCAGGTGAGTGATGCGCAACCAACCTCTGGGGATCAAATGGAGGAACGAAAGGGCGGCGGATGGTGGCTAGCTAGGTGTGCGGCAGGCAGCCATTTGCATCTGCGTGCTTGCGCGTTGGTGCGTGCGCATTGGTTGCCCATTCGCGGGTTAAGTATGTACTCAAAGTCGTCTAAATTCCTCTCCTCATATCTCATCCTTTAATCATTTTGTAGTGCAACCTTTATGCAAAACAACAACTGTTAACAATAACGTCACTCACGCAGCGCAATGTTGGTGTACCAGCACTGCATTTTAAAGGACACAGTCGAGTCGTTGCCACCACTGCTGTTGCTGCCGTTGTTGGCTCCCGCAGAGGCATCCGCGGCAGTCTCCGTGTTGTTGGAGCCCTGGAACCAGTACTGTATCTGAATTCGGCGGCGCAGCAGAAAGAGAAGCGGCGGCGGACAAGCGAACATATATACATGTATACAAGATGAAGCAGCAGAGTTACGTACGTTGCTCAAGGGTTCGAGGGTATGTACGAACGCCGTTCCGGGTAACATTTAGGACAGCAGCGCTCAAAAAATAGAAATAACGCGTGGCATTGTTGTGACGTGCGTAGCTCGCTAGCAGGATAGCTCACGTCCGTCCTGTGCATATAGGACCGTACGTCGTCTATCCGCGCGCCCACCCCACCAGCCCACCGACATTGCCAAATATGCAATATACATATACACTTATTATTATATAAATTACTTTAGTAACAAAATTATAAATATATATGAGCTAGCGGTGAAGTAAGTATGACCGACGACCATGCGTGAATCGGATAGCGGCGGGCGGGTCTGAAGCCCACTGCAACCTTTGTTACGAAACCGAGTATACGTGTCTACAGAGGCGCATGCTAGTGATTCGCTTCTGTTCTTAATATCCGGCGGCCCACCTGAACACTGTGAAGCGGTATACCCGTGTCAGTGTCATTGCCGACGTTGATGAGCCTGCACGCACGCACGCATCCATGAATTCATGCACCGTGGACACGGACCGCAGGGCGGGAACGTACTGTACGGACTGAACTTACTTTCAGCCGATTGTCAGTCGACATACAATGCACCCTAGCTACCTATGAGACAGTATTGAGGCCCGGTACAGCAGCTACGTATTACTGACGGGCATGCACAATTTGGAAAATGAGAACTGCATCTGACGCGGCTGACATCGATGGTTACTTGTTTTTAACGTTGGCCTGGCTGGAGAACATGCATGTATGCATGCAAGTGAATGGGAGGCTGCTGCCGAAAGCTGTCCGAGAATATAAGACTTCATCCAAACAGACCGTGATGTGTGCGGCATCCCACGCACGTGATGTTCATCAGGGTGACCATGTCGGCTGTGAAGACCGGCACGGCGAGGGAGCCATTGCTGCTGACGTTGCCGGCGAAATCCACCGGCTGCCGATCATCAGCCGCCGTGCCGCCGTAGCTGGAGCCGGTCTCAACGCCGACGGGTCTCAGGACTGTGACCGGCGTATACGACACCTGGGATAGATGAAGCATTGGCACAGGTCAGCAGCAGCATTATTGCTACACACCGTACTGCTCACAATTTTTTGCGAAAATATTTAATTGTTTGGTACCTCGCAAAGTGTCACGAAATACTCGAAAGGGTCCCTCGCAAATAATATTAAGTGTTTTGAAAACTCCCTGCAAATTCCGTACCTGCAGCGTTGTCACGTTCCGGTGGATTCTCTGAGGCAGGGCCGCTTGGATCAACGGTGGAGGAGGCAGAGAAGCCCAAGGCAGCTGCGCCGCCCCGCCGCCATTTGACGGTGCCTCCTGTGACCCCGTAGCGGCGGCTTCCTGAGCATACGCAAACATGCATGCGAGGTACGTTGGTTGGTGAGGGAAGGGCCGCCTGGGGCCGGCAAGATTATGAACAGTTTGATGTATGTATGAACAGCTTGATGTGTGCACGCACGCACGGCCGATATGTGCGTGTGTGCGGGAGCGCGTCATGGCAAGTATATGACTTGCTTGGTCGTGAACAAATTAACTACCACCTCCATGTACGATACGGAACGCAGGCAATTACTTGCACCAACATCGCCGCATGATGTATACGGCGCCCACCTGCAGGGCCCCCCGCCCCAACCTCAGCCCATCAGCAGGCGTGCATGCAGGTATCTCAGGCCAGCCAGACAGCAGAGGCAAAAGGCAACAGGCGCGTAAACTTGCCCGGACTGCGCGCGCCCCGTCCCCGACCACGTCCGCCAGAGGGCAAGCCATGTTGTTGAGGAACACGTTGGTCGGGGCTACAACCCGCAGGGGCGCGAAGGCAGGCCCATACAAGACTCCGGTGGGCGGCCGCTGTGAGGCGGCGCTGGTCATGTTGACAGCAGCGCTAGCATTTGCCGCTGCTGGTGCGGGTGCTGGTGCTGGTGTTGGGGGCCCCCGCTCAGCTGCCAGGGTGAAGTAAAGGGTGGGTCCCTGGGGGAGCAGCGTTCCGCTAGCTGACGGAGACGGACGGACGCATTCATGCATACGTACATGGGGGAGGGGCGGTAGGGTGCGGTATGTTAGTGAACAGATCGCACGAGCAGAGATATATGGAGACCAGCAGATCGGTGGTGTGTGGGTTCAGTATATCGATGTTTACAACGGCTACGCTCCCTGGGCAGCAGCCGAGGCAAGGCTCTATGCAAGGTAGCTAGTAACGGCCGCAGTCCATCCGGACCCTTAGGGACATACTGGCTGGCTCGCTCACCCAGCACTGAGACATTCTGAAAGCCCCTGACGATGCTGCCACCCGGCCAGGCGTCCTGAATTCATTCGGCAGCAAGAAGTTCCGTAAGAGATGCACGACGGATTAACTCACTGGCTGAAGCGGTGAGCCGAGAAAAAGCATACGTGCAAGGAACGGATTTGCAAGAGAGGCCGTGGGTGTTGCTTGTTTCTGCACTACTGCTCACAGGCAATACCAGGGTGAAGCGGGTCGAACGTGGATCAAGTAAGACGACCAAGTCACCGTTTCCACTAGCCATGCATCCCTCCCCGGAAGCCTCGCCCAGTCTCGGCCTCCGTCCACCACACAGCCCGCCACCCACCCGCAGCACCAGGCTGCTCACTGTCGCCGGAAGAGCCTGTCCCGGCCTCTCCGCCTCGTCATTGAACAAGCTGCCGTCCCCGCGGGAGACCATCCTCTCGCCCGCGTTGAAGGTCCAGCCGAGAGCCCAGGAGTAGATAGTCGGGAGCTGGAGCAAACAAGGCAGAGAATGAATGAAGAGGGGGCGGGGGTGGGTCAAAGGCTGTGGATCCAAGGGAATGACGAATGCAGAAGAATGGTAGCAAGCAAGGACGTGCCGACAGCTGAGCGGGTTCAGGAACGAAACGGGAATGAAGAAGGGCGATGTGCGCGACACATGATGAAGGGATGACAGCATATTAATAATATTATTATTATGCATGCGGACAGGAGAGCCAAACACGCAGGCCGCCATCCAGCGAGCTATTATTAATTGGGGATGCATGGCGCCTCGCTCTGCATGCGCACGTACGTGCAACATGCACGCATGACCAGCTATCACACACACGCACTGCTGCCCACGCTACTGCAAGCTCCTTACCCCGGTTCCCGGCGGCGAGCCAGGCAGCAGCGACCAATATCCTTTGAACGGCTGCCCTTGCTGGCTCCCACTCCCTGGGCCGCCTACATCCGCCCGGTAAGTCAGCATGACACCGCAGTCGTTGGGTTGGACGGCCGCTATGAATGCAGCCGGATCTGCAGACGGTGCACGAAACGGCGTCGGGGGTGGCGGCGGCTGGTCATGCTGCTGCGCCAGACGTCGGAGAGGACTGCTGCTCAGTTGCTGTGGAACACTGCTCTCCGGCGGGGTGCTGTAGGATTCGGCATCAGCATGAGCCGCTGCCGCTGTGCCGATCATGGCGGCGGCGGCGGTTGGTTGTCCGGAAAAGGGGACCGCCGCCGCCAAGAGCGCTGCCGCCGCCACCGCCGCTAGAAGCAGAGCTTCCAACAGCAGAACGAGGCAGCGGCAGTGCTTTGGCCCAGAAGGGAACCGGTGGCCGCGGAGGTGGCCGAAAGCCAAGAGCAGCAAGGAGCGGCGGCCCTCCAGCGGCGGCTGCTTATGGGCCCTCATCCCATCCAAAATGATGCGCGTCCCTTTCTTGGGCTTCTTGCGGCGGGTCCTGGCAACGTCACCTCCACAGAAACGCCAAAGCCGGACTGCCTCCCTGCTGCCGCCGCTGCAGTTGCGTGTTGCGTCCACCCGGTCTGATGCCCTGTGCGCAGCACCTACACATGACCGAATCAAAGAAGCAAACGCTGATATTCGCACAACGTAACCGAAAACTAGTAGTCGCGTATTGGTTAGTTGTCGGTGCAAAATGTCTTGCAGTCCGACAGTGCGTGTCGCGCGGCGGACCTGCCGATCGATTGCTTGTCGCGACAAATCTCGCTGGTCCGCAAAAAAACGTCTCACCTTAACCCTCACTTCCGTACGTTCAATAATCAACGGGTAGTAGGCAACAAGGCAAAAGCTAGCTTGGAGTTCATGCTGGTCCCGCTGCGAGGTAGATCAAAATGCTCACCGGCGGCGTTGGCTGATGGACTCAGCAGGACCACCAGCAGTGAACGTGATTTTAAATCAGCGCATCAAGGAAGGTAACAGATCTTTTGCTAGGTGAAGAAACTTCGCGGCGGCCCTGACCAATGGGTCGGTGTCCTTCGAGCTGCATCAGAGCTTCTAGTAAGCAGTGGAGTTACAAATGAAGGTCAATCTACATATATAATAACCCAGTCGTGTTGTTTGTGCGGGCCTCTGGACGAACCGGAAACGAAGCGAGTGGGCGAACCTTGGCCGGCACTCGTGGGTGACTCGTGCTAGATGTATAACTCGTTCTGTGTGGGCTGGTTTCGCTTTCCTTTGCCCTAATAGCCTCCTCTGTAGTGCAAGGCTTTTGGAGCCAAACGTAATAACAACACTCACACGGTCACTTGTGCCCTCGGCTCGGAAAAGCTCGAGGACCGTTCAGCGGATTTTGAAATTTCGCAATCACCGACCCCCGGGCCCCCCCCTGTTGCATAGGCACGGCGTGCCCGTCCGACCCCTTGGCACGGTGCCCCCGGCCCTAAGGCCCCCCGACAAGGTGTTCCTGACTGACCCATGCCAGGGCACGACGTGCCTTTCAGTACAACCGCCACCGCACCACGAGCAGAGCCCAGCCCCTAGCAGTTGCCTCTCGTTCCCGTTTTAAGAAACACATCCATCCGCAATCCCTATCAACCCCGTGCTGGTGCCATCAATGAATACCAAGTACCGCGATACGCCCCGCTCTTCCTTAATTGGTGGCCGTCCGCCAACTAACGCCGTTTCCCCGCATCCTGCTGGCCTGGCAGCCCCGCGAATGAAGCACACACACACACACGCACACGCACACGCACACGCACACACGGGGCTAAGACCCTTACGCAACGCAGCCAGGTCTCCCACATGCATGAAATTCCATGCAGCTTTCCGCTTCGGAACATGGCTCCAGCTGCAGCAGTGCGTGCACAGCACGCTGGCGGAGCAGCGCCGCCCAGACAGCGCTATCCCCGGGGGAACGTCCAGCTAGGGCTATGCTGACTGTAGTTGTACGCTGCAGCGGTGATGGCGAGTAATAATGCAGGCCAAAGCTGCGAGCGCCTGTCCCGGCGGCGGTGTCATGTCCTGCGGTCCGAGGCGTCCCGTACCCTGTCGAGCCGCCCACCGCTCGATGTCGCCGCGTCAGTACCCCCACCGCTGCTGGCGGATCTGCGACCATTGCCGCCACCGCCACCGCCCTACACATACAGCCGCCCCTCCAGTTGATGCTTCCCCTGCCGTTCCCTCCCTGCAGCTTACGATTAGGCTGCTGCCTAATTAAACCTGAGTCAGCGGCTAAAGCGTCGCTGTGTAGGGCTTCGCGGCGGCAGAGACGGGCGTGTCCCCTTCCGCTGGAAGTATGGCCGCAGCAGCAGCTAGCGGCAGAGGCGGCCTGCCGCTAGAGCCGCGCACGGGCGGCGCCTCCTCGCCGCCGCTGGCCGCGTTGTCATCGCTGCTGCCACCGGCCCAGCTGCTGCCACCGGAGCTCTTCGCCACGCCGGTGGGTGCCGCGACGCCGAAGGCCGCCGCCCCCATCTGTACCAGTGAAAGCACCGACTGCGAGATGGAGACACCGGCCGGGCCCGAATCGCTCTCAGCCGCGGCGGCAGCAGCCGACAGAACCTCTGTCGCGGGCCCCGGCTGCTGCGGCTGCTGCTGCTGCTGATTGTCGTCAGCAGACTCCAACGGCTGCTGCCACGTCATCAGTAGTGGTTCAAGCGGTTGCTGTGGTATTTGCAGCTGCAGCCACTGGTTCTGCGTCGGGCCCCCCTCCTGCGGCTGCGGTGGCGGCGGCAGGTCCGTGGTCCTGGGAGGCCACGGTGGCTTCGGTGGCAGAGCCGCGCGTCTGGGCAGTCGTCGCAGTGGTGGCTGTGGCGGTGGGGCCGGTGTCTCCGAAGGTGACGCTGGCAGACAGAGTTGCTGACGCCCCATAGCTGACTGCTGCTGCAGATGCTGCTGCTGGTGCTCCGGCTGCTGCGTCCCCGTAGGAGTCTCGAGCCTCTGACCACCTGCTGCTGCAGCTGATCCCGAGCCAGCAGCAGACCGCAAGGATGCAGCCGCAGCGGCGGCATTAACGGCCGAGGGTGGCGAGGAGGAGGTGTGAGATGTTTGGTGCACCTGCTGTCCACCCAGCGCCTGTTTGGGAAGCTGCGGCTGGGATGACCAGTCGACGGAAGGCCCCCCCGGTACACCCCGAGAGAACTCGGCCTGGGCGGGTGTCAGGGGCGGTGTGGGTGTAGCGGCGGGGCCCCCTGTGGCAGATGGAAGTAAGGAAGGGAATGAGAAGAATGTGACGGCAGGAAGGGCCAGCGGCGGCGGGGCCCAGCAGGGATGAACATGAATGACATGTGGAACACTAACCCGAGGTGTACAGCAGCAGTGAATGGAACGAAGCTGGATGGGAGTATGCGCGCGCAAGTGGTATGGAGACGACATCTAGAGTACAGCCCACTCAGCCAATCGTAACCAGCAGCAGCCCGTGTTCAAAGCACAGCTTGACCCGACGGACTGAATCAACCCCATAGTTGATGATGTCCAATGCTTGATACACAATCCCGACATGGCAGTACGGTAATCAACCGCTGCTGACCCGATCCCGTATGTACCTGAAGTTGTCGACTCCGCGGCGGGCAGTCCCGGGCAACTGACGCGGGGGCGGCCGCCGCCAGCAGTCGCCCAGGGGACCCTCAGCGCCCGCCGGGCCAGTTCCTGCGCTATGAGCGCATCAAGACGGAAGAAAACCTGAAAGTATGTACGTAGGGGGTCATCAGTCGCAGCACGCGTCGGCAGCAGCATGCGATGTGCGTGTGGCTATTTGAGGAATCCGGGCGGCATACATAACCATGCATCCATCCTTGAGACAGACCCTCTGGTAAAAATAAACCCCCGCACTGTCCACGTTCATACACAGAGACGGCAGTTTCAACGCTCCATCCCGCAGCCCCTGGCTCCCACGCACCCCTTCCTTACCTGCGCCGCCGCTGGCCGTGCCTTGGGGTCCTCCGCCCAGCACGCGGTGATGAGCTCCGCCAGACCGCGCGGGACCCAGTCGGGCAGCTCGGGTCGCTTGCCGAGCACTGCCACCGCCATGATGACTGCGGCGGGGTTGCCAGCAGCCACCATGCCACCGCCGGCCGCCTCGCCGCCAGGTGCACCCCCTCTGCTGCCCAGTTCCTTCACTGCCCCCCGCTGCATGTTTCCAAAGGGTACCTGACGAGTAAGGGCCTCGTACATGATGCAGCCTAACGAATGGAAGCGAAGCACGCAAGGGCATGAAACCAAGTGCGGGTGAATGGCTTCAAGGACAATGGGTCAACAAGGCGGCAAAATAGCATGGGCCAACGGAACGACCGCCATAGAAGGAAAGCGAGTAAGCAGGGTGCGATGATGTGCGCATGCGAGCCTAATCAGCAGGCAGGGTGGGCCGAGCGAAGGGACTTAATACGGGTTACCAAAGATATTTAGTAAGCAACCTGCAACCAAGGTATATAACAAGTAAGCCGTGGTGACATCGCTTCTTATTACTCCTGACAGCCACGCAAATAAATAAACCGCAAAGACACCCTTGCTTGGATGCCTCGCTCCGGATGCACTCACCCAGGCTGTAAATGTCGGCTCGTTCATCCACGTGGGAACCGTTGAATAGCTCCGGAGCCATGTAGTTGATCTGTGGGCGGCATACATAGACAGGCGGGTGAGCGGTTGGCTGGTGGATAGCATGCAGCGACGAGTAAAGGGCGCGCCGATGGCAACACGCACCGTGTTTAAGAAGGAGCAAGTAACAGTGCATGGGTAATCAACTAACTGGCTGGCTGGTAGGTGCGTAATAAACTGACGCCCGCGCCGCGCGCTGCTCTTGAACGGCCCTAAGAGTCCATTGCCTATTTCCCAACACAAATACGCGCCTTCTTCCTTCATTCCAGACATTGGCTCAAACACCGCAATCTATCCATACAACTGCGTGCGCAGGTTCCTGACCCGCGCCCGCCTCGTAAGCACGCATGTGCACGTACACTGGAAGCCGTAGGACCCGGAATGATTGTTGATCCACCCATGCACCGTTCCCGGAAGCTACCTCCCCTCGGTGCCGTCTTTGACACTCACTGTGCCACCCGGCGCGGTCACACTAATCCAGGAGCGGGCCGGGTCCTGAAGCCTCGAGATGCCAAAGTCGGCAATCTTGGCTCGACCCTTGGAGTCCAGCAGCACGTTGCCGGGCTTAAGGTCTGTGATAAATGATGAGGAATGAAATGTCAGCGTTAGGTGGCGAGCGTGAGGTGGCGAGCGTGAGGTGCTGATGGGTGCTGAGAAGCAGCCTAGACAGCCGACGGATAATACGTGCGGGTGCGGGATAAGTAAGGGTGGTTATGTAGGTTGGTCATCATCATGCCATTCAACGGCAGATGGAGAGGGATGACCACATGTGCAAGTTGGCAGCCAGCTTGGGCTATCGACCACACACGACAGTGCCAGCGGGCGCGATATGCAACAGCTTATTCCGTCCCTGGGTCCAATGCATAGATAACCGTTTAAAGATTACTCAACATGCAAACATTTCCGTCAATTACACTTAATACAAAGCGCACCATAGCACATGCACATTTTTGGTCGTACCTCGGTGCAGCACTCCGAAGCGGTGCAGGTGCGCCAGCCCCTCCGCCACATCGCGACACAGCTGCAGACGCAGATAGAAGCAAGGGAAGCAAGGGAAGGTTGCGAACGGTGCAGCAACTGTGACGTACAACAGGCCTACCTATCAAGTGCTTCCCTGCTGCCGAGAGGTGCCGAGGCAGCGGCCGTCTGTATGTTCAGCTGTCTAAGCTCCTCAATCGCACATCTCTCATCTGTCACGCCCTGCCCCTCACCTGCAACACCTCCAGGTACTCAAGTCGGCGCATGTGGGGGTGGCGGATGCGGTCCCCCAGGTTACCGCCCTCACACAGCTCCATGATCAACGCCGCGAGTTGCTGACAACCCAGCGCACTGAGCAGCGGCTGCTGTCCGCCCCCTTGCACCGATCGGCTGCTGCTGGGGGGCTGCTGGGTCGAAGCCGGATCCCCCGGCGGCGGCGGCGGCACGCCCTGCTGCTGCTGCTGGCCGCCTACTGGCGGCGAAATCACGTGAGTCTCCGTACCGGGGTTGCTGACCTCGCCGTGGCGGGTCTCGGTCGCAAGCGGTTGTGCGGGTGTAGCGGGTGCAAGGTTGTGGTCGCCGCTGCTGCTGGTGGTTTCGGTGCCGCCTCCGCTGCTGATTTTTCTGCCACCACCGCCGTGACTGGCGGCGGCGCCTGAGGCGCTGCTGGGACCCAGTGAGACACCCAGAAGCTGCACGATGCGCTCGCAGCAACTGTGTGGATGTCCAACCGCGGCGACGAACAACAGCCGGGTTGGTGACATGCAATTGAGGTGGAAAACACTGTTGATATCATTCGGCCGCGAACATTTATCCTGCCTTGTGCCTGGACGTTACCAAAACCCATGACTACTACCAAGCAAGACACAGTATGCCTACATAGAACAGCAGTATGGACACAATGGCTTTGGAATGCTTGTTGCCTCACCTGAACCTGGCGGTTATCTGTGCCTCCTTGGCCAGCGCCTGCCGCTGCGCCTCACTGTCGATGGTGACCGTCTTGACTGCCACCTTGCGCCCCCGCCACGTGCCCTCGTACACCCGCCCGAAGCCGCCCACACCGATCAGCCGGACCAGATTGGGCGCCACCTCCGTTTCAAAGTCCACATCCAACTCAATGGGGCCCATGGAAAGTGACATGGGCAAAGCTGCAACCCCAGCCGTACCGCAACCTCGGCCCTCATCGTGAGCCAGGGAGGGCATCCGGCGGGTCACAGCTGTATGCAGCAGGGAAGAGGTTGGAGGTTGGGCATCCGGACACGGTTCCAGCTCTGCAGCCTCGGGCTGCGGTCCCGCCGGCTCGGGTGGCTGCAGTGGCGGCAGTAGCAGGTGCGGTGGGTAGTCCGGCAGCAGCTCCCAGGTTTCACTCACACGGCCAGCCCAGGTTTTTGCCTTGTTGCTGCGGTTGTCAGGTGGTAGATGAGGATGAAGGAAGGCCGTCAATTAGCGGTTAGCACGGTAACATACATAGACGAACCATTTCCCAAAACACGCAGCCGTATGCATGTGTCATACAAAGGTGAACCACACATGGGAAATCAAAAGAGGGGTACCTGTCTAAAAGTGTGGTGCCTGTCTAAAAGAGTGGTGCCTGTCATAGAATGAGGGGCATACAGAAGGACAGAGGCACTCACGTGAGGATCCGCAGCAGTATACCGCCGTCGTCCTGCAGTCCCGTCACAGCCGCAGCGGCCCAGGTGTCGATGTGCTCAACCTCGGCGGTCTCGGCCACTGCCGCCTCTGCGGTGCGGCCGCCCACCAAGCAACCCACACCCGACACACTCGCCAGCAGGTGCTCCCTCAGTTCCCGTGTGGTGGGCGGCGACAGCGCCTCCACATGCGCCATGAAGGCCTCCGCGGGCATGGTGGGGTACTTGGGAAGCAGGCCCTGCTGACCCATGGGTCCGCCCTGGTGGGGTGAGTTGCGCTGCCACCAGGCCGCATCTACCACAGAGCGTAGCTCGTCGGCTGCGTGATATGAATGGGAGCCGACGATAGATCAATGAGGCTGTTGTATGCGCCTTTATGGGTTGGCATCTAAAGATGTATGGACGCACATGGAAATTGATTTATTGATGAGCGAGGGGCTGTAATATTGGCGCGGTACGTATGCACGCACCTTGCTTGCTTGCACTGCTACTGCTACATACTGCAGGCTACTGCATCTCTACCACACACAGCAGCCCGCGATACACCTAACCCATCAATAGCAATTAATACTACATATACGAGCACGCAGGAAAGAGTTGCAAGATGAATCCGACGAATAAAACATATTACATTTTTAGGTTACATATCCGACTACCTATCCATCTATCCGGTTATCTATCCGCCGGGTCTACGTACGTTTTGGGCAATAGTGCAGACTGCTGTGAGGCCCATACACTACCCATACGACTAAAATATTTTAGAAGTCCTTAGATGAGCCGCGCATCAGCAGATAGAACTGCTGGCCGCACCTTCCGACGCCGTGACGTTGATGTCATCGAGGACATGGTACGGCGGTTGCTGCTGCAGCCGATGCAACTCCACAAACATCCCCCGCTGACCACTACCCATACTGCCTCGGTCGAAACCATCCCCACCGCCGCCGAAACCATCGTCCCAGGCGTTATCTCCGCCCCCTTCACCACGACCATCGTGACGCCAGCGGCGACGAAGCAGCAATACGGCCGCAATGAGAATGCCGATGAACGCTGCCACGGACCCAATTATGATGGCGGCTTTCTTTCCAGGGGATAGAGCTTGTGGTGGCGATGGCGGTGGCAATTGCGACATGCTGGTTATCGCGTCCACAATGTACGGCGGCAGCTCCGTCACAATTGCGGTCTCCGTGCTTATCGTGTTGCAGCAGTAGCTGGCCTTCCATTGGCAGTACTGCGAAGGGCGGGGAAAACTCGGTTGTCAGGGTCAGTGGGAGGGCAGTAGATTGATTGCATATTGGCCAGAATTCAACGTTGCAGCCTTGCTTCCACGCACCGCTGCGTGGCTTATGGTGTGCCCACCGTTGTGTGGCCTACCCTATACATAGCGTGGACACCCTTGCCTGACTGGTTGGTGCTTGCCGAGCTTGCACAAGCTTTGAATGGATTCTTGCTCAGCACGTAACAAATGCTTGCTGGCTTTATTTGTGGGCACACTTATTTTATCTTGATATGTAGCTGTTGGCAAGAAGTGCAACCCAGCAGCCAAAACTGGGCCACTAAGGGACAAGGTCCTCATGGTGTACTTCCCGGGCGCAGGGATGCTCGTTGCAAAATACATATAGCAAATATCGCACATATATAAGAAGTTACCTTCTTATATATGTCGTTTGATCATCGTGCCTATCGCTCGAAAACTACGCAGACACACGACGGCATGCATGCAGAAAATCCTTGTCCTGATCAGGCAGCCGCCCTTTAGCAATGTACACACGCCGAACCAATCCGTTGTCATACATTTCGTACGTCAGGCATACACGCACGCACGCACCAGCAACCCTCCGTCTGAGCCTTCATCGCAGTAGCTGCCTGGTGGCAGCACTGAGTTGATGTCCGTCGTCACAGGCTGCCCCTGCCCCTGCTGCTGGTCGTCCATGCTAACGGCGGCGGGCTGCTCCCAGGCGGGGTTTGGCGGGGAGCCCCACGCAATGAAGTTGTCCAGGTAGGCCGGGATCCTGAGTGCGGAGGGATGGATGCGTGGGGGCGGAAGGCGGTTGATAAGCGACGGTAAACAAAGCCGACAGACAGTTTATGCCAAGCCCGAAGTTGGCACGCACCAGCAGTGAGCCTCCCGGATTGTGAAGTGTGCCTTTTACATAACTATATAATCTCAATTTTGCTCCAACCATACGCATCAGGGTGGACATGGTCGCCGGAGGTCGGCGGCGGGAGGGTGATGAGGCGATGTCAAATATATGGCGATAAATAAACAAATACGTAAATAATAAATAAATAATTCCTAAATAAATAAATAAATAAATAATATATAATAACATTTAATCGCACGCACGCACCTGGGGTTGGGCAGGCTCTGCCGCGGTAACAAAATCCTGGCGATGCCGTCGCCCGCCGAAAGCGTTCCCAGCAGTGCGTTCAGGTCAGGGGTCGCCAGCGGGTCCTCCGAACCAAACAGCACAGGCGTGTTCATGTGGCTGTGGCGAGACGCGGTGGTCAGCAGGGGAGCAAGGGAGGAGCGTATGCGGGGGACGAGGTAGAGAGATTTGTCTTGCTTGTGCGCACACGCAGACGTGTATATATACAGGTACTATATTGCCATTGCTTGCACCTTTTTTACTTCCCTCCATCTCCACCCACCCACCTGTAGTCCTGCTGCGCATTCAACTTGGAGCCGGGGCCTGTTGGCGCAATGGAGATGACGAGTTCCACGAAGTAAATCCTCGACGTGCCCTCATCGCTGTACGACTGTGAGCCATCAGTGCCATCATTGGCGGATGACCCGCTACGCGGCACCAGGTTCCCGGCGGTCGTGTTAACGAACCCCAGGGCCAGCACATACTGCGCGCCCGGCACTCCGTTGGTGGCGCGACTGATGTTCCACGTAAGCATGCTACAGTCCAACCCTGCTGCTGGTAACGTGCGTGGGAAATAAAGGGCAGGCAGGCGGGCAACGCAGTCCTTACCGTTATTTGGACGACGTCACGCACGCAGCCGTCACGCAGCCGTCATGCTCTAAGCAGCAGGCCCCTGGTTCAGTACACTACAGTCTCCGTCAGGCTAAGACTATGTAAATCTTACGTACTCCATCGAACTCACCCTGCGCCGGGTTAATGTACCAGCACTTCATCTCGAAGGGCGAGGCTGACTTGCTGCCGCGACCGCCGCTGTCAGTTATGTTACCTGCAGTCGCCGCTGCTTCAGCGGTGTCGTTGGAGCCTTGGAACCAGTACTGGACCTGGATGCGGTTGCAGGGGGGAACGAACGCCCCCCGTGTGTATCACAACTATCAGCAGGAATATGTACCAGTCGCTATTGACAAGTCCTCCGAGCGAAGTCGGTCGAATGGTTACTTTCCTTGATTGACGAGCCGTCAGGAGCGGCGGCCTTCCTGATCGGCTGCATGCATGTCATTACTTGCCTCCGGTTCTTGCCCGGTTCTTGCCCACCTGAATGCTGTGCAGTGGGATGACCTCACCGCCACTGCTGCCATTGTTGGAGAGCCTGCAGCAGCAGGGACGTACGGAGCACATATAGACAGAAGACAGCGTCGTACATCTCTCGTGAAAAAGCAGGATGTTATGTCCCTTCATTGACTCCAAATAAAGGGGTCAGGTGGTCATCATCGGAGCTCATTGTTTCGATTTATAGATGCACAACTGAAGGTTGCTGTTGCAATAATAATCTGATGCGAGCTGTCGAGCACCCGGACCCGCTGTCGCTGTCTATTCCAACTCGGCAGCATGGGCTCAGGCACGCACAGAGAATGAAATAAAGAGCGAGTGTGCATCGCATCGAATTGCCGCACACAACGATAGACACAACACACGAGCCTGGTGCGAGCCTGGTGCGTATGTTTAGTTAGGGTTCGCTCTATCGTGAAGAAAGTTTTGAATGTAAGGTTCGGTCCGATGAAGCGACAGCTAGCCCACCAGAGAAATAAATCGTCCTGTATAACGTCATAACGCGTGTTAAATTTCGGCGGCTCTCTAGCCACGTACGTGATGTTCATCAGTGTAGACGAGTAGTCGGCGGTGAGGAGCGATACAGCGGGGGACGTGTCATTGCCGGCCGCCTCCGCCGTCTGCTGCTGCTGGCCACCCGCAGTGCTGCTGTTGGAGGCAGCGTCAGCACCAGCGGCGGCGTCCGCGATGAGGACCGTGATGGGGGCGTACGACACCTGCGTGGAGCAGGGCAATAATGCATGGTACGTTAGTTCCCGCCCGCCAGTGGAAGCACCGGCTCAGCAAAGGAATGGGAAATTTTACGCTAGCTTGCTTCAACACGACAAGGGCGATACGTGTTAGGTCCTCCTAGCCTAGCTAACCTGGGTAGGTTCTCCAGGGTTCTCCCTTTTGTCGGACAGCTGTATTTTAGTATTTACTTCTTACGTAATCGTGCAACAGCGAGGCACTCTCGAAAAGTTCCGCAATATTCGTTCGTTGACGGTTGTACGGGTAACTATTATCGATATAATTATTTATATATTTCTTAATGGGCACATTTGTATGTGACGTGGTCCGAAAACATTACTACCCGTACCCCACGCTCGCTAGCTCGATATGCATGGACTGTCCCAGAATAGGCGATCGTCCCGACTCGTGCATACGACTATCAGCAGCAACGACTGTAATAGTAATGATTTCTTATGAACCATATTGATAATGGCCTCACCTGAAGTTTTTTGGAAATATTGGTCTCTGGCAGCAGCGGTTGGGCTGTGTATGTCAGCGGTGGAGGCGCTGCAAGGGTTGTTGACCCCTTAAGCTTCGCAGTTGACTCCTGCGCACGTGAAAACCAGTGGGACTATGTGGTGAGAGTACAGCAAAATATTGAACATCATCGGACGAGTATAATTATCACCGTTCACTCGAGCGCTGCCTGCATACGTTACGCAAGCCAGATCCGAAGCCATTGGAACAATGCAGGGAACCACTTCAATCCGCAAATAATTTGACCAACGGACAAAACCACGCACAGTTGACGTGCATGCCAAGATAGGTCAATTTCCATCCCGAACAATGTAAGACGTATGTCACACCTTGCCTACCTGTTCCTTCACCATACATGCCATGTTGTTGACGAAGACGTCTGTTGGAGAAGCCGCCCGCATGGGCGCATAAGGGGGCCCGTCCAAGAAGGTTTGCTGTGATGAGTCACTGCTGGCGTTACGGTCAATGACAGCTGCTGGGCCCTTGATGGCCATATGGGTGAAGAACATGTCGGTTCCGTTGGCATCCGACAGTGTGCCGTTGGCTGTGGTCGCGTTGTCGACTGGGGGAGACAATTAAGGAAAGAGAGGGGACACACGTCATTGTGTATTTAAAAGAATTCATGGAGCCGCGTGGATCAATTTATCGAATGTGTGGGCCGAAAGGACTCGTGCCAATCAGTGTAGAATAAGTGCTCGACGACAAGACCTGGCGGCGGGCCGTTGTGATTCACCAGATAGACCAGTCGGCAGATGGATGTCTTTCAAGCTTGCTTGCCCGGCGCCACAACGCTTACCCATCACGGTCACGCTCTGGAATGGTCGCACGACGCTTCCACCTGGCCAGGAGTCCTGGGGCGCGCGAGTTAAAGCGCGGAAATTTGGAAATGCGGAAATTTGGAAATGCGGAAATTCGGAAATGCGGAAATTCAAAAACGCATTGCGAGCTTAATTTGGCCGAAGGGCCAGGCCGCGGGAAAAGAGGTTCAGTATATATAATAACAAGAATCATCCAATGCGAATTCTGCATCCGCATAGGAACTAACGAGCTGCCATAAAGCGTCTTCGCAGTCACAAACCCAGTCATGTACGTACTCAGTCAGGAATTTAGCCAGTCAGTCATCATAAGTCGGTCATAACGCGACCCCTGTTCATTACATACAAGCGGTCACGGGCCACCTGCGTGGAAGAGTGCCCTATCTACGTGACCATATCCAGTCATTCCAAGCGAGCATTGAGAGGCCGTGTGATTGGGCGCATGACTGGGAATGAACCCCGTCGTCCGGCCTACTCACCTTACCGGCGGCCAGCAGTCCCTCCCCTAGCTAGCTAGCCCACCTGCAGCACCAGGCCCCTGACAGTGGCCGGCGCAGGGCCGCCTGGCTGCTCCTCGTAGTCGCTGAACTCGCTTTCGTCACCGCTGAACAACATCCGCTCGCCGGCAGTGAAGGTCCAGCCTAGAGCCCAGGAGCGAAGGGCGGGCACCTGGCATGCATGGACGCATGAGGAAGGCAGGAACGAAGCAGAATTAGCTCAAATTCTCCAACCCACGCCCGCCCATCACTGCGGATTCATGTTTCATCACGCCCCATCAAATCAAAAACATGACGGGGAACGAACTTGCCCGGCCGTTGTGCATGCGATGCCCTGGTGACCCACGCACCGACTGCTGTGTCGTCTTTATTTGCCAGTAGCCTTTGAAGTCCGGGCCTTGAGGATCGTACACTACCGCCCAGTAGGTAATGGACACCGCACAGGTGCCGGGGGTCGTTGAAAGCAAGGCCCGTTGGGGGGAGGGAGCTGCTGCCGGCAGCGACGGTGGCTGGCCCTGTTGCAGCTCCATGACATCTATCACTAGGGGCTCGACGACGTTGCCGGCGGCGCGCTCCTGCGTCGCCAGCAAACTGTGGAAGCCCGTAATGGAGAGCGCTGCGATCACTGCAGCCGCCAGCCACAGAGCGAGCAGCAGGCGGTGGCGCTGCGACCCAAGGGCGTGGGCGCGGCGATTGAGACAGCCGGCAGTCCCCGGCAGGAGCTCGGTGGCACAGCCGTCCGCCGCCGGTGACTGCGTGCGAACCTTACGGCTGCAACTCAGCATCAGAAGTGGCATGGATAATGAAGGCCACCAGAATTGTCAGCTGATAGTTGACGCCCCAGAAACGTCGATGCTGCGTTGTCGTACTGCCCGGTGCTGCGACCGCTGCGCTGCTGCAGACGACGGTTCCTGCAAAGCTGCTCTTAACGAATATGATGAGCTGTTTGTGTTGACTGTTTGAACGCCTCAGTAGCCGCTGCGATGGGGCCACCTCTGAACGCGGGCGAAACGACGGAATGCCCGCTGCGGCCACTGCGCCATTAGGACTGTAGGGAGGCGGTGCATGTGTAGTATTAAAGACTATTCTACCAAAAAGTGACACTGTAGTTTTGAGCCACACGAGCCACACGAGCGAGCCTTTAAGGCTGTGCCTTGCTGGCGGACCCACGATGCGACATACAGCAGCCGACCTCGCGACGGAGCTGGCACCCAAATATGCTTCCGCTGCAAAGATCTTGAAGTATTGTTACTAAGAAACCCCAGAGATTATCCTTACTCAGAGTCTTCGCTGAGACGACAAGGAAGTTTCCATCCAAAGGTTTGACTATTCGTGATCCCTGAGGGTCGCGCCAAGGAATCAACAAGCTCAGCAGCAGCGCGAGCTGAACATTTACGGCAAATGAACTACGTCGTGGTTTGCTGCCGCCGCGGCTGTAAAACGTCGCTGGCTTGTTCGTAGATGAACAAAGTTAGATTCCACTGACTCCTGTGCTATGGCAAGTATATCATTGAGAGACACTGAGCCCTGAACCTGCGTGCTAGATGAATTATGATGCCAGGGGCATCGGGTGTCGTCGCCGCCGACCAATGGGCGGGTCGGTGCTCGGTGGTGTCCTTTCACTCGCTTCAGAATCGTTTTCTGTCGCACATCGGAAGTTTCGTTTAACATTCTGCAAACAGCATAATCTGTGCATGCAAGTAGAGTCCTTGCACATGCACAAGGCAACCCACTCGCTATATATAGAAACCCATCGATGCACCGACGGCTACTGCTGCGTGACTGACAGGTGGTGGAGAATCTACTCGACCGCGGCACCTATCTACCCAGCCAGCTGGACCCACATGCTCGGTTCTATGCACGGCATATGCATGGGGTAGGATGACCAGTCTGTCTAGTCTGTACGGCTAGCAACGGGTGTGAAATAAATCCGGTTCCCCTTGTAATCGCTCGTCGAATCCTATGCATGGCTCTGCTGACCCTACCCGGTTCCTGGTATGGAGCCTGTTATGACATGTACTTCTTCCTAATGTTTGATTGCACAAAAGGTCGCGCGACTTGCCTGACACGACGCGTTCTTCAGCAACTCTCCCCTGTCAGCTAAGTTGGCTGCTGGCTTGACACAGAATCACCAACGTCACCTATCTAAGCCCGGCACTTCGCGCGCCGTGATGTAACAAAGCCCGCCCCATTGGACAGGCCTCCTCCCACATGCATCGCGATACACACCCTTCCTTTCAAACGCCGCTGTCAGTGTAAGTATGCATCAATCCCGATGATCACATAGATAGCTAACACTCCGCTGCCGTTGCAGCACTAGCGCCTCGTACAGCAAGACCATTTGTCGCGACAAGTAGGGTGCAGCCTCCAGCCTCTCTCCAGTCCTCTTCTGCAACACTACACAACCAATGCGGTGGTCTGAGAGCCAGCCTGCCCCCCGGCGTGCGGTCGGTCAACCCCCTGTGCAACCGCGTCGATGGCGCGGAACAGGGGACCTGCGCCGCTGCCGGACAGGGAGGAATGGGCAAAAGACCACAACAGCTTGGTTATCGTGCTTTGGCCAAGCGTCGCCCGATAGGCGCTGCTGCTGTGGACGCGGACGACCCGGCCCTTTCCCATGAGGCCGGGGAGCTCTGTGATCACGACAACTCCATCCTTTCATCCCTGCCTTGGACTCCTTCTAAAGCCTGCAATCCATTGCTGCGAGCCAGACTGTCCCCCGGAGGTGGGCCCGTTAACTCGACCCGACGCAAGAGCATTCGCTCGTGCAACGGAGAGGGTGCGGCGCCAAATCCGGAAGGGAAGCTCTGTGCAACGGGCCTTGGCATTGGGCGACTGATACAACGACGCGGTCCTCTCCGGACTCGGCTCATGACTCGGAATAACCACAGACCCATGGCCTCGAGCAAACCCCGCACGACACACCCCTATGATAGAGGAAAACCATCTCTACTTTCCTTAGAGGAAAACGACAGCCCCAGTGTTAGCTTGGACGACAGAGCATCGGGACCATGCTGTCCTCCTCCCCAGGCAGACCCTGGCTTTGCATCCCCAGCCACAGCACCTCAATCAACGCTCAGAAGAGGAACCAATACCAACTCGGCGGCCAGCGTAAGGAAGGGTCGCGGAAAATGCCCACGGATTCAGCTGGCTCGAAAGATACGAGTGCGCAACAGTATTGGTACCTCGTCCCGTGTTGATGACATGTATGTACAGTGTCCCCTAACAGTAGGCGACCTCAGCCTGCACAACGAGAAGTGCGTCGACATGTCCGAAGAGCACAACCAAGAAACTGAAGCAAGTGCGCTAGACAACATTACAACAGATAGCAACGATGAAATCACACAAACGACCTTTAAAGCCCATGCAGCCAATACCAGAACGCCAGCCCAGAGCAACGCAGAAGGAAAAGCCGTACTACGGGAAAGGGACCCCCAGAACCGTAATGGGCAACACCAAGCACGAGTCCCGATGGATGACATGCTGATGGCGGAATTAGCAAGCTGCCAATGCCTAGGCGGACTTCGCTGGCACGGGAGAGATGCAGGGGACCAGCGAGGCCTAGTAGCCAACCAGGAGGGGGACGGAATCGGAGAGACATCCGAGAATGTGATTGTCAGGATGTTACACGCGCCGTGTGGTAGAGTGGTCCCCCAGGGCCAGTGGAGCCCACCCCCCGTGGCCCAGCCCATTAGGCGGAAGGACGGAGGACGAAGCGGATGGCAGGTCGCGGTTCATGAAGCTGTAACCTGCATCCACCATAACCCACCCCCGGCAGTACCCCCTGCGCGCCCCATTAGCACGCCAACACACACACAGCGTGCACAACCAAGCCGCGAGCACATCCGTAGTCATACAACTGCATTACGACATCTGACCCGCATGATCGGATCACCCTTGCCCACACACAGGGCCCAGAGGATTCAGGCACCACACACCCAGCAGACACGTCTGCACCGCCTGACCGTGCTGTGGCCCCCACCCGCGACCATCCCCCCACCCACCTACCACGAGCCACAAGAAGCACAGTTCTGCCAAATACACGCCATTAACAACCTCATGGGCCGTCGGGTCCTTGAGCCACTGACCGTACTGCAGTACTGCAATGCCGTACAGCTCCGGCTAAACGAACTAGCCAGACACAGCCCACGAGAAACTGGCACTGCCAAACTCTGGAGCCATGCGTTTAACCGACATACCGGAAACTTCAGCGTCATGCTGGTGAACCACTACCTACGCCACTGCGTCAATCTACAGGGCGGAACATGCCCCTACCTCGCATCCGTCTCCTGCGGCTACACCATCCCACCCGGAAGCAGTCGTGAAACCATTCTAGCCGGAATTGCGGCACACACACCCAACGGCAGTACGGCCCTCTCACTTGGATTCATACTGCAAGGGCCAGCCCACGCCATAGCGGTTAAGCGCGCCGGGGACAACTGGTTCCGCATTGACTCAGCTGAGGCGGTTGGGCGAAGTCAAACGCCCATGGACAACAGCCAGTGGGCACGGCTAACAGGCCACGTCCATTACCTGGCGTCGGTAGACATTTTGACCATCAATCAGATGATGATGGATTTCCGCCACATCCCGGGGCTGGAAGAGTGGCACACAATGGAAGGTCGCACGCAGACCGCTCAGCTACCCACAGCCCCCACCATCCTCGATCTCACTGACCCCAGCCCCACACCGATGGCACTGGATGAGTCGGACCACCGGCAAAACGCAGCATGCGCGGCAACCAGGTACGATGCAGCCGACATCCACCCCACACCGATGGAGATCGACGAGACAGACCTCACGGGAACCGAAGGACGTACGCAAACCCCCCCATCACAACTCGAACACCCCCTACCCCCTACCCCTGCGCATGAGGATCTGAACGCCGCCGAGCTAAGCGCTGCCCAGCATGAGAACCCCGGTGATAACCCTGCAACCACAGCCGCTGAACCAAGTCCCATGGAAATAGATCCTGCGGAACCCGGGACGGGCGCAGCGCAGCCATTGCCGGACGCTCACAACGTCGAGCTCCACCCGCGTGAAACGCAGCCAGACCTCCAGGGGGCCCGCCCAGCAGACGCGGGCACCACATCGGCGCGCGCCGCTCCAACGCGGACGGAGCCGCAAACCGCAACCCCGGGCCACAAGCAGCGGCACCTGCAAGTAGAAGCAGGAAACGGACCAGAGGTCAGACGGGAACGACGCCAGCAACCCATACCACTATGGCGTACACCCCGCACGACATCGCCAGCCTCGACGCCCAAATCGCCGGCATAGCCAAACGCAGCTACGGACTAAAAATGGGCTTCCCAACCCGCGCCATCCTCGGTCCCATATCGCGACTAGGTCTGGGGGTGGGCACCCTACGTACCCTTTATGCGGTCAGAGCGGCGAAGACGCTTGTCCTGTCCCTCAACGACAAGGGACGCCTTGGGGCAGTAACCCGAGCCCTCCTGCACCTGCAGAGCCGATACATGGGCACCATACCAGTGCACACATTCAAACGCGAATGCCGGCACTATACCACACTCAAACAACTTGCTCTCGTGCATGAAGCCGGTATCGAACTCACGGACAAAGGCAGCACCTATGAGCCGGCAGCAGGCAGCCTCATTCACCTGATCGGGGCGCACAACCCGACGGCCGAGCCCAAGGATCTCGCGCTCCTCTTCCGATGCATACAGCCCCTGCTGGAACTTGGCCTGGACCTCAGGGCCCTGAAAGACAAAAACACGGGAGCGCATCTCATCACCACCGACCAGCTGCAACGCATCGGTGGCAGGAAGGTGGGCCCACGCCATCAGATAGCCCTAAACCAGCTCAGCCTCGCCCTGAATGCTGACCCCAGTGTTCGCGCCCGGGCGCCGCGCCACAGAGGTGTAGCACCCTTACCCCCCGAACTACGACTCCTCCCGGACGGCCCACATCTAACCGATCTTGCGATGGAAGCGACAAGACCCACCCCCATCCCCCACGGAACCCTAAGGAAGTACGTACTGGCCAAACCCCGCGACCCGGCCGACACCGTTCCGGCCGCCCCAGCTGAAAACCCACCCCCTCGCCCAGGCCCAACAACCCCTCGTGTGGCGACGGCAACCCAAACCGCGGCAGCGTCGTCCGGCACCGCAACAACCCTCGAGGCACGACGCCCGGCCGCCCGGCCAGCCGCCAGGCGCCACCAGCCGCAGCGAAAGACCGATAGTGAGCTGCTCAAAGCATACCTCCTTCGGCAGAACCTGAAACCAGTCGACGGTATCACAGATGCCGAGGCCATTGGGTGGGACCCCCGGCAAACCCCACTTACCCTTCAGCACTGCGAACGAATCCTGCGCCACCCGCTCCACCGGGGCCTCACGTCCCAAGTAGGCTCCGCCGAACGGCTACTCCACATGCTCCATGGGGAGACGGCGTGGCCTGCGGGGACACCAACCCAGCATGGCCTTAGCATCACACAGCTTCTCTTCGGGGACCAAGAGAGGGTAGCATGTATCAAGGCGGAAATCCGGAAACGGGTCGCCGTCAGCGCTCCGAACCCCAAGCGACAACGCACAACCGACTCGGCTACCCAACACACACACCGAACGTACTACCAGGTTGAATGGGAACGTACTGTCATCACTAAAGGGGCAATAGCACTGTACACCGAGAATGGCTACCACCCGAAGGCAGTGCACCGGTACGAAACCCCCACCGCCCCCACTCACCCCGAAATGATAGTCGAGGTAGAATGGGCCCCCACCGAAGATGAGGAGTCGCGACTGGCCTCGCAAGACAACTGGACAGAGCTGCTGAATGCATTCCGGCATCGGCGCGCCGTTGAGGCCGAACAGGACCCCGGTCGGATGGAAAATGCACGCGACCACCACCTGACGGAATGGCAACAGCAAGGTAGATGGGAGACTGAATGCCTCAACGTGACCCGAGGCCAACGTCTCCTACGGCAGTTTGTCGAAATCAACGTACACCCGGGTAACCCGGACCGGGACATCCACCCGCCGGGGCGGTATACGGTCCAAATTGGCAATCGTAACGGCACACACAGGCATGTACCATGGGACGGCAGCGGGGACATACCCGATGGACTGCAAGCCATTGGGATGGCATTCGTGTACGATCCCCAAGGGCGCTGCGTCGGCCAGGTGTCGGCAAGCCGCCTCCGCAGCCTGTGGCTCCGGTACAGCGACGCCCAACAGAAACGCCCGGAAGAGCACGCACAGATCGCGGCCGCGGGTGGCTTCGCGGAGGATGTCGCACGCCTCCTCCTGCGGTATCGGGACGGAGGGGGCACCAAAGCACACCCCATTCGAGAGGCCCATGAGCGGAGGATATCTGAACGGCTGATGAAACGCCTCATGACCGCGCTGGGCGCCGCAACAGAGCGCTTTGCATCCCCCCTCAACGTAGCAGACAGCACCGCCATCTACTACTCGCGGTACCCAGAAGATCAGCTCTTCGGAGCCAACCACGACGCGTATTCGCAACCGTGCACGGGCGTATCCGTCGCGCACCCTGAACCTAAGCCGGACGAGGGGCATCATGCACTGCGATGGGCGCTAGGCTGGGCCGACGCGACACGGAGCACAGATAACCCCACCGCTACCCTATTCCTGCTGCCCACGTCCCAAACGGCGCCCTACACCCGCTACCTCACCCACCCGCTGGTCACCATGATCGGTACAATAGACGCATTTTCAGGAACGGGGGACCTTTACAGCGAAGTGAGCGTAGACGCTCCAAAACCCTACCCAAACGGACTCACCCTACTCCTGGTTAGCAATGAATCCGGCCGCGCGTACGGTACCAGCCTCCGCAGAGCGCTTGCTATGACGGCAGCCCGCCACGTCGCCACTGGCCCCGCCCTCTCTTGGAAGCCACCCCAATGGGTGCGCAAGCGGCTGCGTAGTATGACCGAGAAGCCACCCGCCGCGGCAGCTCCCTCCCGCACGTGCGACAACCTCTCCACGGAAGAGGGAAGCGCCGCGTTCCTGGCATTTCCTGCCAAATATGCTCTGCGATACAACGCCCAAGACGCCATATACACAGACGGGTCAGTGCAAAAAATCAAAGATGGCGACGAGGAAAGACATCTCCTGGGGGCCGCGGCCGTCGACGCACTTACCAACACAACGCTCCACATCAATGTGAACGCAGGCCACCAGGGCTGCCAAACTATTACACGGTGCGAACTGAGTGCCATCCATCAAGGACTCCAGATGCGCAGAGGCACGCTGCACGACGAAGCTCACCTAACTATATGGACGGACTCTGCCGCGTCGCTACATCTCATTAAAAAGATGATAAACAACCCACATAAGCTTCAGCTTAGTAAGCACAAGGCGCTGCTTGAGGAAATCGTATTAATCCTTAAACGACGAGCGGCTTGTAACCTGAAGACATCTTTGCTTAAAGTGAAAGCCCACACTGGGGTAACTTACAACGAGAAAGCGGACAAAGCAGCCGTACGAGCCGCGCGAGGACTCTCCAAGCTAGACCCCGACGCGCTGAGCACAACCGAGACCTCAGACAATAATCCTCGAAGTCAACACTGGTGGCTGCGGAAAATGGCTGGGCCTGAGAAGAACGCTGGGCACTATGCAAACGACCTTAACCGCGGTATCGAGTCCTTGGTCAGCCCGGAAACGCACTCGGGATACACGAACGAAACAGATTACATGAAATACGTCGCCAACACTCTGCCCGACCTCGACATAAGCACCAGCACTCGGACTCTACAGCGCAAGGCGGGCCGACACAAGCACGTTAAACGGTGCTTCGACTACCTATACGGCCAGCTATGGAGCGCCAAGCTTGCGAGGCGATTTAAAAAACCAGTGGCACCTGGCCGCCCTGCCTCGTCGGGACATTGCCCCCTATGCAACCAACTCGACTCAGGGGCGCACATCCTCGGAGGCTGCCTTCACCCCCGCATGCGAGCCCTATACATACAGCGGCACAACAAGGCGGTCCAAAACATTACCAGTACGCTAGCCCGTGGGTCCAATGGAGGCTGTTACATTGTAATGGACGCCGGCCCCGCGGACACCCGACCAGACTACGTGGCCGGCACACGCCTGCCCAAATGGCTGCTCCCGAGTATTGAGGATGAGAAACGCCTCAAACTCAGGCCCGATATACTCCTTATACCCGACATCCCCCTCCATGAAACGCAAGCGCAAGGGTACAAGGGACCTCAAGACCCTAGCCAGCACACCGTACACATTGTTGAGGTCGGCTACACCGCCGACACCAACCACACACAGAAACAGCACGACAAGGCCGTACAACACGCAGAACTGGCCAAACTCCTCACGGAAGCCGGATGGAAGGTCCGCTACACAACACAGGAAGCCATCAGCCTCGGCTTTGCGGGTACTATCAGGAAGGACCTACGCCCTCTACTCCACACCCTAGGCACGGGCAGCAAGGAAGCCCGAGCATGCTGCAACGACCTCCACGACCATGCAGTTAGGACACTCAACACTATCGTTATAACCCGCAGACAAATGGAACGCAACCCCCATGCGGAACCGACACCGGCCGGCACGTAACCAACGTGGGACAAGTCTTAAGTTCCTTGCGGTGGTGGGGGGGGCTGGGACCGGGGAAACCCGTCACCCCACCCCCTCTGCTCCCATAACCCACGCCTCGGCTACCGGCCGGGCGTATCATTATTATTATTATTATTATTATTATGCATCAATCCAGAATCAGCAGTGCAACGTAAGCCGCCCGCGCGCCTGCGACAGGTCACGCAAACCCACGGTGCATCTACCTACATCAACATCCACATTCCCTATCATCACATGCTCGTCGCAAACCCCGAACCCGGTGTATGTTTATCCCACTTCCTTACAAATGGCGGCAACCTAGCTAACGCCCCGTGGTCATTTACAAGCCCGCTGCGCACTCCCATCTGTTTCCCCATCCGCAAGTCCTCCTGCCCTAACGCAACATGCGCTTTTTTTGATGAAGGATTCCCGAGCCACGCATGGCGGCTGCATGGGTAAGGAAACTCCGCGGCTACCACCATCCCGCCCAGTAGACACCGTCGCCTCGCGGTACGTAGTCAGGGCGGTGGGTGCTGCTCGTGCATGCTGCGTGGCGGCCGTCCCCGCCCTCGGGCGCCGTGGAGCCATATGCCCTCGCTCGGGACTACATCGCCCTCGGCGGCGGCCGCGGCAGTAGCGGTTTGTGGTTACTCTGCTGTCGCTGGCCATGCCTGATGCAGCCGCTGCTGGCAGCAGCAGTTGCCGTTATTGCTGTTTCCTGTCGTTGGCTACATTTTGTGTGCCGATTGCAATTGCGGCGACGGCGGGTGAAGGTGAGCGGGTGTTGGCTGCGGCACGCGCTCTGTTGGCGACGGCGGCGGCCTCGGGGGCTGCAGTGCGGGCGGCGATTCCGGCGGCGGTGGCGGCGATTGCTGATCTTTGCCCGCCTGATGGTGCTGGTGCTGCCGCGGTGGCCCATCACCGCCAGCCGCAGACGCCGCTGCGCTGCTGGAACTGGGGCGCGAGGAGGGCTCTACATCTAGCGGTCGCCGCGCCGCCGCAGCTGCAGCGGTGGACAACTCGGATGAGATCACGGATGATGACGATCCGGTATGAGACGTCTGCCCCGTCTGATGACCTCCGGCGCCGGGGGCTCTTGGCGCTGTCAGCTGCCGCCCGCCTCCGCCCCCGCCCCCGCTGTTGCTCGGCGAAGAAGAGATGGGGACCGGCGAAGCTGCTGCAGGCAGGGCGGGTGTAGTCGGCGGTGCTGGACCAGCTGCGGTTGGTAGGCAGGCAGGCGCGGACGGCGTGACGACCAGGCAGGGGGCGGAGGCGCGGGTATGCGCCGGAGTTGGGTATATATATGGTGGTGGCCGCGGCAGCAGCAGCTTTGCATGAACCGTCTCTTGCACTTGCTACCCATACATACATGCCCAGCAGACCAGCTCGTTCTCAATCCAGCCGTTTATGGTGCAACTAACGAACTCAATCCAGTCCTCAGCGAGTTTGACATAATGGCCACTCGTTATTCATGGTATCAAAAGTCGGTAAAATAATTAACCGCTGATCCCGTACCTGAAGTGGTCAATTCCGTGGCGGGCAGTCCCAGGTTGCTGACACGGGGCCGGCCGCCAGCAGCCGCCCAGGGGGCCCTCAGCGCCCGGCGGGCCAGTTCCTCCGCTATGAGCGCATCCAGCCGAAAGTAAACCTGAGTTCAGTTGGTGTTCAAAATTTTTGGGGACGGTGGCATGAACAAGGTGATGTTCGGGAAGTAAGGTGGCAATGCAGCGAACCCGCCAACGGAAGTCCTCGCCATTATTATTACGTAATGGAAGCTGCGAAAATAAAGTAACCCAACACTCAGATACTGTACACCATGCATGTATGTACATACGTACATACAGGCGGTACTGCCATTCTACTCCCTCATCCCTCAACCCTCATCCGGCGGCCCCTGCCTGGCACCCACGCTATGATTGCTTGCCTGCGCCGCCGCTGGCCGTGCCTTGGGGTCCTCCGCCCAGCACGCGGTGATGAGCTCCGCCAGACCGCGGGGGACCCAGTCCGGCAGCTCGGGTCGCTTGCCGAGCACTGCCACCGCCATGATGACTGCGGCGGGGTTGCCAGCAGCCACCATGCCACCGCCGGCCGCCTCGCCGCCGCCCGGACCCGGCCCCACCGCGGGACCTCGCAACAGGTGGTCAAACGGCACCTTGCGGGTAAGCGCCTCGTACATGATGCAGCCTGAAACGGGATATGAGAAAGGGGAGGATGGCAACGGAATTTCGGAGCCGGTACAGCGGGTCTCAACACTATCTGCCCTTTCGCCCTGCCGCAAGCCAACCAACAGCCCACCACAAAATCCCTTCCTCTATCTCCAGCCCAGGACGCACCCACCCAGGCTGTAAATGTCGGCTCGTTCGTCGACGCGGGATCCGTTAAACAGCTCCGGAGCCATGTAGTTGATCTGCAGTCGATTGTTTGGGGCCTCGCAAAGAGTCAGGAAAACTGGAAAGGGTCCCTCACAAATATTTAAAGTTTCAAAAAGAACTCCCAACGAATGCAAACCTTACTTGCAAAACCTACGGTCGTCTTCCTTTCAGTAACCCCTCGCCATTACTCACAGTGCCACCCGGAGTGGTTACGTTGATGCAAGACCGGTATGGATCCTGAAGCCGCGAGATGCCAAAGTCCGCAATCTTGGCCCGACCCCTGGAGTCCAGCAGCACGTTACCGGGCTTGAGGTCTGCGAGGAAGAGAGATATCGATGGGATAGCCGCGTGAGGTGGGGGGCTGATGGCTGGGGAGTTGAGAAGCAGCCTGCTGGTCGATGGCGGCGGCGATGAATGTATGGAATGGACGTCATGCATGTGCGTGTATGGCAAGAAGGGAGGCATGCACGCATGTGCAGGTCCCGCTACTGTAAGTCGGCAGCACATGAAGCAGCAGACGGCTAATAGGGCTGCCCTGACTGGCGGCGTCTTTCCTTTTTGAGGTCTTTTCCCCTTTACTATTTGCTGTTGGCGGTCGTTGCCCGGGGGTCCGCAGGAGGTGAGGCAGGTCGGTTCTCGAGGTACCACAGGCCGGTATGTACACTCACAGACACAAATCAAAAAACGGCAGCATGTAATTATCGCAATCCTACCAGTGGGTCCCAGACCTCATTTCCGAAGAGGCGATCGATCGATGGAACCACGAAAGGTAGATCTCACACGTATGTACTTCGTCAGTCTAATAAACCAACAATCGCGCACACCTCGGTGCAGTACTCCGAAGCGGTGCAGGTGCGCCAAGCCCTCCGCCATGTCGCGGGACAGCTGCATGCATGTGCAGACACAGGAGAAGGACGGGAAGGCAGGGAATCCCGGTGAAGCAGCAGTGGAGCAACAGTCAGGGCTATCTACCTGGTATTGCCTGCCTGCCTCTCATGTCCCGAAAAGATACAGCCCTCTTCCAGCTATCTAAGCTCCCCCACGCATCGCACATCTTCTATCTGTCTCACCCTGCCGCTCACCTGCAGCACCTCCAGGTACTCCAGTCGGCGCATGTGGGGGTGGCGGATGCGGTCCCCCAGGTTGCCACCCTCACACAACTCCATGATCAGCGCCGCGAGTTGCTGACGACGACCCAGCAGCAGGATTGGCAGCCCCAACTGCTGCTTGCCCCGTGGCGGCTGCTGCTGCGACTGCTGCTGCTGCTGTTGCCCCGCTTGAGTTAGTCGATTGTTGGTGCGGTGGTGTGTTGGATCCGATGGCGGAGGCGCTCCCTGCTGCTGCTGGCCGTCTGACGGCGACATCCCGTGGCTCTCCGTACCCTGGTCGCTGGTGCTGGTCTCGCCGTGGAGTACCTCAGTCGCATTTGGTTGTGCGGGCGTACCGGGTGCAAAGATGCGTTCCCCGCTGCTGGTGGTTTCAGTGCCGCCTCCGCTGCCGCCGTGACTGGCGGCGGCGCCTGAGGCGCTGGGACCCAGTGAGACACCCAGGAGCTGCACGATGCGCTCGCAGCACCTGTGTGGATGTCCAACCGCGGAGACGAAAAACAACCGGGTTGGTGACATGTAATTGAGTTGAAAAGCACTTTATATACTGTTGACATCATTTGGCCGCGTACATTTATCCTGCCTTGCGCCTGGAAGTTACCAAAACCCATGACTACGTACTAGCAAGGCACAGTATGCCTATATAGAACAGCAGTATGGACACAATGGCTTTGGAATGCTCGTTGCCTCACCTGAACCTGGCGGTTATCTGTGCCTCCTTGGCCAGCGCCTGCCGCTGCGCCTCACTGTCAATGGTGACCGTCTTGACTGCCACCTTGCGCCCCCGCCACGTGCCCTCGTACACCCGCCCGAAGCCGCCCACGCCGATTAGCCGGACCAGTTTGGGCGCCACCTCTGCTTCGAAGTCCACATCCAACTCGATGGGCGCCAGTGACAGCGACACGGGCAGGACACGGTGGGCAACGGTGCCGCCAGCGGGCTGCGGTGCCACCCCAACCGCACCGTCACCAAGAGCCAGGGAGGGCATCCGGCGGGGCACGGCCGTGTGGGAAGAGGGTGGCGGCTGAGGTTGGGCACCCGGACGCGGCTCCAGCTCGGTTGCCTGCGGCTGTAGCTCTGCCAGCTCTGGCTGCAGTGGCGGCAGTAGCAGGTGCGGTGGGAACTCTGGCAGCAGCTCCCAGGTCTCATCCACACGGCCCGTCCACGTCTTGGCCGTGTTGCTGCGGTTGCCAGGTGTTCAGTAGTATTAATAAAGGGTGTTGCCTGGCGGTTATAATGAACACCTGACTCTTTTGACCTACGTACCACAGCATGCAGCGCAGCCGTATGTATATACATGTGTCATACAAAGAGGGACCAGACAAGCAAGGGAAATCAAAATAGGGGTAGCAAGAGGCACTCACGTGAGGATCCGCAGCAGTATACCGCCGTCGTCCTGCAGTCCCGTCACAGCAGCGGCGGCCCAGGTGTCGATGTGCTCAACCTCAGCCACTACTGCCTCTGCGGCGGTGCGGCCGCTCACCAAGCACCCATCACCCGCCACACTCGCCAGCAGGTGCGCCCTCAGTTCCTGTGTGGTGGGCGGCGACAGCGCCGCTACGTGCGCCATGAAGGCCTCCGCGGGTACGGTAGGATATTTGGGCATTAGGATTTGTTGACCCATGGGTCCGCCTCTGCGAGGGGAGTTGCGCTGCCACCAGGCCGCATCTACCACAGAGCGGAGCTCGCCGGCTGCATTAGGGGTGGGGGGCGGCGGTAGATCGATGAAGCTGCCGTGCCAAGGTGATGAATTGATATCAATTCATGAATGGAGGCAAATTAATGAGAACGGATGGATGGGCGCGCACGCAGTAATATTGCTACCGCTGCTGCATCCGTCCATCTCTAAGACAAATCTTACGTTGGGCTCCTTCAGCTGGCTTTTATGAACACATGCATGTCCATCGGCCTTACGTAATCATCCTAGAGACACGCAAACGTTGACCAATGCTAGCTGGAGCGACTGCGGTTCATGCGTGTATGTTGGCTGTTTGCTAATGCGCGCATCAGCAGACCTGACCTGACCGCCGCACCTTCCGACGCCGTGACGTTTATGTCATCGACGACATGGTACGGCGGTTGCTGCTGCAGCCGATGCAACTCCACAAGCATCCCCTGCTGACCACTACCCATACTGCCTCGGTCGACACCATCCCCGCCGCCGCCACCACCTACGCCGCCGCCTTCACCACGACCATCGTGACGCCAGCGGCGACGAAGCAGCAGCAATACGGCCGCAATGAGAATGCCGATGAACGCTGCCACGGACCCAATTATGATGGCGGCTTTCTTTCCAGGGGATAGAGCTTGTGGTGGCGATGGCGGTGGCAATGGTGATTGCGACATGCTGGTAATCGCGTCCACAATGTACGGCGGCAGCTCCGTCACAATTGCGGCCTCTGTGCTTATCGTGTTGCAGCAGTAGCTGGCCTTCCATTGGCAGTACTGCGTCGATAGGGCGGGGCAAACTCGGGGTAACGTAAGGGTCAGTGGGAAACGACGGGATATGGATGGATGGTTCATGCCCGTAACGACATACCGTACTGACGCTTATGTTTTTATAGCCTAATTTTTTAGCGTCTTGAAAAGTTTGGAGAATATATTTTTAGAGCTTAATGTTTTTAGGCGGCTCAGGGGAGTTTTCGAACGAATCCTAACTTTTTAGCAAGCTTCGCAGAAGCATGTAACTTTTTAGTGAGCTCAATTACGAGTGCATTACCTCTGGTTGTGCGCTTGCTATTAAAGCAAATGGAAGCGCATCGTCGCTTTTAAACTTGTTTGCGATGCCGTACAGCACAAACCCGCCCAGACACCCGAGCGCCTCCTGCACCCCTCGACACCGCACATCCACCCGCCCCACACGTCCTGTCGAGAGCGCCCTGATCTTTTTAGCGGGCTTGGAATTACCCCATAAAAAACTTTTTAGGAAACTGGAGCAATTTCCAGGAAACTCCTAATTATTTTTGGGAACCTCGCACAATTTCCGTGGACGGGTTTTATGCACCCAGATAATTATATAATTAATAAAAACATTAGCGTCAGTACGGTAATATACATGATGTAGCCATATCAGGTTATGTATTTATTATACATACTAGTAAAGCACCATAAACATATTTGGCGGAACTCCAACTTCACAGTCCTCGGCCCTAGGAAGATGCGCCACCAGCACTGCTGGCTGGTGACCCACCAGCGTTCGTTGATTGCGCGACCTACCGACAGCCCAACGCGGGCGCGGCGCGCCATGGACGGACTCACGCAGCCCTTATTAATGCCAGTGCATTGCAAAGGTTAATGAAGGGGTGCTCTCGACGGCTTGAACGCACATATATATGAAACGTAGTGCAAAATAACTGGTTTTGAAACATACACGCAACTCGAACCCAGAGCGTAGATTATTCCCCCAGACATGCATCAGTCGTGTACCCACACGCACTGTGTTGTCCGAGCCTTCATCGCAGTAGCTGCCTGGTGGCAGCACTGAGTTGATGTCCGTCGTCACAGGCTGCCCCTGCCCCTGCCCCTGCTGCTGGTCATCCACGCTAACGGCGGCGGGCTGCTCCCAGGCGGGGTTTGGCGGGGAGCCCCACGCAATGAAGTTGTCCAGATATGCCGGGATCCTGAGTGCGTGCGGATGGATGCGTGGGGGCGGGGCGGGAGGTTCATATATACGCGAGAGCGCTTCGCAGTATACTGCGAGGTAACAAGGCGAAGAACAAGGTTTACACCAGAAAGTGCAACGCCCGGTCCAAAATGCGTTCATGACGTCGTGTGTATACATCATTTTTAGAAATGGGTTGCTGGGAGGGTGCATTCAGGTTTTGCAGCGGCGATGGATATATACGCGTCCAGGATAACACTCCACTTATCCACCGCCGAAAGCCCATCAAAGCAAGCCAAACCACATTATCAAGCCAGCTGTAACCCGACCTTCTTGCCCGCCCGCCCGCACGCACCTGGGGTTGGGCAGGCTCTGCCGCGGTAACAAAATCCTGGCGATGCCGTCGCCCGCCGAAAACGTTTCCAGCAGTGCGTTCAAGTCAGGGGTGGCCAGCAGCGGGTCCTCCGAACCAAACAGCACAGGCGTGTTCATGTGGCTGTGGCGAGATGCGGTGGTCAGGCAGGGGAGCAAGCAACGGAGGAGCCAGCAGATTTGTCACAAGGCCGAGAGATTTATCTTGGTTGTGCGCACACGCAGACGTGTATATATACAGGTACCATATTCTCATTGCTTGCACCTCTTTTACTTCCCTCCATCTCCACCCACCTGTAGTCCTGCTGCGCATTCAACTGGGAGCGGGGGTCTGTTGGCGCAATGGAGATGATGAGTTCCACGAAGTAAATCCTTGACATGCCCTCGTCGCCGTACGACTGTGAGCCATCAGTGCCATCATTGGCGGACGACCCGCTACGCGGCACCAGCAGGTTCCCGGCGGTCGTGTTGGCGAACCCCAGGGCCAGCACATACTGCGCGCCCGGCACTCCGTTGGCGGCGCGACTGATGTTCCACGTCAGCATGCTACAGTCCAACCCTGCTGCGTGGTAACGTGCGTGGGAAATAAAGGGCAGGCGGGCAAAGCAGCCCGCATGCAGTCGTCATGCTCCAACCAGCAAACCTGCAGCCCTTGCATTGATTGGTTCGGCAGTACCTAGCAATCCGCCGGCCGGCCAAACAAGATAGACAGCAGTGTATCCCTTCCCCATCGAGCTCACCCTGCGCCGGGCTGGTGTACCAACACTTCATCTCGAAGAGCGAGACCGAGTTGTTACCGCTTCCAATGGTGTCGCTGCTGCTGCCGTTGCCTACAGTCGCCGGCGCCTCATCAGTGGCGTTTGGGCCTTGAAACCAGTACTGCATCTGGACGCGGTCATACAGACGACGACGGGGGAAACACACGTTTGTGTGCATCGCAGGTGGACAACCCTGAGAAGATCGATCCATCGAGTTCCATCGGTCAATCAAATGGCTTATTCATTCGTTCCTTTGACGAGCTATCTAGCTATCATGCATGAGCGGCGACCCTCCTTATTACGTGCAGACATCTCTTGCTTGCCCACCTGAATGCTGGGGAGCGGGATAGCCTGATCGCCACTACTGTTGCCATTGTTGGATAGCCTGCATGTAGCACAAGTGTCCGGAAACCGTTTATTTCTCTTGGGGGACGACTCTATCTTGGGGTCTGAAGGGGGCGAGCGAGGTGGCTGGTCATCAGCAGAACCTAATAATTGCTTGGCGCATGCATGTACATCATGTCTCCTCAATAGCAATCTCTGTATGTAATTATAAAACTTAGCCCCTGGCGCCCGTAATGTGGGTCGGTGTGATCGGTAGATGTTGTCGTTGGGGAGTTGGTGCTGGGATGGCAAGTTTGATGCGAGAATGGAGTTGCATGAATGCATGACTGAAAACGATGCGTCGTATGCATAATAGTTTCCCAGCGTTGGGCCCGGCTGGGGGTAGGGGGGCTGCTGCCCCCCCTCCCCCAGACCCCCTCCCCCCCGCTGGTGGGGGGCGGGGGGCTGCCGCCCCCCATCCCCCCGCCCACACCCCCCTTCCCCCCGCGCACTCTGAATTGCAGTGTCCGTGCTAACCGTGAAATTACAAAGGAAGGCGACCTCGGCCTCAAAACGTTCATGTTTCACAAACATGCATGCAAACAAAATATATTCATTTGCGGCTTGGCGTCCAACAACCACTTTGCCACTCATGGTTTGTCCCTTGCCATTTTTGTTACTTTATGTATTCGTAATATTATTTGCGTCAAGGCCGTCGGATCGGCTAGCAGAACTGTGGCATGGTCGCGAGAACATGTTCGCACTGCAATTATTTGGATGTCGGAAAGATGAAGCGCCGCCATGTACATCGTTATAATGGACGACAACGGTACAATATGGAATGAACTGAAGTTCCGGATGCGTTGGAGCGAGTGCAGCCTCCGACCTGCTCGGACCACGGACTCATTCCAACATCTTTCATACTGATACATGCACTATTGCTTTTAAGATTCTGTTATAGTATTACGATTATTAAGGGCTATTAAATAGCGTTGATAGCGTATCCAGCCACGAAGGTTGCTCGTCACTCAGCCGGGCAGACAGCCAGCCATTCATACTGATACATGCACTATTGATTTTAAATTTCTAATATAGTATTACGAGTATTAAGGGCTATTAATTAGCGTTGATAGCGTATCCAGCCATCAAGGTTGGTCGACACTCCGCCGGGCAGCCAGCATGCCAGGCAGCCACGAACAGGGCCATCACCCCCACGCAACAGACATTCAAATTCCATATCAGCTTCAGTGCCGCTGCCCTCGCGAGGTCGCTTGGAAGTGTCAAATCGTTATACGCTCTGCCGTACCGAAGTGTCACACTACATTACGGGCCTCGCCAGCCAGGCGGGCCGTGTTGTGTTTGTCGGCCCTCCGGACTCTGTCTCCCCTCCCGGCTCCCCCTGACGGTTTCGGCGGGAGTGTTCCGCGGGCGCCTGTGTCCTGCCCTCTGCTGTTTGCTTTGTCCTTGCTTGCCGTGTGTGTGCTTGTCTTCGTCGGGGCGGCGGCGGCGACATGGTGTTGCGAAGTGCTCTGCTATGTGTCCTGAGGACGCTCTCTTGTTTGTCTGGTTTCGTTCTTCGTGCGTCTGGACCTCTTGCGGGCCCTGTGCTTCTGGGGCTCTCTTTTTTGCTTTTTCCCATTCTGAGTGATGTGCGGGCTTGGTGCTGGTGGGCCTTGGAGGCTTGGCTTTCGGCACCCCTCCGTGGGTGCCCCTGGGGTAGGATGAACAGTCCGTCTAGCATGTACGGCTAGCAACCGATATGAACATCGGTTCCCCTTGTAATCCTTGCATTCTAAAGATATTCTTGGTGCTCATCACACATGTCGTCTGTATGCCATGCTCCCTTCCTTGTGCATTCCGGGCTATTTCCTCCTTATTAGATGTAAGGGGTCGTTCATGGGGAAGGCAGGCCGTTATTACGTACGGGTTTCATCTATCCCTGCGTGTTGCGGGGTGTCGTCAACACCTTCACAGTAATGCTGCTGTATCGTTACATGGCATCCCCGTTAGTTAGTGGGGCGCGTGTTATGGGGTTAATAAGGTGTCCTATCTATGGCGCCGTATGGTAGCGGGAGGGCGGAGCTGACATACACAGGGCTGGTCGGCTCTCCAGCCATGCACGTACGTGATGTTCATTAGTGTGGACGAATAGTCGGCGGTGAGGAGCGATACAGCGGGGGACGTGTCATTGCCGGCCGCCTCCGCCGTCTGCTGCTGCTGCTGCTGGCCACCCGCAGTGCTGCTGTTGGAGGCAACGTCAGCACCAGCGGCGGCGGCGATGAGGACCGTGATGGGGGCGTACGACACCTGGAGCGAGCAGGGCAATGGCTGGGGCGTTAGTTCCCGCCCGCCAGTTAGAGGAAGCAAGGAACGAAGCACCGGCTCAGCACACACCCATCTTCTCATAGAAGTGGGGTTCCACTCATCATACATACATGTCGTCCAACTAATAATAATGCTCCGGCGCTGCACCGCATGTACATGGTGAGTATCAAGAAGGCTCTCTGTCCAGGGCAGTACGTACTTGCAGATAAACTAACCGTCACCTCGCTCGGTATGGTAGATAGCTCGGTCCCAGCAGATTCGACACGTGCATGCAGGGACCGTGGTACGGCCTGCACCTCCCTGCCACCCCGATGTATGTATGTGTCAATTAGTACGTGCGTTTAGTCTTATATATCTCGCCTGAATTTTTCTGGGAAGAGTCGTCTCCGGCAGTAGCGGCTGGGCCGTTTGTATCAGCGGCGGAGGTGCCGGCAGAGCGGGCGGTGGCGGCGGGGAAGGCAACGACCCGCCACCGGTTGTTGACTTTGACCCGTTACCCCTCTTAGCAGCTGATTCCTGCATACGTGGTCCGTTGGGGTGGAAAGGGCTTGGAAACGTCGAGATTAGTCGTGAAATTAGTATCGAGATCCGTACAGGTAGGTATTGTTCCGCACGCTCTCCTTCGGATCTATCGTTGTTAGTCGATCCCGCTGGTATTCGGAAAATTATTTGTTTGGATATTATTTTATAAAGACGTAGCTGCGAAAACATATTTTCAATATTTTTGCGGCAATAAATACAAACATTCGAGCTGCGGTGGAAAAACATTCTATAACGACCTCAAAATTATGGGGATATATGTATATAGTTCATCCATCCACTTAGCAGGATTGGATAGATGAACTCTGGTTCAAATCTTGGTCCGTTAGTTAGGTTGTTACAAAAACCATCAGCGCATATCTGTAGGACGGAGACAGCCACTCACAGCAACAAATGCTTCCATCAACACATCCAACCACGACGTACCCAATCAAAATTCCTAAAGTTCCATCCTTACCTGTTCCTCCGTACATGCCATGTTGTTGAGAAAGACGTATGTCGGGGAAGCTGCCCGCATTGGCGCATAAGCGGGCCCATCCAAGAACGGCTGCTGTGATGAGTCATTGCTGGCATTACGGCCAACGACGGCTGCGGGGCCCTTGCTGGCCAAAAGGGTGAAAAATAGGTCCGTGCCGTTGCCATCCATCACCGAGACGTTTGCTGTGGCCGCACTACCGTCGGCTGGGATGGAGATAGAAGACGAGAAGGGAGGGGCCATACTTACGTGTATGTATGCAAGCGAATGGAGCATCTTTTGTCATTTGCGAAGTAGATCGATCGACCGGATTCCATCAATGCATTTTTGTCAATGTTGCATACATTAAACTGGACAGTGATGCATCACCACCGTCCCCGCACTAGAACAAAAGGAAATGTGTAGGATAAGTGCTAGACGGCGGGCGGGGCGTTGTCTTCCACCAGACCGGTCGGCAGAAAGAGGTCTTTCAAGCTTGCCCGGCGCCACAACGCTTACCCAACACTGTCACGCTCTGGAATGGCCGCACGACGCTGCCGCCTGGCCAGGCGTCCTGGGGCGAGTTAAAGCGCATACAGCGGAAATTTAAAGACGCATTGCGTGCTTAATTAGGCCGATGAGCCTACAGCCCAGCCCTTTCCTGAACTATTCCAACGTCCGTGCATGCATGCATGCATGGCTGCTTCCGCTTCACCCCCTTCGTTGACCAATCTATTTGCTGTCTATCTCCGGCATCTTCCGACCAACTCACCACCTTCCCGGCACGTTCCCCCTCCCCCTTAACTAACCCACCTGCAGCACCAGGCCCCTGACATTGGCCGGCGCAGGGCCGTCTGGCTGCTCCTCGTAGTCACTGAACTCGCTTTCATCCCCGCTGAACACCATCCGCTCACCGGCAGTGAAGGTCCAGCCTAGAGCCCAGGAGCGAAGGGCGGGCACCTGCTGCTGGGCGAACGGGAGGGAACAAAGCTCAAATACCACCCCGAAGGGATGCGAAACGAATTTCTCCTCCATTCGTCGCCGTTGCCGATGTAGAAAACACAACATATATATGTCCACCTTGCTACGTAGCTTGAGCGCAGTGCTACTATCTAGGCACACGCTTCATTCCGGCTTGAAATCCAATCAAGGCGTGCGGTGGACAGGAACCCGGCTCGGCTCCTCGCTAATGGCGCCCGGCCGTATGCCCTGGTGACCCAGCCACGCACCGACTGCTGTGTCGTCTTGATCTGCCAGTAGCCTTTGAAGTCAGGGCCCTCCGGATCTTCTACTACCGCCCAGTAAGTAATGGACACAGCACAGGTGCCGGGGGTCGTTGAAAGCAAGGCCCGTTGGGGGGAGGGAGCTGCTGCCGGCAGCGACGGCGGCTGGTCCGGCGATCGCGATGGCGATGGTGGCTGCTCCAGGACCCCGCCTCCATACGCGTCACCGGAGGCGGGGCGCGCCTCGAACCCGGACGACGACCAATGCAGAGCCAGCAAACTGTGGAAGCCCGTAATGGAGAGCGCTGCGATCACTGCCGCTGCCAGCCACAGAGCGAGCAGCAGGCGGTGGCGGCGCTGCGACCCAAGGGCGTGGGCGCGGCGATTGAGACGGCCGGCAGTCCCCGGCAGCAACAGCTCGGTGGCACAGCCGTCCGCCGCCGGTGACTGCTTGCGAACCTTACGGCTGTAGCTCAGCATCATAAAGGGCACGGATTAGGGATTTTGTCGCATGGCCATCACCCTAAAAACCGCTTTCCCTAGTGGCGTTACAGCGGGACTAACGAAAGGTGGAAATCCTGGCCGCCGACCATTGGGTCGTCGGTGTTTGTCCCCTCACTTTACATATAGTGATGTTATGTATGTAAGAAGCCAGCTGGTACTAATGAATTGTTTTGTTGTAAACTATCTCAAGTTGCGCTCCGTTATTCTCGTGTCGTCGAGCAGGCTCGTGACCTAACCAACCTTGGAAAGAGCATTCGAGCAAATGCAGATGAGCCGGAAGCCAAACCAGATACTACATACGAGATACTTCTATGTTTGGTATCGTATGTACTTTTTTGGGCGGGGCCCCAGCGCGAAGCGCCCAGGGGGGCCCCGCCCTGTAGGATTGCCCATGTCCGTGTCTGGGTTCTGGGATTAATTGGACAAGTGCAGGCTTTCGGCCAACGGAAAGGCTGCATAAGTAAAAGATTACATTCTTTATTGCACGGTAAATTTATTATTGGAACCCAACATCGCATGAGTACAAACCAGTTTGGCAGTCTCCATGGACCGAGGCCGAGGTCAAACCATCACCTCTCGGCCTATAATTAATTCCAGAAGAGTCATCGTTCCTTAAGGTGGAATTCTGACATGACGGCGTGAAATGAATCTTCGTTTCGGAAACAAACTATGTTTGCATTGCAAACATTCTTCCCGCGACCACACCACAGCAGCTCTGCTAGCCGGTCCGATCGTCTTGACGCATAATGCTATTACAAAGGTTGCAAGGTGCAAACCATGAGGGGCAAACTGCTGGTTGTTGGACGCCAAGCCGCAAATGCACGCATGATGCAGCGGTCTTCTGCGGGCCGCCCAACAAGTCCAGTCGGCAACCTAGGGGATGGACTTCTACATTCCCTGTCCTAATGTTAAAGGAGTCAAGCCTCCTCTACGGCGAATACCTCGGTAGCGAAGCCTGTGCACTCTCGTCGGCAACTGCACGTCGTCGCAACCCTCGCAAACAGTTCCGCTGTCCTTCTATTGGCAAGTCAGCCTGCGTGATGTGTAAATGATACACTCCATGTCTACTGTCAAGTAACTTCAGCCAATGCGCTGGCCGGAAGAGTTGCACAGTGCCGAGACGGTGCACGATGCTAAACATGGGTCGGATTGCTGAAGCCGCAGGCATTTCAGATATAAAGCTCTGGCTGCCTATCAGCAGGAATGTCGACACTCTCACAGTTGACGCCCTCGCCGCTCGCTTTGGAAATGCCGTATTTCGATCGATGCGCACATGCGCTCATGCACCCGGCGGGATGACGCGCTTCGCGCGGTGCCGGCAGGCCTTGCTAACGACTCGGCTAGCAGGCATTTCGGGAAAAAGCTCTGGCTGTCTATCAGCAGGAATGTCGACACTCTCACACTTCACGCCCTCGCCGCCCTAGCACTCAACTTAACCCGTACGGATTTAGTGGGGCCCCGCCCTTTTTCCGGCTTCAAGGAAGCCGACACCAACCCCTTGTCGGCTGACTTCCGCAAAGCTGCTGCAAGGAGCGCGGACCGCCGAGAAAACAGGACACGAAGAGGGCGCGAGAGAGAGTTGCCTGACAATGGACCATTTACACTGCACAATATAGCATACGCCAAGTCCGGGCCACGGCACCGGAGCGGCGGCGACACAAGGTGGCGAGACCCGGGCAGCCATCCGGTGCTGTATGCATGCAGTCGTTCTGGAAGCCACACCCGCCCTCTGGCCTGTCACCGATTCGGTGCACGACTCGATCCCACCGACCTTTGTTTGTCAAGAACCGACCCCCACCCTTGCTTGCAGAATGTCAGCCTGGCACTCGTCAGCCGCGATGTACTCAGTATCATTTAGGCAGGGGTGTCATAACTGTGTCTGTGGCCCCTGAATCCTAGACCCACGCAAGCCTCATCTGAACGCGAATTTGCCGGTCGCAACATGAAAGCAACAGAATGTCTCCGCACACGGCGGCGTCCCATCCACGCAGCAATCTTCGAACCTAGCTATCAGCAACTTAAAACCATGTTCCTCTCGCCCCGCATGCATGTCACAGCGAATTGATGAAATGCAGGAAACTGGTGATCGGCTCGCAATGCAGTTTTTGATCCGCGCCAGCAGCGAGTGTGGAACCACGCAGCAAGTACCATGTCCCACCTGTCCAACAGCGCTGGGAACGCTCCGTTGCGACCCCACCGTTCGTACCCCTCCTAAACGACGCCCGACATCCATCACCCCACGCAACCCGCCAGCAGCACCCGTGCTGGCAAACCCTGCCGCAACGTTAGTAACGTCAACCCCATGCACGTGTCATACGCTGAAAGCAGCTACCAGACCCCCTGCGTCACCTCGCTCCTGGCCGCTTGCGGCTTCTTGGCCCCCTCTAGCCGAGCCCACATCTGATACCAGCCGTCGCCTGTGATTCCGACCTCTTAACCCCAAACCCAAACCCACCAATTCCTACGGTCCAGAGGCTCGTTGTCACACGTGCTCGTAGCCTGCTGCTGGTTGGCACCCCTGGCCCGGCCCGCGGACTCCGTGGGGTAACGCGGTGCCCACATCGGCAGCGGATGGAGGGCCGAGCGGGGCTGCGTCGTGTGCTGCTGCGGCGCCCCGTTCACCCATGGCCCAGGGGATTAGGCTCCCGGCGGCGTAGGATGGCCCGAGCGACTGCGCCGACACGGCGCCGCGCCTGACCGGACCCGCCGCGGAAGAGTCCAAGCAAGGGTTGTGCTGCAGGTGGCTGTACGACGACGGCAGCACGGAAGGACAGTACGGGTACGGCAGACCGATGCTGCTGCTACTGAAGATATTATTTGTGCTGGTCGCGGTGTTCATCGTCGTGGTCCTCGATTGCAATTGAGAGGGGTCGGGCCAAGCCGAGCCACACACCGATGGCACCGCCTCCGTCCCTTCGCCTCCCCCGCCGCCCTGCGCGGCCGCCCCCGTGGGTCCTTGCGGCTGCGGTTGCGGCTGCGGGGCCGTGGCCGTGGCCAGCGGGGGCTGGTGCTGGTGCGGCTGCTCCGCACTGCGCCTCGGGCCGCTTTCAGCGGGCCGCTGCAGCAGCCACCAAGGGCGCCAGAGGGAAAGGCTGCCCCCGCCGGTGCTCTCCCGGCCGGCCACCAACCCCAGAGGCCCTGGTGCGGAGTCACCATGCGGCGATGGCGACGGTGATGACGGCGACGACGGCGGGTTTTGCGACTGCTGCTGCGCCATTACCCGGTGGTGGTTCTGCAGCTGGCAAGCATCGCTACTCCGCCGAACCAGCGGCCGCAGCGCAGCGGCGCCGCTGCCGCCGTCCGCATCAGTTGCGGCTAGCATGCTGCTGAGCTGTTGGGAGCTTGCGCGCCGGCGCGGCGCGCCATTGCTGACGCCAACGGCAGTGGGTCCCATGCCGCCTTTTCCCACGTCGTCCTCTCCCTCCGTCGGGGTGGCGGTGGCGTTGTCCTCGGATGATTGCGGGTCGTGGCGGCTGCGGGCGGAGAAGAACCGGTCTGAGGCCCCCTCAGACCTGCCCTCGGGACCGCGCCGAGCCCAAGCAGCCCGCTGCTGCAACGCTGCTGCATCCGGTTCCGCGCCATTTGATGACTCTTGCGGGGTAAACTCGTCCGCCCGATCCGCGTCGCTGCGGCTGCGGCCCTCGCCACCTGACGCCGGCGTCGACGGCATGGGACCCGCACCGTTGGCGGCGGCGATGATGGGGCCTGTGGGCGCGGCCGCCTCCGCTGACAGCGGCGCAGCCGGATGCCGGTCTTGCTGCGTGGTGGTTGTTGACAATGACGGCGCGGGCCAGCCACCGAAACCGCGGCCAGGTGTGGCCTCCTCTCCGCCACTACTGGTGCTGGCGCCGCCAGACCACCTGTGGCTGGTGCTCCAGTGCCCGGTGGCCGCGTTACCGAGGGCTGCCGCGGCCATTTGCGACAGCGAAAGATCCGTGCGCCCGCTAGCGGCACCGCCTTCGGCGACGATATTTGCAGTGCCCACTGGCGTTTGCCGCCGCAGGGCGCCCGGCGGCTGTTGCTGCGGCTGCTTCCAGTTGTACCCCTGCTGCGGCAGCGGCGGAGGCAGCTCAGGCGGGGATGGTTGCAGCGCTGAGCCCCCTTCTGGCGGCTTCGGCGGCGGAAATTCCATTCGGGGTGGACGGGGTTGGAAAGGCAATACCACGCGTTCCGGCGGTGACGGTGACGGTGGCGGCCTGGGCAGCTGCGGCGGGGGAGGCGACCCCGGCGGCGACGGCGGCCGAACCACCAGCTGGGGCTCCGCATCCCGCGGCAGCAGCTCGGCACCGGAGGCCGCTCCGGAACCGGACCTGGGCCGGGCGGACGGCAGCAGCGGCCGCCGGGCCGCAGCCGCAGCAGCCGCCGCTGCGGCCGATGACGCGGTTGATAACCCAGTGTGGGAGGACTTGTCGCCCTGCCCCCCGGCGGGTATCTGCGCGGATGGATGGCGCTGAGATGGAATAGCAGCCTCGCCCCTGCCTCGTTCGCCTTCACGTCCGCCTTCGCCGCCGGATGCTAACGCTGGGCTTTGGCCGCTGGGCGAGGGCAACGTCAGCAGCGGAAGGGCCTTGACCTGGGCGGGTGAAGGTGGCGGCGATGGCAGCGCGGGGCCCACTGCGGCAGACACAAACCGTAGGTGGGGAAACGGACGGGGGGCCGGCGGACCAGCGGGGCTCGATGGCATCTCCTCGCCACGCAGAATGGCGAAGGCCATGGCGATAAAATAACAATGCAGAACAAGGATGAAAGGCGCACAGCGAGCCGCCCCGGCCATACAGGCCGTAACCCAAGCTGCGAGGCAGCCGGGACCAACCCAGTCAGGCAGATACTCCAGCCCAGCCCCGTGTGCAGTTTTAAAGCCTCGGATACGTAGCTGCCCAAGGCACCCAGCCATTCGGCAGTACAGCGACCCAGCCATCGCGCACCTGATGACGCCGCGACGGACTCCACGGCGGGCAGTCCCGGGCTGCTGACGCGGGGCCGGCCGCCAGCAGCCGCCCAGGGGGTCTTGAGCGCCCGGCGGGCCATCTCCTCACCAATCAGGTTATCCAGACGCACACACACCTGAAAAGGATTGGGGACGAAGTGCAAGGGGGTTAAGAAGGGGCGCAGTCGCGGCATGCCGAGGCGCAGCAATGCTGTGGATGGGTAGCGAAGCCGGGGCGCCGCCGGCGGTGGCCCCGATGGCGGGGTAGGAAGTCCGAATCGTCAACCCAAGACCGAAGGCGCGTGCACGGGTTCGTTTTCTTGTGCCACACACAGCCCTCCGCCGCAGCCGTCCCTTACCTGCGCCGCCGCTGGCCGTGCCTTGGGGTCCTCCGCCCAGCACGCGGTGATGAGCTCCGCCAGGCCGCGGGGGACCCAGTCCGGCAGCGGTGGCCGGCGGCCCAACACAGCAACTGCCAAAATCACGGCGGCGGGGCTGCCAGCCGCAATGCCGATTTGCTCGCCGCCCGGCCCCACAATGGGTCCCCGCACCAGGTTGTCAAACGGCACCTTGCGGGTGAGCGCCTCGTACATGATGCAGCCTGGGGGACCAACGGCAGTCCATGGCGGGCAGGCAGGGCTACGCATGGGTGGTTGGGCCCATTGGCTTTCATCGAGGCGGCATGCGACGGCAGAAGGGTTGACCAGTGGAGCCGTGCAGGGAAACAACAGCGGAAGAAAGCGCTTACGAGCTCGGACGGGTGGACGGACTGGCGCATGCGTTTGGGGTTTCGCTCCCGCTTCATGCAACCCACAGCAGTCCACGCACACACATACGGTACCAGAGGGCAAAGCTCCCGCCCTCCGGAGCTTACCCAGGCTGTAAAGGTCGGCGCGCTCGTCCACGCGGATACCGGTAAACAGCTCCGGAGCCATGTAGTTGATCTGTGCGGTTGGCAGTTGACAATGCACCGGTTCACAGGTTAATAATAATTCTTCAGCAGTCTTACTTACACTCACGTCATCCCTGTCCATCAACGCTTTGCTTACCGTGCCGCCCGGTTCCGTAAGGCTGACGCACGAGCGGTACGGATCCTGCACACAGCAAGGAAGGGGCGGGAACCGGGAAGGCCGGAAGCGACAAGGGGCGGGGTGCTTGGCGCCTGTGGAGCGACTGCACACGACTTGCTTGCGGATGGAAGCGAGTTTTTTTATACAGCGAGGCTCAGAACTCACCCAATGATGAGGTGAGGACCCAACCCAACAGCGCCCCAACAGCTCCCCTCCCCCGGCCCTCACCCGCAGCCGCGAGATGCCAAAGTCGGCAATCTTGGCCCGACCCCTGTAGTCCAGCAGCACGTTGCCGGGCTTGAGGTCTGCGGGGTGGAGGATTTATGAGCTATTAGGTTTGCTAGGCATGTATGCACCTGAATGATATATCAAGGCATGTCTGCCATATGCACGGTGGGATTTCAATAGAGGCAGGCTTGCCGCTGGCCTTGAACTGAGAGCCAGTAATGCTTGGTTGTCGACGGATATGCGAAGGTTGTACTGCGCAGTCGTACCTCGATGCAACACTCCGAAGCGGTGCAGGTGCGCCAGGCCCTCGGCCACATCGCGGGACAGCTTCGCGGGGAAAAGGGAAGGCAGGCGGTTGCGGTTTGAGGAAGGAGCCTAGATAGGCGAGGCCGGAACAACGCACAAGGCCTAGTCTCACCATGTCCTATAGCACCGTTGTAAATGTATCCATTAATTGGTCGTACATACACCGCAAGCCTATCACAAATGGACGTGAAGAAAGCCGATGGTGCACGCGTGCACCGGCGAGATCCATCCGTACACCGTAAACCCTGTAGCCTGTACGTTATAAGAACCAGAGCTCTGATAAGAATTCACACTTATCTTGATGTTAATCCGTTTTCTGATGCTGGGCGTTCTACTACTTCAACAAATTAACGCACTCCTGCATTTGTTTTTAATCTGGACAGCTGGATAAAAGTTTTCTTGCTCATGCTCAAGTGAACGTACAATGTGTCAGCATTCCTTTATACGTTCATCAAACTGCTTAGATGTTGTTGGCATGGGAATCGCTTCGGTAGCAACTCCAAGCGTCTGACATCAAAGCTCCCGCACATGGCTTCACAAGATGTGTCTTCTTTACCCGAAGTAAACAGGTGAGGGAAGAAAATAAGAGACGTTCTTGGGCAATTGCTGGAGCTGGCTGCCACGGAGGACGCTACGGTCAAGACATTCCATTGCAAACTTTTGCCGGCAGCTGGAAATGAAAAATTTAATGAGCGCACGGCTTGTGTCCTCCACGGATCCCAACCGACGTGTGAAACAAGAGTGCTAGGACTTCCGTCTGTAGTTTGGCTCCCGGACTCCACCTCGCTCCACCTCAGCAGTTTCCGTTTGACAGAAGACGGCCACGCATCATTCGCCTTATCCCAGCCCTACTCCGTCCCGTTGCTGCCCCTCACCTGCAGCACCTCCAGGTACTCCAATCGGCGCATGTGAGGGTGACGGATGCGGCCGCCCAGGTTGCCGCCCTCACACAGCTCCATGATCAGCGCCGCGTACTCCCGACCTTTGCCTCTGGGCTGCTGTGCCTGCTGCCAGCCGCCGGGGCTGCCGACCTGCTGTCCCGGTGCGTGCTGTCCCGATGTCGCGTACGTTCCTGCACCGATGTTGGTACCGTGGTCGCTGGCGCTACCATCTCCGCGGCGCGACAAGGCTGCGCCATTCTGAGCCGCCACACTGCCGTTTTGAACGCCAGCGTGGATTCTGCGACTGGCGGCGCGGCCGCTGCCGGCAGCTCGGGTGAGAGTGGTGGCGGAAGCGCTAAGGCCTAGACAGGCGCCCAGCAGCTGTACGACGCGCTCACAGTTACTGCAAACGGCGCATGCGAAGGGTGACGCAGCAGCAGTAACTTTTAAGCATAAATGGCAAATGGAGCGCGAGCGATGCTGCCATACTCCCTTCCATCGCTGTAGTGAAAGCATCACCAACCAGCTAATTTCGCCACATAGAACTCAGCACAGACAGCATCACAGCACAGAGGCATGAAAATGCAGTATCAGCTCAAGGCACATCTATCGGGGCTAGTTTTGAACCTGGATTGCTTGCGCATGCAGAAACACCTGCGAGACTGAGCATTTGCACAGAGAACATTGGCGCGTGCGAAGCGCAACAACACGACTCGCACCTGAACCTGGCGGTTATCTGCGCCTCCTTTGCCAGCGCCTGCCGCTGCGCCTCATTGTCGATGGTGACCGTTTTGACCGCCACCTTGCGACCCCGCCACGTGGCCTCGTACACCCGCCCGAAGCCGCCCACACCGATCAGCCGACCCAGGTTGGGCGCCACCTCCGTTTCGTAGTCCACATTCAACTCGATAGCCGCGAGCGACAATGTGGCCAGCAGACCAGGCAAGGCCGCGCCTACACCGGCGCCGCAAGCGACAGACCGGGCCAAGGAGGGCACCCGGGCCGGTGTTGCGTAACGTCGAGAGGCTGCCCGCGGTTGTGGGCTGCCGCCGGAACGCGGCTCCAGCTCTGCCGCCTCGGGCTGTAGCCCCGCTGGCTCTGGTGGCTGCAGTGGCGGCAGTAGCAGGTGCGGTGGGTAGTCCGGCAGCAGCTCCCAGGTCTCATCTACACGGCCAGTCCAGGTGTTGGCCTTGCGCCTACGAATACGCAGGGGTCCATTCAGGGATTGGGTTGGCTGCTGTTAGGATTGTGTGTGGTTAATACTACAACGGCATATGCATAGGTCCATCCTTGCCCTGCAGGCAAATATCAGAACTATTGCCGCTGCACCGTCCTGCGCGAAGTTGGGGGTGCACAAGGGTATCGCACTCACACGAGAATCCGCAGCCGCACGTTGTCTTCGGGTCCTGCCAAGGCGGCGGTCTCGTCACCGCGGTCCGCTGCTACGGCCACCTCCGCCGTGCGGCTGCGCCTCCGCTGCACGCCGCTGCCCTCAAACCCTTCGGCGCCTGCTCCTTCTCCCTGGCCGCCGACACCGCCGCCGCCCTCCTGGTCGCCACCGCCTCCGCCGCTGCTCGTAAACCCCCGCGCCAGTTGCTCCCTCAGCTCCCGTGTGGTTGGCGGCGACAGCGCCTCCACATGCGCCATGAAGGCCTCCGCGGGTACGGTGGGGTACTTGGGAAGCAGGCCCAGATCGATGGGTCCGTCCTGGTAGGGTGAGTTGTCCTGCCACCAGCCAGCGTCCAGAACCAAATCAAGCTCGCTGGCTGAGGGAACAGGGTAGCAAATGGGCGCAGGCTTAGGCGGAGTTCTGTCACATGCACAGGAGCAGGGTCAACAGTTGAACATGCTACGGGGCACATGAAAACCGTCAGGGGACGGATAGCGCAGGACATCCTGGGCCGCACCTTCCGACGGCGTGACGTGCACCTCCTTCAAGACGTGGTACGGCGGCTGCCCCTGAAGACGGCGCAACGTGCTCATCACACTTTGCCATGGGCCACTGCGACCACCACTGCTGCCGCCATCGCTGCTTGGCACGTCCACGCCGCCGCCGCCACCGCCGCAGTAACTGCCGCTACGGCGACCGCCATTGTCACCGCTGCCTTCGTTGCCGCCGCCGCCGCCGTGGCCCCTGCGGCGGTAGAGGAACAGAGCGGCTACCAGCAGCATGGCGGCAGCCCCAACCACGACACCGACTGCAATGGCGGCGGTCCTCCTCGGATCACCGCTGCCGCCGGAGCGGCCGCTGGCGTGCAATGTGGTCGTGGAATTGGCAGTGGAACTGTTCGGCGGCGGGGTTGACGGCTGCGGAGGCGGTGGCATTGCAGGCGCCGGCGACGGCTGTGGTGCTGGCAGCTGCAACGCTGTCAGAGCGGTCCACAGCAGCGGCACGCCCGTCACGACGGTGCCCTCCGTGGCGCAGCAGTAGGTGGCTGCCACGGTGCAGCTCTGCAAGCAGTTTACACGAGGCAAGTGTCGGGATCCGCAGAGGGGTTGTGATGCGGCTAGCAGAACACGCGCGGTCGGGACGCGGCTTAGTGCGCCACGATCGATCGGACTCATTCAAACATCTCGAGCAGTGACGAGGCTACTTCAACTAACGCGAAGGGCGCCGGAGCACAGTCCCTTCATTCCTGGAAACACACATCAGAATACACTTTGCCCTGACCACACGTCTTCTCGCCCCATTCACTCTCTTGCACGCCTGCCTTCACCCACCAGCTTTCCGTTTGCCTGCGTTTGGCAGAAGCTGCCCGGCGGCAGCGAGTTAATACTGATCGCCGGCTGCTGGTCTTGTTTCCCCTGCAGCTGAGGGCCTGTGGGCTGTGGTGGAGTGATGGCGGCCGGGGGGGAGCCCCACCCAATGATGCCCAGGGCGCCCTGCATGTAGGCCGGCATCCTGGCGGCGGTAGGTGGGGAGGACGTGCGTCGGCGCGGCGGCGCAGTGCCGTGAAGCGGTGGGGAGGGTTCCATAGCACAACACGCGTGAGGTGGGTTTCAGCCCCGGCGTACGTAGTGGAACGATACGACCCAGAAAATATGTCCCAAACCCTCTGCGAAAGGACGGACCGGGTGCTCGAATCCTGGTACTAGAAACCCGGACCTTTTGAGCACCTGCCTGTCTCGCCCAAGCAACCAGCTGCCTGCAGCCGCGTCCCATCCGCTGCTTTCCCCTCTCGGCGCCACACACCTGGGGTTGGGCAGGGTCTTGCGAGGCACCAGGAGCCGAACCGCGCCCTCGCCCATCGAGGGCATGTTCACGAGTGCGCCCTTGGAACCCTTGGTCGGGGAGGTCCCCACCGCGACTTGGGGTTGCCACAGCAGGGGTGTTTCCATAAAGCTGTGAGGCAGAGGGTTGGTGACGAACACGCAAAGAAAGTCGAGGCGGAAGGCCAGCGCTTCGGGCGAAGCGCTGGGAACTAAGGGTAGCATACTACCGTCGTGATAGGGCGCAACCCACGGCCTCGATGGGACTACCGTACTCTTCCCCTTGTCGCCAGAACGAACCTCGGCACCTGACGCCTCGCACCTTGGTATCCACTGCCGGCGTCCACCCGCCCTACCCATCACACACCGTTGCGCGAAAACACGGTACACAAAAATCAGGGCCCTCGTGCCGCCGTCCCGTCCCCCTGCATGCCATCCGCGGTCTCCACCCACCTGTAGTCTTGCCGCGCGTCCATTCGCGCGGGCGTGGTGGGCTCAATGGAGATCACGAACTCAACGCTGTGAAGCTGGGGGACGCCATCGGACGCGTAGGTGTCGGCGTAATCGTAGTCGCCATTCGTGCTGTTGGCGGTTCCCGGGGGCGACCGCGGCACCAGGTCTCCGGAGCCGTTGGCGAACTGCAGACTCAACACGAATCTCGCACCGGGAACTCCGGGCAAGCCGGGGCCGAACACCGGCACCAGCGCACCGCAACCATTGCCTGAAAAGGAGTGACATGCAAGGGGCGGTTTGTTTTCGCGTGCACCGTCTAAGGCTAGCCTAGACAGAGTGACGGTGCCTAGATAAAGACATCACTGGCAGGGCCCCGAACGAAGCGCTGCGCTCTCGAATGACATTTGTTGCCAGCCCCACTTACGTAGCTGGGGGCTTGCGTACCAGCACTTCAGGGAAAAAGGCGTATCCACGTCCCCACCATGGTTGTCGCCAGCCGCCGCTGCCTCCGTATCGTTAGGCCCTTGGAACCAGTACTGGACCTGGATCGCATGGCACGGCGAGAGACGGACCCGCAGGCAAAACGCCGGGGAATGGGGGATGGATCTGACAAGAGCGTGCATTACTGCATTACTCATCGCTGCATCATTCCTGTCGCTGCGCCACCGACTGGCATACTTTTCGCCCGCGCTCTTTTCTCCGTATGCGGAAGAGCCTCCAGGCCCGAATCAACACTACATTCAGCAGACACCTCCCCAGGACCTGGCTGGCTCCTCCCTCTCTATCTCCCGGCTCCCGGCCCGCCCTCACTCCGCCCATATACGCACCTGGATGGTCTGCAGCGATATGGGCTCGTGCCTTCCGATGTTGATGACCCTGCGTACGGCCGCATAATTTCCGCACACAGAGACCAACGACTCCTGTGTTCGGTCTGCAAGTAAGCATGTCCGGTGTGGCGGTTTTATGCGCTGGTACGACACCGTTCGGCCAGGTTCCTAGGTGTTTGGATTGTCCAGTGTCCAATGCACCATCCTGAGTTTGGTCGAATCAGACACCGCCGTGTCTCTCTGCACTGCACCATGCGATATCACAGGTCATGTTTAGCGTCGCATGGTGGATCAGGGCCCGCCTCCACCTCAACAACCTATTTTCCCGACCGAAGGGCGCATCAGCTGGAGCCGCCCGAGGCGGCAGTTAGATAAAGTGGTCGACGCTCCACGAACACAATCCGGCCGCATGGAGGGTGGTTTGCTGGCAGAGAACAGGGCATGAGCCGCGAAGGACGCCAGATACACGGTAACGCTTTAACAGCGCTAATCAGATTCTGTAACGCATGCACGCACGGGATAGGGGGGCAGGGAAGGCCCAGTAACAACATTGACAGGCCGACAAAGCGGCTCGTGACATACACCCACGTGATGTTCATTTGGGTGAACATGTCGGTGACGAAGACCGGCACGGAGGCGGATCCGTTGACGGCCTGACCGGCTGCCGGGCTGCCGCCGTGTGAGGCTTGCTGCTCCGAGACCAAGTATGTCATCGGCGCGTACGACACCTGCAACGCGTGGGCAGTTGATCCGTGTGCAATGCGCCATGGGCACAAGTAGCGCTGCATTGCAACTCCAAACTTACATGCGGCACCTAGGGTTCGCGCCCATGCCAGGACCAGCAGCCAAGCGGTACACCCAACGCAAACGTCAAGTTCCGTTCGCTGCTGCCAAGTCAGAAACTCAGCGGGTCGTGTGTCGAAGTAGCCCTGTTACCCAATGCCGCAAACACGTTGTGGCAATACGCACTGGAGCGCAGTTCTCCCTAACGGTAAACGCATACGCACATCCGCTCGCACGCGCCTCGTCCCCCGTGGCTCCGACCGGTGTGCACTCGCTCCTGACCTACCTGCAGGACCTGGGGCACCTGCTGCTCCTGCAGCAGCGGTGAGGCCGTCTGTATAAGCGGCGGGGCAGCCTGCTGCAGCTTGCCCTGTCCGCTTCCTCCGGCGGTTTTCTGCACACATACACGGTGCGAAGCGTAGAGGGTCATACCCGGGGGATCATAATGGCAATCACCAAATCAGAGCGCATGCAGGCAGCGGCGATGCACCCAGTAGCCTGCCGGCAGCCGACCCTCACCTCAACCCCAAACCACAGCGCTCGCCACCTTTATTCGTACGCACCAGGAAATCGCTCATTGACAGGCAAGCCATGTTGTTGAGGTACACGTCGACCGGAGGCGCCGTCCGCAGGGGCGCAAAGGCAGGGCCGTCCAAACCGGGCTCGGAGGATGCGCTGCTGGTGTTGGCGGCTGCGGGTCCCTTGCTGACCAGCAGGGTAAGGGAGAGGTCCGATCCCCCGGGAACCAGTGTACCGTTGCCTGGCGAGAAAAGTGTGGGGTTGCAAGCAAGGGGGTTTGTCAAAAGCAAGGGACCCTTCAATATTGAGTAAGGAAGTCGTGCTGCAGGTCGAGTAATTGCAAGCTTGGTGTTTTGGTTGTAATAGTTAGGAGCCAGAAAGGCATATGAATAGGGCAGCGGCCAGTGCCCATGATCCCGGTTCAGCCTGCCCTGCCATCCTCTTACGGTACGGTACTCACCCAGCACGGCGATGTTCTGGAATGGACGGACGATGCTGCCTCCCGGCCACGCGTCCTGCGCCCGTGGGGGCGGGAGATTTATGGAGCTAGGCAAAGATTTGAAGGGAGGTTACGAAAGCCGCGCGCTCCCTGCAGCAGGTCCATCCCTCCATCCGCCCGCCTGCCCACCTGCACCACCAGACCGCGAACACTTGCTGGCAGCGTGCCCGCGGGCCGCCCCGTGTCGCCGCCAAACACATCATCATTTCCCCCGCTGTACATCAGCCGCTCGCCCGCGTTGAAGTTCCAGCCGATAGCCCAGGAGGTGATGGCAGGCAGCTGTGGGTCGCGTGGCAAAAGGCGGATAGGGAGGGTAAAAACTCATGGAGTCCGCGTGGAGAAGAGGACGAGGGCGGCAGGGGATGTCCTGCGGCAGAGTGGAGGATGCCAGCGAGGATGCCATGCCCCATCATTGCCCCACCATGCGGGAACCGCCGCGTAGCACAATTGCACAGCCGGCCCACCACGCACCACCGAGTCGCCGTTGTCACGCGCTTCTCACATCATCATCATCATCCCCCTTAACCCTTCACCCGCCCTCACGCACCCACCGGTGACAAGCCCGGCACCAGCGTCCAGGTGCCATCGAACTGCATATGGTCCCGCGGGTCATTCGGGTCGCCGACGTCCGCCTGGTACTCCAAGAGGACGGCACATGCGCTGGCATTGACAGTCGCCGTGGGGGCGGCGATGCCCGCCGACATGTCCAGCGGCGAAGGAGGCGGCTGATCCTGCTGCGCAAGGCGGCGGTGGGGACCACCGCTCGTGCCCAGGCCGTGCACGTGTGCAGACTCTATCGGCGTAGACGCCGCCCTTGCGCCGGTCACAGCCGCCATGGGGGTCGCAATGACGTCCCGGGCGCACCTGTCATCTGCCGGTGTACCTTCGGGTGGCAGCGGCAGCCTGGGCAGCAATCGCCGGAAGCCAGACCCGAGGGGCCGAGCAGCGCTCGCCTCGCCAGTGCCGCTGCGGGCCCAGCCAGCCGCTGTGTGCACGTCGTCGCCGCCGGGTACGTCGTCCCGGGGTGCTCCTGACGCCGTGCCGCTGTCGGCGGTTGCGTCACGCGGGCGGCCCACCGGAGAGACCGTCAACAGAAGGGCCACCGCCGCCAGCAGCGCTACAAACAGCACAAGCCGGCGGCGGCGGCGCTGTGGCCCAAGGAACCGGCCCGGCAGCAGGCGGCCGGTCTCGCAGAGCGGGACGCTGGAGTCTTTCGCCCCCGGCGCCTGGCGCCAATTGAAGGACTGCGTGCGGTCCTCGCGGGTGTGGTGGCGGCTCTTCATCGAGGGGGGCCCCTCACAACAGGTCAGCTTGGCGTTAGCGCCTCGGAAAGCCTCAGCCGGGCTGTCTCCCTCCCGGCGCTGTTGCTGCTGCTCCTGCGGCTGCTGCTGATGCCCCGCGCCCAGCATCCCCTGTGATCTAAATCCGTCGGTTGCGCTGCTGTTATGTCACCGGGAGTTTCTCTGATTCCACTCCGACGGTCTACTTTATGCGGTTAAGCGCGGCACGAGCGCCGTGCCTTCTGAACATTAGCAGAAACGCTGCCGCGCAACCAAAAAGGCGTCCATCCGCGCTAGCTGCCACGAGTCGCGAGCTAGGAGCTGTGGTTGGGCAGAGGCCACACTGATGTTCACAGCCTCTATTAGCGCCTCAACTCGTCAAGCCAGTGGCACCCAACAGAGTATCCCCAAGTTTCCGTGCGGCCGGCGCGTGTGTGGTCCAGAGGTGAATATCTTGATGGCTCCGAGCTCCAACTTTGGATGGGAAACCGCTCCCTAACCAAAAGCCTGAGCACTGCAGAGCGCAAAATGCTTCCAAGCGGCGGCTGTAACGCCCTGCCTTCGAGGCTGCTGCCGGAGGGCGACGCACGTTGCTGACTGGATCTAGCAGTAATGCACCCTGAACAGTGTCAGCAAATGCAAAGCAGCAAGACAACAACTTGGTAAGCCTGGAAGTGCGGAGAAAGCGGCTCCGACCAGTGGGTCGGTCCTTCCGGAGGCGCCTCTGATTAACAAGTCTCCTGTGTCTGCCTCCACTTAACGAAAACACCAGCCTATAAGGATCTCTATTGGCCTCGTCTTGAAAGACATTTTTTGATTTAGTCGGCACTTTCTGGTTGTTACGAACCTCGTTGAACGAGTAGTTGAAACGCTGGCCGGTGCGAACGAATCAAGTTGCAATTCTGAAGGAAAACACCTGCAGGATTAAAAAAACACGGCAGTGCAGGTTGCGGCGAGCACGCAGCGCAAACGTCCACAAGTACGGGTTGGTGGCGCAGGGCGGCGCTTTTGCTTGCCTTGGCGTCGCGCAGCCAACCCCTGCGCCCCTAGACCGCGCGCCGCGGATCTGCTAGCCGGAGGATAGCTTGTCGCAGGTCGGACCGTACGCCGGGTTCCGGGTTCTGGGGCCGCACAATTTGAAGGGTCGCACAGCACGCACATGACGGCCCGGTCTCGGGGCAGTGACAATAAACATTGTCTTTACGAGCCAGTTCGTTATCCGACTCGGGCGCCCAGGCATTTAGTTGCCCTGAACCTAGAGTGAGCTGGCCCAGCCTTCCGCCCTCCCCGAGTTACCCTACTTGCCACACAACGGAGTTCGCAATAGCAGAACGCGGACAACACTTATCAGCAACAAGTGCTTCAAAAGGCTGGAAAAACCTGCTGATGACAGCCAGCCAACGTTTATGCGGGACCCATCCTGCCAAACCTGCTGCCGGAGAGCGGGGACCCCTCCGCTCATCCGCCAAAACAGCATGCGCCCATCCCACGTCACGAGTACTCGGATTCGACAATGCGACACAGGACGGGAACCCGCTCCCCCTAGTCACATAGCGTTGCCCATCATTATTCGTTCCACGGTCAAGTTTCGTCAGCGCGCTGACACAGCTCAACACCGTCCACCCGAATCTACATTGGTCTGGTCAATAAAACGGTCGGATCGAATCAATCAAAGCATATGAAACCCACGAGGGATCATTCGTAGGCTTGACTGTCGAGGGCCGCCAGCGACTCAACAGCGGTCCTCTTCCCCAGCACGTCAACAGCAACCCTTCCGCCCCAGACTGCACGAAAGCAGCCCGACCAACCCGACCAACCCGGTAAGGTGATACCTACCTCGGTTCCGCGGCGCGCCCTTGTCTACGCCCGCAGTCACCCGCGACACAACACGACGCGTGGTTGCTCAGGCCGCTGGCAGCGCCGGGCCGTATCGCGTCTGCAACTGTCGTCCATGCCAACGGTCGGGCGGCCGACTCAATATGCACGGCAGCGCCTTGCACAACAACGCCTGCTGCTACGGCCATGTTCGCCCAACTCTGCGCCCCGGTGGTGGTTCTGCGGCATATGGGACTGCCCCTGAATCCGAGTTGCCCATCCGCACCGCTACTTCGGAAGGCATAGAAACACGCTATTATCAGCCGACAACGCACATGTGGACCGTCTGTCCCACTGACCGCAAGTACCATGTTAACAAATCAAGGCGAGATGCGGTCAGTGTCAATGTCCTCCTCAAATTCTGCTGCAAGCCCCGTCACGAGCCTCCTCGAGCGTCCCCTTCACGGGAATCCGCACTATCACCGAGGCCCCACTCCGAAAGCGGGGGTAGCCCCCCGCCCCGACCAGGGACGGGTCCCTCAGGCGCACCCAACATCAACCCGTAACCCCGGCTCCCCACCACGGGGCCCCGGGCACTTTCACCTTCCCCTTCCGGCTCAGCTCCGCCTCCGACCCCACCCGCAAACCCACCCGTCCCGTCGGCTCCAACTACTTGGCACCCGCGCTGCCCTTGTCCGGGGCCGCGGGCCTCGAAAACGGGCGCGCTACCGAACGCCTTCAAGGCCCCTGCCGCAGCTGCTGGGCCCGAAGCGGGCGTGCCACACGGCCCCGAACCTCCCGCCCATGGTGTGAAGGTGTTCGCGGCGGACCCAGGCGACATGGCCGCCATTGCCCCCCGTCCGAGGTGGCTCACGGGCGAGCCCCATGGGTAGGGAAGCATGTACCGGTACGATGGCGGCTGCGCCGACGGCGAGTACGGGTACGGATATGGCAGGCCGGCATTGCTGCTAAGCGTCCGCGTGCTAGCCACGGTGTAGTCGGTGGTGGTCCGAGATGGGCCTGGCTCCCCTGTGCCACACACCGACGGCGCCGCGTCCGTGCCTCCGCTGCCGCCCCCGGATCCGCCGTCGCCGGGAATGCCAACGCCATCGACGCCCTGCCCCGCCCCTGCGGCACCGTTGAGATGTGCTGCGTGGTACTGGACTTGCTGCGCCGGTGACTGCGGCCACGGCCACGAACCCGCGGCTGCCGGACACGGCGTAGATACAGTGCGTGAATGGCCTGGGTGCGGCTGCGGTTGCCGACTGGGCGGCTCCGGTTCCGGGTTCCAGGAGGACTGGTGGGGGTGGCGATGGTTGCCCGGATACTGGTTGTACGCATGCTGCGGTCCCCGGTGTGCATGGCGAGCAGGCGGCTGCCGCAGGTGTGCTCCAGCAGCCAGGTGCGTCTCGGGCTGACCTTCCTGCGGCCGAGCCGCCGGGCCGGAGCCTTGGGCCTGCGGGGCCTGCGCGACCTGCTGGTCACCGGTGGGCCGGCGGAACAGCCACCAGGGCCACCAGCGGGCCACATTGCCTGAGAGGCTGCCGCCACCGTCGCCCCCGCCTCCACCAGTGCTCCTATTAACCTGACCGCCACCATCATCGCCACCGCCGGTATCGTCCGACACGGAGGACTGGGGATGACTACCGCTGAGTGGACGATGGTGATGGCCGTCGCAGTCGCCAGGCCCCGTCGGTGCGGAGACGCCTTCACCGGCGGTCAGCTCCCTGCCCATACCTGCGACTCCGCCCTCGCCACCGCGCCCAACCCTGCCGCCCATCGCCACTGCGCTGTCGCCAACAGCTCCCCTCTCAGCGGCATCAGCAGCGTCCCTGAGCCTCGCTGCGCCGTACAACGCGGGCTGCGATGCGAGCATCCGGGCGTGCTGCAGCGACTGCTGCGGCTGGTGGGCATCGCTACCATGCCACAGCGCCGACCTCGACGCCGAGCCGCCGCTGCTGCCTATGGGCGATGCAGCCGCACTTCGGCCACGCACCGCGCCGCTGCTGGTGCCGGCACCGTCACCGCCGTCCTCAGTGTTGGCTTGCACGCTCCTGTGCCTGGAGCCTCTGCGCCGCCGCGGCGCGCCGTTGCTGCCGCCAGCCGGGCCCGAGTCTTCTCCCGTGTCTGCCTCGTCCTCAGTCACCGTGCAGTAGTCTTCAGAGGTCTGCGGGTCGTGTCGACTGCGGGCAGAGAAGAAGCGGCCCGCCAACTCTGCTGCGTCGGCAGCGTCCTCGGCCTTGGCCCCAGCCCCAGCTTCAGAGCGGCGGAGCGCCAAAGCAGCTCGCTGCCGTCGCTCCTCGGAGGCAGGCCCCGCCTCCGCCCGCACAGCGCGACCTCCCTCGACATCACCGTCGGTCCACGTGGTGTTGACCAAAGCATCCAAGCCGCTGAGGCTCCGGTCGAGGGAATCCGACGTCTGCGTTGACGTCGATGCCGTCGAGGGCAACGCAGAGGCAGCGACCGCGGCCAGGCCTGCTTGTGCGCCCACCTCCGCTGGCAGCGGTCCCATCGAACGGCGGGGGCGCTGGTCTGATTGCAAGGGCGGCAGCGGCAATGCCGCCGGGGCCGGTTCTGCCAGCGGAGACGCCAACGACGGCGAGACCCTGCGGCTAGCGCCACGCGCTGGCGGCAATGCGGCCTCCTCACCGCCGCTCGCGCTGACGCTGCCGGCTGTGGTGGTGGCGCTGCTGTTGCCACCGAACCAGCTGCCGCTGGTGCCCCGTCCGCCGGTCGCCGCACCAAAGACCGCTGCAGCCATCTGCGCAAACGAACGACCCGCGCGCCCACTGCCGCTTGTCGCTGGTACTGGTGCCTTTGAAGGGGGCTCTGACTGCTCCTCTTGCTGGTGCCTGTGCGGCAAGGAAGAGTCTTGCGGCCGCAGCGGTGGCGGCGGCGGTAGATTGGGCGGTACCGGCTGTAGCTTCGGGCTCCCTTTAGAATAATCCGGCAGTGGCAGGTCCAGCCTGGGCGACATTGGCTCCGGGTGCAAGGCGGTGCGCCCTGGCGGCGACGGTGGTGGCCGCGGCAGTTGCTGGCGCCGCGCTAGCCTCCCTGCAGCATCCGGCGACCGCGGCGGCTGCGGCAGCTGAAGCTCCCCGCCAGGCAGCAGCTCCGGATGCGGGTCAATGTACGGCGCGAGTTGAGAACCCAGCGGTAGCTCGGCAACGGCGGTCGATCCGGACCTGGGGCGGGGAGAGAGCTGCAGCGGCCGCCGGGCCGCAGCCGCAGCGGCTATCGCAGCCGACGACCCTGAGGACGGGATGTACGAGTCGTGGCGCTCATTCCCACGGGAGACCGGCGCGGGCACGGCAGCGGCCTCGCCCTTGCCTCCGCCGGCGCTGTCCTGAGACTGCGGCGGCTGGCTGCTGGACTGCGACACCAGCGCCGGGGGGGTTGGGAGCATGGAGGGCGACGGCGGCGGCGACGGCAGCGCATGGACCCCTGCGGTGGACACGTCCATGGAGGCGGCAGCGTTGGTTTCTCTGTGGCTCAGCCCTGTCAGCAAACAGCCGAAAAGACTGTGGGACAAACGGATAATTGGCCATCGAGTGATGGACGGACGGAGGGACGACCGGGCTTGGCATGGCGATGCTCATGCTGGCGGTGGGATCGTGCAGCGCGCCGGGCCACCGAGCCACGGAGCCAGCAGCAGTACCCGGGCTCAGAACACCCTGCCCGCGCTCCTTCCCCAATTATACGACAGTCCCGCACACATCCCTGCCTTGTCCGCTCGTAACGCAGCCCAACCCATCCATTTCTCAGCGTGACGCCAAGATACGCCCAGCTACAGCAAACGCATTAACGCTTCCTCACCTGAAGAGGAGGCGGACGCCATTGGAACCAGCGCCGCGCCGCTCCCGCCGTAGTGGCGGCTGACACGCGGCCGGCTGACGCCCACCCTCGCCGCCCGAACTGCCCGGCGGCCCAGCTCCTCAGCAATTAGTGCGTCCAGCCGGGCGTACACCTGGCATACAAGAGCAAGTGGAGCAATCCTTGCGTGAAGCGTCAAGGAGGCGTGCTGGTCCGGCTGGCAATGGCCAATCGGTAGCGGTTTGCAAAAGCCGCGGCAGCCGACAAATAGGCAGAGCGCTGGGCACAGCCTAAGCTCGCCGCGGACACAAGCCCTCTTTGCCACCGATATCCATTTCCTCACCTGCGCCGCCGTGGGCCGTGCCCTGGGGTTTTCCGCCCAGCAAGCCGCGATGAGGTCCGCCAGACCACGCGGCACCCAGTCAGGCAGCGTCGGGCGACGGCCCTGAATGGCCACTGCCAGAATGATGGCGAACAGGCCGCCCATGGGCAGCGGCGCGGGCATGCCGTCCGGGCCACCACCGCCCTCGCCGCCGCCCGGACCCTGCCCCGCCGCGGGACCCCGCACCAGGTTGTCAAACGGCACCTTGCGGGTGAGCGCCTCGTACATGATGCAGCCTGGGGGACCAGCGCATGGAAGAGGGGCGCAGGTGAGGGAGGACATTGCGGTCTTGCTGTGCCATGCAAGGAGACCGCGACAGAAGTACAGAAATGACAAGAGACGGGCGGGCGAATGATAAGAGACTGAACAAGAAAAGAAAAAGGTGCAGAGTCGTGGAGGCAAGGAAACGAAGTCAACGGACGGGACGGCCGCGTCTGGATCTGATTCAGCCCCGTGGGTTGGGCCGGACGGGAATCACACCTACATACGGTGACCACCGTTGTGATTTGCCCTGCACCTCAACTTGCCGACCACAAACCCCGGACCCACCAAGACTGTACAGGTCGGCCCGCTCGTCCACCCGGGTGCCGTTGAACAGCTCTGGGGCCATGTAGTTGGGCTGTGGGATTGGATTGTCGAGGCACAGGCGGGCAGTGGTCGCAGCAAACAGTCACAGGAGTAGTCGCAGGAGGAGGGCGGTTTCAACATGTCGTTGGGCTTCGTAATCATTTCAAAAAGGAGGTGCTGTTCAACACTACCCTGTCCCAGAGATGCCCTTGTTGGGAGCCTCAGGCACGCCGCTGGTAATTCTGCTGCCACTGGTCGCCCTCTCCATCGGTTACACACTCACCGTGCCGCCCTGCTGGGTCACGTTGACACAGGATTTGTACGGATCCTGCATGGAAGTGAAAAGAGAAAGAGAGATCTTGGAGCGACGAATGGAAACGAGAATCATTGTGGCGACACAATTCCGCTGCTGCCCCTGCCCCCCTTGCTCCCCAGGCGCCCTCCGGCCCTCACCCGCAGCCGCGAGATGCCAAAGTCCGCAATCTTTGCCCGGCCCCCGGAGTCCAGCAACACATTGCCGGGCTTGAGGTCTGCGAGGATGAGAGGAATGGGACTGCGGTGTTAGGTGTCGATGGAATAGCGAGTGTGAAAAGGGACACGAGGGGATGTGCACGGTCGGCCTGCAGCTTCATCCGCACATGAACCCGCAGGGGCCGCCTGAGCATTGGCAGCGTCAGATTCGGCAGCGAAAAGCGCAATGATAAAGCAACCAGCCAGCCAGATGGGTGGTTCAGACCAGCACCTTGTATAGCGATTTGCGCACCTCGATGCAGCACACCGAAGCGGTGGATGTGCGCCAGGCCCTCGGCCACATCGCGGGACAGCTGGATGGGCAGCGCATGAGGCAGGGAGTGGCAACGACGGGCGCAGTTAGCTTGCCGAGCAAGCTGGAGAGAGCGCAAAGAGGGATGAGCAATTGCATGGCTTTCAGGACAGACCAGAGCAGTTCGTCGTCCCCAAGCCAGAAAGGCGCAGCCCTGTCCGACCGGTATGGCATATCGGTATGCGAATGCACAGGCCACGGGACAACGCAGCGACGCGCCCCGTCGCATGGAACTCACCGCCCTTCCTCCGTGCCTCACCTGCAGCACCTCCAAGTACTCGAGCCGGCGCATGTGAGGGTGGTGGATGCGGCCGCCCAAATTGCCACCCTCACACAACTCCATAATCAGCGCCGCGTTCTGCTGCCCCGGATGCCCTTGGCCCTGGGCTCCCGCCTGCTGCTGCTGGGCGGGGCGGCTGGTTGGCTGGTAGGCCGGCCGGCCTGGCGTGCCCATCCCCGACGTTGCGTACGTCTCCGCGCCGGTCGGGACAGGCTCCGCTCCGCTGCTGCCGCGGCCGTCGCTGCTGCCTTGCCCGCGGCGTGACGTGGTTGACCCGAAGGCAGCGGACGCGTCCGGGGCGGGAGCGGCTGGAATGGCGCCGCCTCCGCTGCTGATTTCGGTGCCGCCGCGGGTGGTGCGCCTGAAGACGCCGCCGGTGCCGGCGCCGGCTGGAGGGCTGTTGGCGGCGGAGGGCCCTAGTCCCAGGGAGGCGCCCAGAAGCTGCACGATGCGCTCGCAATTCCTGTGTGCATCGGGGGCGCATGTCAGCAACAGAGCGTAGCACGGTTCCAGGACGGAGAAGGCACAGCACAGCATGCGCCTCTCATGCGTACAACATGCTAGATTCGCATCACTTATGCGTACACGCATAGGTGCGACTCGACTTGTGTTGTGCTGGAACAATTCACGAGAGTGCTGGAACAACTCACGAGATGCCAGTCCATGTCCCTGTTTGGTCGGGGTAGAGACATCACTGACACGACGCAGTCAGCCTTAGGGTTTTAGGGTTTGGGCTCGGGACGCTAATTTTGTTACGCCCCGCACCTGAAGCGCGCGCACATCTGCGCCTCCTTTGCCAGCGCCTGCCGCTGCGCCTCATTGTCAATGGTAACCGTCTTAACCGCCACCTTGCGCCCCCGCCACGTGCCCTCGTACACCCGCCCGAAGCCGCCCACGCCGACCAGCCGACCCAGGTGGGGCGCCACCTCTGTTTCAAAGTCCACATCCAACTCAATGGGGGCCATGGAAAGCGACACGGGCAGACCGGGCAGCACCGCCACACCCGCACCGCCGCCCGCGCCGCGCGCCAGGGAAGCCACCTTGTCCAGCGTAATGTAACGGGACGCTCCCAGCGGCTCCGGGCCGCCCGGATGGTGATGCAGCTGCGCTTGCGCCGCCTGGGGCTGCCGCGGCTGTAGCTCAATGCCGGCGGCGGTCGTACCGGCGGCCAATGGAGACCCGGGGCTGGGTGCGCCCATGTCCCGGTTGAGCGTGGGCCGCCGGCGGTGATGATGGTGTTTGGACAGCGCTGCAGGCGGGGACGGCGCCGGGGGCGACTCCATTGGCGCCGCCAGCGTGCGCCGTCGCGGCAGCAGGCGGGAGAGCAGCGGCTGGGTGCGCTCCAGCGGAGCTCCAGGAGCTTGTGGGGGGTGCGGGACGGCTCCGGCGCCACCGCTGATTTCGCCAGCAGTCTGTCCATCCGGCACGCTCGCTGCTTGCAGCTCCAGCTCTGCCACCTCCGGTTGCTGCATCGGAGGCAGTAGCAGGTGCGGTGGGTAGTCCGGCAGCAGCTCCCAGGTCTCATCCACACGACCAGTCCAGGTCTTGGCCTTGCGCCTGCACGTCGCGGGTTGCAATGATGTTTGTTAGTAACGCAACAGTGCTTCCACGTTAGATGCAGATGGGAGGTGCCATGAAGATGAACCACCCAATCGAGCAAGCGGAAAGCCCCGGGCGCCAAGCCCAGTCGTGCGTTGCGGTCCACTAGAAACAAAGACTTGGGTGGTTGGGCCGCTTACACGAGGATCCGCAGCCGAATGTCGTCGTCGTCCAGGCCGGCCAAGTCTGCTGCCGCCAGCGTGGCAGCGGCCCAGCCGCGACCGCCTTCCGCCTCCGCCTCCGCTGCGGCGGCCGCCGCGGCCACCGCCGCCGCGCGGCTGCGCTTCCGCTGCACGCCGCTGCCCTCAACCCCTTCGCTGCCCGCTCCTTCTCCCTGGCCGCTGACACCGCCGCCTCCCTCCTGGCTGCCCACGCCTCCGCCGCTGCAGATCGGCCCCCGCGCCAGTTGCTCCCTCAGCTCCCGTGTGGTGGGTGGCGACAGCGCCTCCACATGCGCCATGAAGACCTCAGCGGGCATGGTGGGGTACTTGGGCAGCAGGCCCTGCTGACCCATGGGTCCGCCCTTGCTGGCGAAATTGTCTTGCCACCAGCCAGCGTCCAGCACGTAGCGGAGCTCGCTGGCTGCGGTAGGCGGCGATTCGGGCTCGGAATGAACGGAAAGGGGGAAACGAGATACTGATGTCAGGCATTGATCAAATCCTTGCCAGGACGCAATTTGCGGCGGCATACTCGCCACTGCCCTGCGTGGGTTTACCGGCTGTCACGGAATCTCTGCGGCTATATTCGTACTCACACTCGGCAGGGAACAAACAAGACATGAGCACGTTGTTTCACATGACGTGGCCCCGGTGCTGTGTGCAGATGACGACATGCTCCTGCCAGCCTGATGAACACTACGCCGGGGAGGCCGGCAGCGCAGCTCCGTACCTTCCGACGCCGTGACGTGGATATTGGTACTGACCAGGCAGGGCTGCTGCTGCTGCAGCCGATGCAAATCCCGCAGCACCCCTCGCCAGTGCGCATCACCACCGCGGCTCCTGCCAGTGCTCCTGCTATCACTAGGGCTCGTCGAGGGGCTGGTGCTGCTGCTGCTGCTCCGGCTGCTGCTGCTGCCGCTGCTGGCGCCGCTGCCGGCGCTGTCGGAGCGCTTCAAACCCGCAGGCAGCAAGAACGCGGCGAAATGGGGCAAGCGCCAGCCCCCACCGGCAGTCCGCCCGAACCGCCGACGGACGTCATCACCGCGGCGGCCGCGTCCCCCATGGCCTCGGCCTCCGCCGCAATCCGGGCGCAGGTATGCATACAGACCCACTCCGAGAAAGAGAGCGACAGTCCCCAACGAGACGCCGACTGCGATGGCAGCTGTCCTCGCCGAGTTGCCTCCGCCGCCACCTCCGGTCCCATTGGCACGCGCGGTTACGTTGCCATTTGACGACAGCGGCGGCCGGTCGGGTGACGGTGCTGATGACGACGGTGGTGGCGGTGGCGGTGGCGACGGTGGTGGTGATGGCGGTGGCAACGACGACGGCGGTGGCGGTGGCGACGACGGCGGCGGCGCGATGATCGTCGCCCAGCCCGGGGGTACCTCCGTCACGATAATGCCCTCCGTTGCGCAGCAATACGAGTCCGCCACGCCGCAGCTCTGCATACGGACAGTTCAAGGTGAGGAGCGAGACGGGGCGGTGCAGGGACGGAGGCGGGTGGTGAGAGTGCAGGCCGCCCATATGCCGCGAGGGTCTATGCCGCATGCATGAAATGCAGGCGTGACTGTGTTGACAGGCAAGTGGGTTGGCAAGTGCAGCTACAACACAGTCCCAGTGCCCACAGGATCGCCAGACGACTGGATAAGACCGACGCGGAGCGGTCAAACCCCCACCCGCGATTGCCCCAGGTGCAGGCGGCACAGCCCTTCCCACACTCACCAGCTTCCCGTCGGGAGTCTTCTGGCAGGAGCTGCCCGGCGGCAGCTGCTCCTCAAGAGCGTCCATGTCCGATGTTTGCTGCTCCGAAGGCGGCGGCAACAGGTCCTCCGGCGGCTGCTGCGAGGCGGGCGCCGGCGGGGAGCCCCATGCGATGAAGCCGCGGACGTAGGCGGGAATCCTGGGCGGGGTCGGCGAGCGGAGATTACGCGCACGCCTCTTCGAAGTCGGCAATGTTGCGGGTCAGGTCAGGGCCACAGAACCAAGCAGATCAGCGTTGGGCTTTTTTTATGCAAAGCAGCTCGACAACGCTGCTTCCGCCCCGTCCGGTATCCCTCTGCACCCGTCCCGCACCGCACCGCGGGTTTGGCAGCCGCTGCCGCAGCATGACGATACGGGGTGCGCCCTCGCCCTGTCCTGCCGAGGCGTTGGCGGGGGCAGCCGATCCAGAGCTTGTGGGAGCCTTCAGGCTGGTCTGCTGCTGGCCCAGGATGGGCGTGTTCAAGAAACTGCGGCGAGCGGGTTTCGGGGAGGAACAGTCGAGGTCAGGAGAGAGAGAGACGAGCGGTTGGTGTCCCCCCGCTGTTCACAGGTCGCATGGCATGCAGCACGCCAAAGCGCGAAGGAAGAAACTGGACAGCAGCGTCCGCCTGCCATCACCTCTTCACCTGCCTTCCCTCCTGCCGCCTCCCCCGCTCTCCCTCCTTCCGGCCGTGCTGTCACGACAATCCCCTCCAGCCTCGAGTGTACACCTCTCCCTGCTCAAGTGCACGCCCCCTGCTCTCCCCCATTCAACCCCCACCTTACCTGTAGTCCTGCCGCGCGTCCATTCGTGCGGGTGTGGTGGGTTCAATGGAGATAATGAGCTCCACCGCGGGCAGCTGAATGTCCTCGTCTTCGGAGCCAGCCACTGCGGAGCCGGACTCCGACCCGCCGGCGCCCCCGGTTGGGTTGGCACCTGCTGCTGCTGCTCCGGTCTCCCCTCCACCGGTGGAGTTGGTGCTGGTGGTCCCATTCGTGGCGTTGGCGGATTGCGGCGCCAGGTTCCCCGAGCCGGGCGCGAAGCCCAGGGCCAGCACGTACCGAGACCCGCGGACTCCCGGGACGCCGCTGCTGAACAACCAAGCCAGCGCGCCACACCGATTAGCTGGAGTTGGACACAGGGGAGGGGAGGATTTAGGGTAACACGTTGGTCCACCTGGGCCAGCGCTTTGATTTCCCGACCCTCCCGACCCGACCCTCCAAGGCCATCCCGACCCGACCCTCCCGACCCGACCCTCCATGGCCTCGTGTAACCCCCGCACACCGCTGCAGCAGGGCAGCTTGGATCCCTGGTCGACGTTTTAGCTGATAACCCCGGACACTTGCCCTCCCTCCAGGAGGTCCCTCTGCAGGGCGCCGAGCCCTGCCCGGTCCACTCACGCAGTGCGGCCGAGGTGTCCGAGCACTTGAGCTCGAAGGGCGGCTCCGAGCTGCCGTTGCTCTCATTCGACGCTCCCGGAGGTGACCACGACTCGTCGGGGCCCTCAAAAAAATACTGGATCTGAACCACCACCACCGTATAGGCCACGCGACAGCACATGACGAAAAGGAATGGGACGACGTGCGTCAGCGTCAGCGAGGCATGACCTTGTTGAGAGTTACGGAACATTGAGCGACGACAAGTTTGGACTGGGCAGCAACAATACGGTATGTGGCATACAACCTTAAGACTACGCGGGGTGTCTTCCCCGGGAGTGCACACCTGCGACACGTCAGATATGGCCCGGCGCAATACGCAGCAGGAGTGCCCCTGGGCGACGGCCGCTAGCGCCCTCCCCCCCTCCGCCCACCTGGACAGTCTCCAGTGGAATGGGCCGGCGGCTGCCCACGTTGGTGATCCTGCATGCGGAGGCGCCCAAGGGGGCGAGCACTCATCTTACGACGTCAAGAGCACGATGGAACACGCCAAGCAAGTCCAGGCATCCAAGATCCTCTGGGTCCACTGTCAACCGCCGAGGTGGCGGGCAGCAGAGAGAGCTACAGCTCGCGGTTTCAGGTGACAGAGGGCGTCTTGCCGCCGCGGTTGCCACCGGGCGCAAGCACGGGCGCCGCATCGTGTACCGGCGCCGTACATGGGGCGCAACGGGGAAGCAAGGTTGCGTGACCAGGAGCGCCACCAGCAGGCGGGGTAAGCGGGGTGCGGTGTCGCGACCCGTCCCACATCCCCGCACTCACTTGATGTACATCTGGGTGAACGAGTCGGAAAAAAAGACCGACGCAGCCGAGGACTCGTTAGCGGCCGCCAGCGCCTGCTGCGCCGCACTCGCATTCGCGTCGGCGGCGCCGGTACCGGACTGCGACCCGACCGTCATGTACGTGATCGGCATGTAGGACACCTGCAACACGCACGCGCGCAGTTTGCAGCATAAAGCGACATTAGCGGGCGCGCCAGACGCGGTCGCAACCTCCAACCCCCTTGTCTGGAAGTGGTCGGCCGGACACCCTTTCCCTAACAGCCCCATCTACTCCTTTCCCGCCCTGCCGTCTCTTCTCCTCACCTCCAGCACTCGGGGGATCTCGGTCAGCAGCGGCTCAGCCACCTGTGTCAGTGGGGGCGGACGCAGAGGAGGAGGCGAAGGCGCCGGCGAACCGCTGGACCCGCCCAGGCCGCTCCGCGCTGCAGCGTCCTGCGCGGGCGGGCGCACACCGGCCTCGGGCGCCTTAGCTGTGTAGGGTATCACCGCAGCTGCCCCATCGAGGTGGCGGCATGTCAGGGCCCATCGTCTCCAGACCCGCCCAGACAAACCTTCCCACTCTCTCTCCATACGTGCCTGCTGCCGCGACGCAGCCGAGCACGCACATACAAACACCTGCCGGCTCGCCGGCCCCCCGGTCCCACCCGGGGGCACGTACCCTCGCAAAGCCCATCAGATCCCGCAGCGAAGAGCAAGCCATGTTGTTGAGGTAGACATTGCTGGGGGGAGCGATCCGCAGGGGGGCCGTGGATGGGCCGTCGAAGACGGACGAGGCGGCGCCGTCGGCCGCCGGGGGGCCCTTGCGGCCGAACATGGCGATGGCGAGGGAAGGCCCGTTGGCGACAATCGTGCCGTTACCTGATGAGGAAACGACGAGAAGAAGCGGGCAGTGGCGTAACGGCGGGCCCGCCGCGAATTGGTGCTGATGCTAGGAAGAAGCAAACAGGACCCAAACCCGCAAACCCGCCCTGTGTAGGGCTCCTAGCGCGGCTTGCCCAGTTGCACTACCCCGTCTCACCCAGCACTGCGACGCTCTGGAAGGGACGGACGATGGTGCCACCCGGCCAGGCATCCTGGGGCGAGGAAAAGGGCGCCGTACAGTACAGCTCACGGTGATGACGGAGATCAGGGCATACCTCCTCCCAGCCCCCAGCCCCCAGCTGCCAGTTCCGGTTTCCTTCCCAGCCCTCCGCCTCACCTGCAGCGTGGCGCTGGTGACGTTGGCGGGGACTGTGCCCGGTCCCCCCGCGTCATCGCTGAATATGTCCTTGCTGGACACCAACCGCTCGCCCGCGGCGAAGGCCCAGCCCAGCGCCCAGGAGCGGATGGGCGGCAGCTGCGCATGAGAGGCGAGGGCAGTAGGGAAGCAGGGCAGCAGGTGGAATGGGCGCCCACACGCAGAACGCACGGGCTCGAGATGCTCAGCTGGGACACACGGGCGCTACCTGAAAGCTGAGACAGATGGAGCGACCCTGCTGAGGTTGTGTGGCCGTGTGGAGGTTGGGAATCGACGTGGGGCTGGGCTGGGCTGCGCCTGGCGGCCTGACTGTGTGGTCAGACCCGCGGCACGGCCCCCATCGCCCTTGCCCTTGCCCGGGCCCCATGCCGAGCCCTCGCCCCGCCGTCCGCACCTGCTGCGCGGCGGGCACCAGCTTCCAGAAGCCCTGGAAGACCGGCCCCGAGCCGGGATCCGTCGGGTCGCCCACGCCCGCGCCGTACTGCAGCAGGACCGCGCAGGCGCTGGCGTTGACAGTCGCCATGGAGGAGGCGCCCCCCGTCGACGAGTTCAACATCACCACCGGCGGCGATTGCTTCTGCTGCGCCAGGCGGCGGCGGCCGCGGCTTGGAAGGGTGCCCTGCATGCGTACAACCTCCATTGGCTGCACTGACACGGCGGAGGCGAACAGCTGATGGCGCCTTGCGTCGCCGCTGGATTGGCCGGCGGGCGGTCCGTCCAGTGCACCTCCGCGAAGGACGAGTCCGTCGTACAGCTCGTTGCCGCCGCCCGCGGAAGCTTCCGCTCGAGTGGTGGGCTGAACGGCAGCAGCAGCACCAGCCCTTGGTTTAGCCGCTTCCGCTGCCGCCTGCGTCATCGTTGTCACCGTCGCAAGGCGCCGTCCCGTTCTGTTCGCCGGGGCGCTCCCCGCTGGGACCGGGCCGACCACGGGAGGGGCTGCGGCAGCGGTCGCGTTCGACGTGACGTTGGCGCTGGCACCCGCCATGGTGCCCGCCTGGGCGTCGGTGGCGTTGCCGTCGGCGCTGGTGTTGTTCGGCAACGCCGTCTGCGTCCACAAGGGCTGCACATCCGCCACCACGGGGCCGGCCGATGCACAACAGTACACCTCAACCAGGCCGCAACTCTGCGCGGGCAAACAGGCGAAAGAACCAGGGGCGCCCTCAAACCCACCGTCAGCTGCGATGGCAAAGGTTAGATCATGGAAGGAACGCGGGGACGCGTGGTACGGCACCTCAAGGCACTTCAGAAGGATCGATACGCCCCAACACGGCAAACTGGTCATGGCCAACGTCGGAGGTGCCTCAACCCTGATCTCAGCGCCCTAGCGTGGAAACTAACACGGCAGCTGCTTATAACCGCCCGCCACTCGAAACTGCTTGGCCGACCCATTCGGCGCGCCGACCCACCCACCAGCGTTCCATCGCCCGCCTCTTGACACGCGCTGTTGGGCGGCAGCTGTGAGTTGAGCTGCTCCAACCGCTGCACCGCCGGCGGCGAGGAGGGCAGCTGGGCGACGGGGCCGGGCGCCGGTGGGGAGCCCCATGCCAGGATGCCGTCCACGTAGGCTGGGATCCTGAGGACGGGGCGTTGGCGGAGGGTGGCATCGGTGGACAATACTACTGCGAGCACACGTGCAGGGGCGCTATTATAGCAAGATAAGGGGTCCTACGGTAACAGGAGCTGCATCCGCCAGGGCCCAACGAATGCCAGCAACGTTAGCGCGGCCGTCCTTGCGGCCTTGCGCTATCTCCCAGCTATCCGCTGCGGAGGTCCCGCACCTGGCGTTGGGCAGTGTCTCGCGCAGCACCACCATTCCAAGCTCCCCTTCGCCGCTCGAGGCTTCGGTGGCGCCCTGCGACATCTCCCGCTGGCCCCGAACGGGCGTGTCCAGGTAGCTGCAGGGAACGGGTAGAATACAGGTGTATGTGTGTGTGTGTGTTGGGGGGATCTGGGCGGGTGTAAATTCCAACCGCGGGGAGATGGGGTCACCAAGCTGGCAGCTGGGGCGTCAGCGCGCGACCGCACGTGACCTCCACCGAGCTAGGGCCGGTGGGGACTCAGTGGACTCGTTGCGCCTTGGCGTTCCTCCCAGGAGGCTAGGGACCCAGGAGGCTAGGGATACAAGGAATCACCCTTGGTTGGCCATTTACCCTTTGCCTTCCCGGCCCGATAATCCCCGCAGGGATACCGTTTACGCACGCAACGCTCTTGTCACAGCAACGCCCACCTGTAGTCCTGCCGCGCGTCCATTCGTGCGGGTGTGGTGGGCTCAATGGAGAGGATGAGCTCCACCGCGGGCAGCTGCGGAGGTCCCGAGCCGGCGGTGCTCTTGGTCCCCTTTGTGGAGTTGGCGGATTGCGGCGCCAGGTCCCCGGAGCCGGGCGCAAAGCCCAGGGCCAGCACGTACCTTGCGCCGCGAACATCGGGGAGGCCGGCGCCGTACACCCACAACACCGCATCGCAGCCCCCGCCTGATCAGGGTTTCCGGGCCGAGCGTCGTGACAAAGCACAAAGTTGCGGCAGTGAGTGGGACGTGGCAGGTGGCTGGAGGGAGTGCCGATGGTGCAAACTGTGGAGAAATCCGTTAAAGCGATGGCGAAAGCCACCAAACAGAGTACATGAGAAAAGTACTCAACGACCGTCACGGTGCCCCCCTCCACCTCTTTCAGCTGCTTTGGCCCATCGCCAACGACACGCGCTTCTGTAACTTACGGAGTCCCGGCGTGGTGTCGGAGCAGGAAAGCTGAAAGGGCGGCAGCAAGGCGCTCGAGTTGCCACTGGCAAGGCTGGAGCCATTACTCGCCCCCTGTCCATCCTCCGGGAGGCCCCACGGGTCCCACAGGTCAAGCGGGCCCTCGAACCAGTACTGGATCTGGGTGCAGGACCGGGCAGGGCGAGGAAAAGATGTCGGGACGCACCAGGTGAACGGCGGAGGGGCGCATGCACGCGGTGAGAGGCAGCCGAGCCGCAGCGGGGCGGCCGACAGCAGCACAGAGAAGATCCAAGGCAGGTGTAGTCACCAGCCAACAAGCCAGACACCGTCACCACCGCCTTCAAAGCGCAAGCCGCCCCCTTCAGGAAGAAGTGGCGCCCGTACCTGAATGTCCTCCAGCGGCAGAGCACGCTGGCTGCCAACGTTGGTGAGCCTGCGTGCGCACAACCGACATGTCATGCAGACAACCTTCCAATTCCGCAACATGTGACGATATGCCCTTGGCACTGCCCGGTGGAACCGACCGCGATGCGGCACCCACTTGACATAAAACTGGGTGTAGGGCTGCGGAAGGTAGGCAGCGGAGATGCCGGCGCTGGAGTTCAGGTCCGCTCCGGACACCAGCGTAATCGGCATGTATGTCACCTGCGGGGAGGGGGAACACACGCGCCGCAAGCCCACATTGGCCCCATCGTTCATCGTGTACAGGGGCGCAGTTGTGCGCGGCGCCACGTGCGCCTGTCCAGTGCACACCGCGCGCTGCACTGCAGAGGTCGCCTCGCCCGCTTCCGGCTTCCAAATAAAACATGGCCAGCTGTGGTGCGGACCCTCGGGTACACAACGGCCAAGCACGGCCCGTCTGTCGAAGTACAGTACAAGCCTCCCGACGGTATTCACCTTTCTCACGGGACCGAGCCCACTCCCACGCCACCCCTGGCCCGCACCCACGTACCTCCAGCATCCGGGGATACTCCTCCAGCAGCGGCTCAGCTGATCTGATTGGCTCGCGGGTGGGCGGCGACGCTGTGACGTTGGAGGCCATGCTGGCCCGGGCCCCGTCCTGCTGGGATGAAGGGGCGCAATGACGGGCTCGCTGCGGACGTCCTCTCATCCCCTTTCAAGGGGCTCCGTCGTCACCACCACGGCCTCTACGCCCCGACCCACCGCAAGCCCCTGTCCAGCATAACATGCCCCATGGCCCCGCGGAATCCTTTGCGCTCCAGCTCGAGTACACAGGGGCAACCCGTGTGCTGTCAAGCTCGGTGGCGGTGGGAACACCTGGACTGGCCCGCAAACGTACCCCATACGGTATGCACATGCAGAAGTATAGTGCGATTGACGCTGAGGACCCACCCACCCTCGCAAGTTTCGCCAGGCCAGGCGCTGGCGAGCAGGCCATGCCGCTGAGGTACACATCAGAGGGTGGTCCAAACCGCAGCGGGGCGGAGGGCGGGCCGTCGAAGGCGCGCGGTGAGGAGGCGCTGGCGTTGGCTGCTGGAGGGCCCCTGCGGCCAAACATGCTCAAGGACTGCGCGGCTCCGCTGGCGGCCAGCGGTGTGCCACCTGCGCGCGTGGGGGCCAACGGAGATCCGGAAGCGGATACACGGGTTGATGGTGGTGGCCGTCGGGATGCGCGGGCGGTCGAACGGAGCCGAGTCCCAGCAGTAATTGCCAGCCGCAGTTTAATAAACGAAATGACTCGGAGGGAGAGAGAGACATGTCCACAGCGCTACTCGCCGTGGCGAGCAGCCGATCTCAAGGCGGCACCTGTGTGAGTGTGTGTGTGTCGAGGGCGGCACGACAGCACGAATCATACATATCAACTGGACATCGCAGTGTTCTCCCCGTCTCCCACCGAACCTTACCCAGAACTGCGACGCTTTGGGCAGACGTGACGTTGCCGCCGCCGGGCCGGACGTCCTGAGGGAGACAGGCAGAAGGCAGGAGAGGGAAGGGGAGGAAATTACGACATGCGAGCTGCTTAGGCCAAGCACCGTTAGAAGGTCGGCGACGGATGACACACTATTCTTTCACCCTTGCCAGCTACAGGCGCTGGCCGGCGCCCCTTGGCCCGCAAGGCATGGTTCCGAAATGCTAAGCCGCATGCACGACACCACCCACCGCTACCTTCTCGCCCTGCCCAACCACACTCCGACAGGCTGCCCAACCACCCTTCATCCATGTCCGGAAGACAAGCGTACTCCTTGGTCCCTTCGCGCCCCGGTCTCGCACAGCATGGTACCCCGCTTCTGGCTCGGCGCAACTCCGCCCTCTCTTGCCGCCGCCCAGCTGGACCTAGCCGTACCTGCAGCCGCACGCTGCTGATGAGCGCTGGCGTTGTGGTCGGCCCGTCCTCGCCACTGAAGACGTCCCGGGAGGACAGAAGCCGCTCCCCGGCTGAAAACGTCCAGCCCAGGACCCAGGAGTGAAGGGGCTGAAGCTGGGTTCGGCAGCAGGAGTTCATCAGCAGGGGACAGCGGAGGGCAAGGGAAAACTTGAATCTCTTTGGGTGGTGGCGCGAGGTGAGGTGAGATTAGTGCGATTGCAGGTGTCAACACAGGCGCACGCTCCCGCGAGGAGCGTTCGCGTGGATGCATGCAGGTTTCAGTCCGGTGCCAGGTTTCAATCAGCCAAGCGTGGCAGAAAACACTGAATGAAGGTCTGGGTGAAATGTCCCAAAAGCCCCCAGGGCGCACCTCCGAGGATGCGACCGTGAGCCTCCATGACGCCTGGAAGATCGGCCAGCTGTCCGCCTGCGTCGGGTCGCCCACTACCGCGTCGTATCGCAGCACGGCCGCGCAGGCCGTGGTGTTGATGTCCGCCGGGACGTTGACGTTGATGGCCGCCAAGGCGGCAGCAATGTCGCTGGTGCGGTTCGCCGCCCGGGGCGCTGGCGATGGCTCAGGCCGCTGTAACTGTTCCGCCGCCAGGAGCGAGTGGCCGACAGCGGCCGCAGCGCCGTCACCACTGCCGACCCCGTGCACGCGCACGACTTTGAGAGCGGGGCCTCCACGTGTGGCATCACCGGACGCAGCGGTTGCGGCGGTTGCGGCTTCGTCCGCGCGACGGCTGCTCGGGGTTGTCAGATCCCGACGGAGGAGGTGCCTGCCCGTGTAGCCGCTGCCGGAATCGTAGCTTTTCCCGGGCCGGCACGAGAGTGGGGGTGCGGGCCCGCCGCAGCCGCCGTACATGCTGGTCAGGCTGCCGCCAAGCAGCTGGCTGTACAGGTCGCCGTCGTTACTGCCGCTGTCATCATTGCCGCTGGGCGGAGAGGAGTTGCTGCTAACGGGAGCTGCCATTGTCGCCGCCGCGCCGGCCCCGCGGACGCCAAATGCGGTCGCCAGGGCGTCGGTTACGCTGCCCGCGCTGGCGCCTTTGCTGCCTGCTGTGGCTGCCGCCTTGGATGCAGCGGCCTGCTGAGCCGCTGGTGCCGCTGATTCGGAAGGCGCCACCAGCAAGGCGCGGCTGCGAGTGCCATCGCCGCAGCCGGAAAGAGATGCCGGGGAAGCCGCTGCGGCGCCGTTAAGCAGAGGAGGCAGTGGCCTGGGCAGGCGGGTTGCTGGCCCACGGAAGCCGTAGTGAAGTCGCGGGCGGCCGTCCTGCCCGACACCGCCGCCCCTCGTAAACCCAGCGGTGTCGTCTCCATCCGCGCTGATAGCCACGCCTGCGGTCGCCGGTACTGACTCGGCGGCGGCGGCGGCGGCCGACAGGCCCATTGCGGGGACCGCCGACGGGAGGGCCGCCGTCGCCAGAACCACCAAGAACATCAGCCAGCAGCAGTGCCCCGAGCCAAGGAGCCGGCCGCGGCTGCGGCCAGGCGCCACGGGCGGGGCGCTGCTCTCCCGTAGCCCGCTCCGCTCCGTGGGATGTCGGTAACCCTCCCAGACGTGACACCGCATCCGGTGCGGTTTCGAATGGGCTCAAGGATTCGCCTTGGTCGGGTCCGAGGGCTTGGGTCGGTGCAAGGCAAGGCTATCGAGAAAGAGATTGGGTTCGCAGCACCCAAGCCGGACTGCCTCCCTGCTGCTGCTGCTGCTGTTGCCTGCTGGCGCCCAGGAGCCGCCGCGATTAAGTTCTGTTGCCCTGTCCGGTCGCCGGAACGTCTCGGCGGCCGTTCCGGCGGTCCTCCGCATGCGGGCGCAGGAGCGCTGCGCCGTTATGAAGGACGACGCGCGACAAGGTCCGCCGATACTAGCAGCTCGCAGCGCGCCGCGTTTAGAATAAATCGTCGTAACACGCCAAATCCCCAGCTCGGCGCCGGCTGAGAGGAGTCCTTTTTCCAAATCTGTCGCGGCGAATCGTTACCGAGGTAACGGCCGACCGAAAAGCTACCTCGAACCAAGTTGCCAGACACGCGGTGCGCCTGCCGAAATCGCCTCTGGTCCACGAGCTTCCTGGAGGCTCGCCTGTGACCGATGAAACGTCCCCAAAACGCTTGGCGGCGCGGGCGTTTCAAGCTTTCTCGTCGGACATGGGAGGCGAGAAGCGCCTCAAGGACGCACGAGGAGCGCCGCAAGGACACGCGCGTCAGCCAGCCGCTCAGTAAAGCCGGCTTGAACTTGCTGAGGTTTGTACTGCCTGCTACTCACTTCAACGATGCTGAGGCCTAGATGGATCAGTTGGTCTCCAGAGGCCGGGACTGATTACGATGTATCTTGAGCCGAAGAAGTGTCGTGGACTGAAATGCTCATTCGCGCACCCCTTGGCCACAGCTTGAAAGCTCCACCAGTTGGGCAAGGTCGAGTTGCGGCAAAAACTACTGACCGCTAACTGCGAAACGGTCCACGCCCCACTGTTGAGCAACGCTGCACAAGAAAAAAATGTCGATTGTTGCCGGAAGGGAGACAAAGGCGGAGAAGGCACCTCCGTGAGCTGCGGCCGAAAATGTAATGTCTCGATGAGGCCGTGTGAAAATGCTCTTTGACAGTCGTATTGCCGGCTTTGACAGTCGTGATTTTGCGTGGTTACTACTAGCAAAAATCTGTAGGGTACACCAAGCTTAACCTTTGGATATCTGGATTTACAAAAACAGTTGAGCAGACCAATGGGTCGGCCCTGCGCACTTGGGGCGCGCCTGACGCACCGGCGGCGCGCGCGGCCGATGACAGGGCGTCACCGCACGAAAAAGCGATTAACGATTACGCCGTTTACAGCAGCAAGGCCATACGCCCTCATAACATGTATAGCTTCGACTTTGTAATCGATCGCATTTAGCACCACTTTCAGGAAGGCTGCGGTTGCTTACAGTTTTTATGACCGGAAAATGGCTTTCGTCATCAGCCCACATTGTTTTGCTGTTTAGATATGCACCGCACGATTTGACAGTCATCGGCAGCGGTTGGCAGCACATTTTGCACGGCCGCAACGAGCGCACCAGACTTTTAAGCAGGCTGTGTGCTTTCCACCCTTTCCACTTGCGCAGCGAAAGGGATCCGAACAATCTTGCAAAATCTCTGTCGTTCCGGGGAACAGCTATACGGGCGAGTCGCGCCTTCTGGCCAAGCTGTGCGATCCCTTCACAGTTATGCGAGCAGCCCAGCTTCTATGTCGTTGTGCAGAGCTCACCTGCTCCTGGCGACCACGCCCAAAACAGAACATGGAGGACGAATTCGCCGCGCAGCCGCTGTTTAGGCCGTTCATGTACGGCGCTTCTTCGTTTCTTGGGAAGATGGGGTTCGTGTGGCCAGCCGCGTGGATGGACGGGAGCAGCGGGAGATTGGGTTGGTAACGACAAAATCACAGGTGTCCGGGATTTGCTGTTCCCAGGACTGTGATCTGTGCGCTGAATTCTGGGTGCGGCAGCTCGGTTTCTTCGAGGTCTTCGCAGGGGATTTGCAATCGCCGTCGACGCCGCGAAGCCTGCGGACCCAGTCGCGGCAACTGAACTGCGAGTGTCTGGCGCTAAGCTCTCCTTGTGTCACGGGTTACCGATAGAGGTGGCAGTAGGCATGGCTGGTGAGACCATACATGCCCATCACAAGAATGTGCGGAACCTCGGCCAACACGGGCCAGCTGACCCAATGTTCAGTACAGAACATGTGCATTGTCCCTCCGCCCATCCGTACAAATGGAGCCCCACTCCGTGTTGCCTGGCAATGTCCTAGATAACCCACCGGTCCAGCTCGTGTCAGCAATCTGTTCGATCTGAACCAATCTTTGACATTGGCATTATTGCGCCCATCAGAGCCACTTGCCTCGACATGCCCGAAGGAGAGCCCTCCGCCAGCGGCTCCCTGCTGGCCGGGCCCGCCGCACGTGCCACCTCAGCATTGCCAGCCTTCCCCAATGGCTCCAAGGCAACGTACCACACGGCACCTAAACTGGCGAGAGACACCCTTGCCCTCCACCTCCAGTATGCCACCGCGCATATTATGCTCAGGCAGCCAACGATTGCTGTGGAGTCCAGTCGACCTTGTTGTGCCTTAAGATGTCTGTCTGCTGATGCCCTTGGTGCCGGAACGCAGGAGCCTGCAGCGTGGAGTAGGCAGGGACGGGGGCGTACGATATAGCGGTGGTACAAAGGGGTTGCCGGCACGGGAAAGGCACGTCAGGCCGCCGGACTGGCCTCTTCTGCTTTGCATAGCCCCACAATCCACGTTAGTGCCTGCCCAGCCTTACCTCCGCTCGCTGTAGGCGGGTCGTGACGCACGCCGGTACTTGTTAAGGCGTTTTGGGCGTATACCATGCCGCCGCTGCTGTCATCGGCCACCTTCAATGATGGCGCTGGTATGACAATCGCCGTTGGCGGTCACCACTGGTCTTCGACATGTCTGGTCACCGCTGGGAAACAGCCGGAGGACGGGCGCCGTACTCGACTGCAGATCACGTCACCAGCGTGGCAGAGAGTTGCCAAGGAGCGGCCGCAGCTCAGACAGGAAGCTACCGATGCTGTCGGCGTCGCCATCGGCCGCCTCGTCCAAAGTTTCTTCATCCCGATCCCCCGGCGCCTCCCCGCGCGCCGGCGGGTGGTCGAAGCCCTCGTCATCGTCCATCCAGGTGGGCAAATAGACCTGCACGGCTCGTGGGCAGCACAACCAGAAATCAAACTGACCACCAAGCACGCTTGTTAATGTCCTCCTCGGAGCAATACAGATCGGCGCGCGCAGGGAGTAGACCGACGCAGGAGCCGCGTTTCATGCGAGGACCTTGCAATGCTGTGCCGATGCAAGAGACAGAATCTGCACCGCCAACGACGTTACAACGGCGCCGTGTGCTCAGGCAGCTTACCTGCATCGTCCACGACCAAAGCACGGCGCTGTCCCTGGGTCCCAACGCGTCGCTGCCGCCGCTTCCGCGACAGTCACCATCGCAGCGATCTGGTTCGGCCCGGCTCGCGGCTTGTCCACTGCCGCCACCGCTCATTTCGCTACCAACGGGTTTTGCGCCTCGCTCCAAGGCCCCCGACAACCCCCTGCCCAAGCCCGGCAGCCCCAGCTGGCCTCCTCCCGAAAACGCTATCGATCGGCAGCTGTAGCTCCGCCAGGCAGTCAGGCGCGCTTGGAGAGCCTCGTATGCGGCCGTCTCGCGCCGCAGCTCCCGGGCCAGAGAGCGCAGCTGGGTTCGAGAAGAGCCGCAGTAGGGTTGGAGGGGGTCGAGGAGGGGGGCATCAGATGGCCGTCGGCTACCAGGACCTTGAACTCCGGGAAACACGCTGCTGTGTAATATCCTGCCGTCAATCTGTGTCGATCATGTGCACACAGAGTGCGCCCACACCAGGGTGTCCCAGTTGGGAGCTGGGCAAGGGGAACCCACAAACCAGCCCGACTTGCTGCGCTCCTCACCTTGTCCCTGGCCTGGTCCACCAGCAGCTGGTCGTGTTGCAGCGACCGCTCCAGCTCACGAGCCTCTCGGTCCAGGCGCTGTGGTGGCAAGTGCCGCAATCAGGGCGGGGCAGGGGCGGAGCTATCACTGCGCAGATCAACACGCGCGGCTTGAAGGTCGACATGTGCATGAGCGGTGTGCACATGAGCTGTCCAAATGCGCACAGTCATCAAGCGCGGCTCAGGCTTCCCGTCGCCCGCGGTATTCACATCCTGCTGAAACAAGCTTGTCAATGCATGTACCGTACAAGGGAGCATTAAAGCGCCATACCTCGAGCTCCCGGCGCCATCCGTCCAGGCGCCACCTGACGTAGAGGGAACGCCACGGTGCCAGCGCAGCTGCAAGGGGCCCGCCCCCACTGCTACCGCCGCCAGTGGACCCCAGCCCCAGCCCCGCCGCCAGCTCCTGCTCGAGCTGCCGCCTCCGCTCCGCCACCCGCCGCTGGCACTCCCGCGCCGCCGCTGTGCTGGAGTTCAGTTGGCGCTCCACAGCGGCGGCGTGGCGCGAGTAGTACGCTATGGAAGCCTGTGACCACAAGGCGGGCACCCGAACTGGTTGGCGCGCGTCTGCCAGGAAGCAGGAACGAGAGCAATGTGCACGCAGATGCCATAACTTGCTTTGTACGCTTTGCGGACCCCAGTATTTCCCCCGTCCTCTCAGCCCTGCAACGTCTTCGCGCGGCGGACCTGCAAACTCGTAACAGCCTCCGCCGCCAGCTCCGTCCGCTGCTGGTAGTATCGGGCCAGACTTGTGCGTCTGGGGCCATGGGAATTGGGTAGGGGCAGTAATACGTGTTGAACTAAACCTTAGGCGTCACAGGATTCCCGGGAATGCAATTGTCCAGAACGTGAAACGGTTCCTCGTGGAGGCCAACCGTCGACACGAAAACCCAATAATCGCCACGCGTCGCAGCAGCACCGCAAGGACCCCAAGGAATGCCGGACTTCCCCGCTCACCGGGTCCGCTCATCAAAACGTTCCATGATATAGGCGCCCGCAGCCACGTGGGCGATGGCTGCGAGGAAAGCCCCCGCCACAATTGCGCCTTCCCACGCCAGCAGCAAGGAGACCGCCCGGGGTAGCTCTACGTGTAGAAGGTAACGGGGTAAAGGTGCGAGTAAATCTTTAGCTGAACAGGAACAAGCAGGCATGGGGCAAGCGTTCAAAAAAGCCGATTCCGCCAACGGGTATATAACGCACCAAAGCCAATCTCTAATTGCAACTAACCCTTGACTGAAGGAGTTTCCGTGTCGTGCAAGAGCGAAACACTAGCTTGGACGGCGGAAGTGTTGCCATTAGTCAAGATTTTTCAGTACCTGTCGCTCGTTTACGCCGCAGGCGATACTTGTCGATGATCTCCATGGCTTGTTGCTTTGCGTGTTGCACAACCAGAGAGCCAGGATAACGGGGACCCTCGTCCATAATCGTGCTGGTATCGAGCAACCGTCGACGACCGTGACGCTTTGGGGATGAGCTTGACAGCAGGTCAATACCTATAACTACAAGTTAACCCACTCATGTAAAAATGTTTGTAGCCCTGGTTGCGAACCACACGGCCACAGCGATGGCTCCTGATGTCCTTGTAACAACGGCCCTAACGGAGCAGGGATGGCGATTTGGTGCCAACGACGCCTTCAATGAGAACCAACAGGCGATGCTTGACTAGATAGCTGTTTTACGGGTCTTGATCGTCCGGGACGTCGTACCGTACGGATCGCGGGCTGCTGTTATTCGGCAACCGACCAGGTTGCCACCTTATGGGATCTTGACCCTTGGCAGGATGCAGCCCGGCAGCGTGGATGACCGTGCGGCTGCTGCCTAGTAAGCCTGGGTATCCTTACACGCATACGCCCACCCCCCACAGCCCCGGTCGTCCAAACTGCATGGAGCCCACGGGACTGGCGTACTCTCCGCGCGGGTGCTGTCCTGCAGGAGGACGGGCTTGGGCTGAGGGTTACTTTGCGTTTGCCACATGATCTCGTAACCCAGCCTGGACCTCTCCCGATGGCCCCAAAGGGCCCCAACGGGTCCCAAAAAACTGTAACTACAGCCCCTGAGCACAACCAGGACGCAAGGGGCAGTCCTAGCGCTCATTCCTTTGAAATTTAGGTCCCAGATCAGTTTAGTAGCATCCGCATCCGTTACCTTTCAGGCCCCCAGAAGAACCTTCCGTCGCAGCTATGGCCGTCAGGGGCGCGCGGTGCCAGGCGGCTTTCACCTGCTGAACAGTGCATTATTTTGACGAACAATTGAGCAATTTTCATTGTAAGTCCAGCCCTTCTGCAAGGTTGCGCTCGTGCCTTACGAGGCTAGAGTGGACGTGACCTGACGTGACCCTTGCCAAACCCATGGCAACCCGTCATCCTCATACTGGTTTCCTAACCCTGGGCCTCGGAGTGGTGTCCCTTCCCAAGCTTTATTTTTGGACCTACAGCGTCGACGAGGTTAGATCATAGTACATGCCGGGACGTATCGAATCCCTTCCGGTGCCAATTGCCAATTTCCGGTGTCAATCAAGCCAGCCGTGCGGAAAACGATATTCCGGATCGGAGTATGTATATCTACTAGCGTTGACTCCTTGCGCCAAAAATGCAATATTTGCGCTGTGCTTTCATTGCATGGTTTCGGAGAAAAAGAAATCTCTCGGCCTCGTCGGGACTCGTCATTGACCCAGCAGCAACTATGTATAGACTCACTATTGCAGTGTGATAGGCAATAAAATATTGTGCAGCTCTTACAAGACGGCTTCTTCCTTCTTGTTACTTGTTCGGCCGAGATACCTTACGCATTGTTCATCGGGCAATTAAGCCTGCCTATCTAGTAACGTTGGTATAGTAGAGATGCAAGTGTTATCGCAGCGCCATGTTGCAAAGGTGCATTTGGCAGCGCGCGCAGGAGTAACTAGGGTGCCTCGCTGTGTGCAAGTCAGTGGAGCGTCAAACAACGGACAGTCAATCGATCAGGTTAGTAGCTACACTTATACCTGGCATTGCATTTGTATGATGTGCTTCGATGGGCGATTGACTCCATGTCATGCTTACGCGTCGTAAAGCTTGCACGAACTTGAGCACTTTCGAGCTCTTGTCGCGACATGCAAAGTTGAATATGGATGCATATTGCCTGTTAAATGTAGCCAAGTTCTCAGGCACCATGCCGATTTGGTGGGCCGAACCCCGCCCGCTGACCCCGTAACGGCTGAGGCTGCTCTGGATCAAACCCCGCCCTTCAGGTCCCCATCGGCTGCTCCAGGTACAGCGTTGCATTGAGGAAGCCTCTCGGCATTGTGTTGGAGCAGGACAGCAAGAGCGGCAACATTTTTGTGGTGCGTGTACGGCTCTTGAGCCGTGGGTACACAAGGCCGTGGAATGGCGGAGACTCGGGTCTCGGTTCTGGATAGCCGGTACAGGCCCAGGCTGTTGCAGGGGAACCGGAGGCCCAGAGCGAATAGATTGTTATATGGACCCAGAAGGCCCACCGTCGGTGCACGGAACGCATAAGAGAGGCCGTTTTGGCGTGGGTTTATGAGAGCGGCGCACGGCGTTAGTCCTGCGAGATACGTGCAAGTGGGCCGGCCGAGCCCTACCTGTAGGGAAACGCACTCAACGCTGTCATCACACCTACTGAGAAGGTACTGGCGCGGCGCCACTGACGGGTGTTGATGCGGGTACGTTCTGGCCCGGGCAGGTGGAGATCAAACCGGACGGAAGCGCGGCTCGTGATGGAAGGGTCAAACTGGTAAGCAAGCTTCGGGGCCCCCCTGGGTTGGAGGATCTGCATGCGCCGCAGCTCGGGTACCCCTCGGGCGATGCAAGTTTGGAAAGCGTGTTGATACCGAAGCTGGGTGGGCATCGTTAGTCGCGAGAGCGTGCTGGCGTGCATGCTGGGTCGAACCGTGCCGTGCTTGCTGTTTCAAGGTGTCAGCCTGCGTCCCTTGTCAGCATGTTTACTTCCAACCTTACGAACTTTACCACGAGGGGGATATGCAGCCCAAGGGGTGGTTGGGAATCTCCAGTCTCACCGTTGTGCGACGAACGATCACAGCCCGTTCGTATAGCCGACGGCACTCATGCGGCACTCACGGGGGCACGGACGCCTGCGGCACACGAACGCAGGGCGACCAACTCATCGCCACCAGCGGCGTCATCTATACCACGGAAAGCGACTACGGTGGTGCCACGGTCAAGGGGGGGCAGCAGGTCGTGCGGTTGCGGGTCCAGGGCGAGGTGAGGTGGCGGGGGCGGGAGTGCGGGACGTGGGGGAGGCACAGGGGCGCCGGGTGGCAAGGCGGGCTATGGCGGGAGGAACGCCGAATCCAAGCGCCGATGCCAATACTGGACTTTTGCTTGGGGACGGCGCCGCCGCTGCTGCCACCGCCCGGCAGCCCAAGGGCGGCGCCTATGACCCGTCGCGCCGCTCAACACTGCACCCGTCCACTCACTCCCCATGCCGGCACCCCCCCCGCCGCCCCAGTTGGCGGGTATACTCCCATGCCCGTTGACCCCCGTCGCTAATGCCGGCCCTGCCCCCTTCACGCAGACGTTCAAGACCGTGTCGGCGGCGATCGGCTCGCACCCCGGCCACATGGCGGTGACACTGGAGTTCCAGCGGTGTGACACCTACATTCGAAGCTCGGTGGACGGGGAGCTGGCGGAGCGGCCCTCGACCGGCAAGTAGAGGGCCGCACTGCTGGGCCTTCAGGGATGCTGGGAGCGGCTATGCTGGCGCGTGCGTGCGTGCGTCCTTTGGATGCTGATGGCTTGCGGCGTCAGGGTTTCGGCGGTCAACGGCTGGCGGTGGAGGGTATGGCCGGTCCGGCTGCTGCAGCGGTCCGGCCGCAGAGGGGGTTGTGGTGCACAGACCTGCTTGACGTGGTTACGCAAAGGAAAGCTGTGCGTGGGTGTGTGGCCCCGTGTGCGCTCGCTTTGGCTCCTGCCGTGCCGCGCATGTACACCGGCGGGGTCCTGCGGGGTTTTGGGTGGAGCCCTGGGCCCGAACTCCGGCCATACTCAGTGAATCCACATCAACCCTTTCACGGTGCATTCCTGCTTCGCCCGTCTTTTCTTTAATTTCCTTTTAGTTGCAGAGCTGCGGCCCTCTCAGTTGGAATGCCGTACTCGTGTCTGTTGTGTCAGTTGGGGCGAGCGGCAAGCAACGGCACTACGGCAGGCAGCCGCATAGGATCATACGCACGGCGAAGAATGCGTCTTACATGCGGATTGAGCGCCGTGCGCGATTGCCTTCGGGCACTGTCTCCATAATTGAAGCCCACTGGTTCGCGAGCAGCGTCAAGGTTTGCACAGGATGGCATGCACGTTGTGAGCATGGTGCGGCCCGGTGCTTGTCTGTGCTTGTTGAGACCGTTGGCTGTTGGGTTTCGAATGTGCCTGACTGGCGTACAGAGCGAGAACGGGGCGCGGACTTGAGGATATTATCAGAACGGCACGCCAAGTGACGGCGTAAACCGACACAATTTATGTGTGAGCGACTTGTGGCCTTGACAGAATGCAGTTTGCCCCGGGAGCCGGCCGAGGCCAAATTTGGGAGCAGGACAAATTTGGGGGCGAGCCGACGCAGCAGGTGGATGCTGGTCGCTTAACGAGTGCGTAAGACTATGTGACGATACCAGCGGTACATTACCCCATAGTCGCGGGTGTCTGAGCCTTCCCCCCGGGCTCGCTCGTTCGTTTCTGAATGACTTTGTGCTGTCTGGTCTGGGTGTGCGTCTCGGCTGCACTGATTGCCTCAGGTCCATTTCACGGCCAGCTGGCACGTTGGCTCAACGAGTCTGAAGCCCACTGTAGACTGTACCCTCACGAGTCTGAAGCCCACTCACGAGTCTGAAGCCCACTCACGAGTCCACTCACTGCCCACTCACGAGTCTGAAGCCCACTGTAGACTGTACCCCCCCCCCCAGCGGCCTGTATAGTGTGCACAGGTGTGTACGGTATCGATGATCGTACCATTGAAAGCCTGAAAGGCCCTAAACAGGTCTGTCTACCGCGTCTTACACTTTCGTTAGATTCCAGCATTCCCCAGGCAGCGCGAACAACTCGGGCAAATGAGCGAATGTCCGTACCCGTGGTCCCTGGGTCGCCGAACAGCGGATTTTTATGCTGACCCAAGCCGTACTTTATCACAATAACCCTTTCCTACAATAAAGTAGGTGCAATGCCAAACAAATGCTAGTGTGTTCGTTAACCTTGGGACGGAAAGGGCGGGAAGCCATCAGGCGGCTTCACTGGCGACACCAGGACTCTGCGTGGGCCACACAAGGTAATCGCCAACCGCATATACAAGCTTGAAGGCAGATAGGCGAGTAAGAGGCAGGTGCGTTCCAGGGACAAGGCTGAGGCATGCTGAGGCTGTGAGGCGGCGAGTGTGCCGCAACGGTCCACAACGTCTCAGCCGCATACTGTACGTTCTTATTTAATTTGTAATTAACAACAAGCCAGACGACTAGCACCCTGCCGATAGGGAGAGATGCCGCACTTTATTGGGGCTTCGGGGGGGTACGTTGCTCCGAATCCTGGTACAGTACGGTTATGTATGGGCCGAGCCGACGGAGGTTTTGCAAAGGTTGCGGGATAGTTTCAACTGCAACTTCGGTTATTCATCGGAGCATATGCTAACTTTGTCAGTTGACCTTTATTATACTGCATTTTTACGTTGCTTTGGCATTCCTTTCAAGTGACCGCGATCCCAAATCATGAACATGGACGGCTTCCTACTTAAGCGCGTCCTTCATTCCCAGGATAATGGAGATAAGGAAGACCTAGTCGACTATGCCGGCGGGGGCGCGCATGACAACACTCAGACGCTTCGTATCGTGTCCATTTTCGTAATTTTAGCTTCAGGGCTAATTGGCGGCCTGCCACCGCTTTACCTGAAGGTATGTGCAATCCTGGGCTTGTAAATGACTCCCGTCGGCTGTCGTCCGACAGACGGAAGACAGCCGCCCCACCGCGCGCCGCCGCAAGGCAATTCCTGTTTGATTTCTCATGGGATTGTATGATACAAATCCAAATCTACTGGTCTAGTCGGCGCGTCGTTTGAAGTGCCGGCCGTCCGACGGGAACGGCCGCGACTGCGGGCTTTCGGATTTGCATAGTCCTCCGAGTGACCCAGATGAACAGGCATTACCCAACGCATCCTAACGTTCTCACACGACCTCGCATGTGCTTCGTGGCGTCTCGTAGTTTATGACGGTCCACCACTTCGAACGCGCCACCACGTTACGTCATCGCAGGTGTTTCGGGATCCTGACAGCACGCTCACTCGCCTGGTTCGCTCTTTTGCGGCGGGCGTCATCGCGGCCCTTGCCCTGGTGCACATCATCCCAGGTGCGTTGCGCAGGAAGGGATGCGCAGTTCGGTGCGGCCAAAGCCTGCCCCCCGCTCTTGACGGTCATGGCGGCGCTTCGGTCGGCCGGCATAACTGTCAACGAACAGAACTCTGTGGCAGTCGACCTGCTGTCCCATTGCCCACCTCCTCACGTCGGATCACGTGCTCATCCCCCGCCCACCGGCGCTGCTGCTGTCGTGACCGCGTCCGCCCTTTCTCCGCCGGCCTTTCTCGGCCGACCCTCAGAGGCTGTCGAGGAGATGACTGACCTGAACGGCATCGAGTACCCGCTGGGCGGCACATGCGCCCTGGGCGGCATTGCGCTGATGATCCTGTTGGAGCACATCGCCCACATCATGCACGGGGACGACACGCCCGGCGGCGTACACAAGCACTCGCGGCCGCCGTCGCGGGCTCCCTCGCAGTCCCTCTGCGCCGTGGCGGTCGCCCCGTCCTCCCCGGCGGCTGCGGTGGAGGGTGCGCTCAAGGCGCCTCCCAGCTGCAGCGGTGACCTGCAGCCCCTGGAGGGCGGCGGCCTGGGGGCGGCGGTGCAGGGCCACAGCCACGTGTGTGTGTCCCGGGGCCCCGCCTCCAACTGGCTGACGGCGGGGGCGGTGGAGGCGATGGGCAGCCTGCGGCTCAAGGTGGTTGCCTACCTGTTTGAACTGGGCTGCATCTTCCACAGGTGGGAAGGGGAGGGGTCGGGGGGGGGGGGCGGCGCGTGCGTGCGCCGGGTCGGTGGGTCGGTGCGCCCCCGGTGTGGTGTGGGAAACCTCACGTGTCCATCTCTCGAGGTGAGAACACCCGGTGGTGGACGTCTGGAGTGAGTGAGTGAGTGAGAGGTTCGCGTCCGCAAGTTTCCTACCTACCTACCTACCTCTACCTACCTACCAACCAATCAACCAACCAACCAACCAACCTACCAGTCCAATCCAGGAGCACTGGCCCCCGCAGCCATCTCAACCACCTTCTGCCCCTCCCTCCTTTTCTCCTCCTCCCCGGCCCCGCCTGCCCTCCTGCGCTCAGCTTCATCATCGGCCTGTCCCTGGGAGTCAACCAGACCGACATCCGGGAGGTCCGCTCGCTGCTCATTGCTCTGGCCTTCCACCAGTGGCTCGAGGTGCGGAGGGGGGAGGGGGAGGAGGTGAAGGATGGGAAGAGAGGGGAGGAGGGAGGTTCGGGAGGGAGGGAGCGTTTCCGGTGTTCCCAGCGATCATCGGGTCGGCGCCGTAAGGCCGCTGCAACCCTCCAGATCCAGATCAGGCCCTGCATCCGACTCTGAAGTGATGCGGGGGCCCACTTGGGATCAAGGATCACTCCTTCGTCACCGATTCTGCCGCCAAGTTATGCGAGGGGGCTCACTGGGGATCACAGATCACTCCCTCTCCTCTCAACTCCCCGTTCCCCGCCCACCCCACCCCGGTGCCCGGCCCCGCGGGCTCCTGCCGGCCCTCCTCTCACCCTCGCGTGCCCATCTGCCTGACTGTGATGCCGTTACGCCCCCACACGCAAACACACGCAGGGCATCAGCCTCGCCAGCGTGGTGATTCGTGGTGGCTTCTCGGCGCTCAAGGGCGCCGCCATGATTGCCACCTACTCGCTGACCTGCCCCGTGGGCATCGCGGTGGGCATGGCCATCGCGGAGACGTACGACGCCGAGTCGACCAAGTCGCGCGGCATCCAGGGCGCCTTTAACGGCGTGTCGGGCGGCATGCTGCTCTACATTTCGCTCGTGCAGGTGGGTGGGTATGGGTGTGGGTGCGGGTGCGGGTAGTTGATGGGACCGGAGAAAATGTCGGGCCGGGTCGGGTCAAGAGGAAATGGGTAAGACTGGAGGGAGTTTGGGGCCGGTTCCGGCCCGCCCGCGGCTCTCCCCCCTCCCTGGAGTAGTGTGGCCGCGGCAGCTTGAGGCGGGGGCCTGAGAGCTCTTGCTGGCAATGTACTCCCCGGACATGGCTCTCTTGACGAGGTCGGACTCGGGGGTGGTACAGCCCGGGGCCAATCGCTGACTGCAGCGTCTGCGCAACGGCCCTTCAAAATTCTCCCGGACACGTGCCATGCGCTACCGCCCCCCCTCCTTTCTCTTGCTTGTCGTCACCTAACGGCCCTCCCTTCTGCTGCTGCCCGGCCCGCCCCGCCCTGCCGCTCCCTCCCTCCCTCCCTGCAGTTGGTTGCTGAGGACATGGGGCGTCTGGTTCCGGGGCGGGACAGCGCACGGGGGCGTATGGCCTGTTTCGCTGCGCTGTGCGGCGGGGCTGCGTCCATGTGCCTGCTGGCGGTGTGGGCCTAGGCAGGAGGGCCGGAGGGCTACAGGGCCGGGCGGGGCTAAGAGTGGCTTGGGGCCGAGAAAGCCGAGGAGCTACGAAGGGCGCGGGGCCAAGGAGGGCGGTGGAAGTGTTAAGGGGAGGGCCGTGGTCGCCTGGCACCATGTTCCATGATCGCATGCAGCAGCAGTGGCAGCTTGAACGAATGGTTGTCTGAACTACTGCCGTAATACGCGGGCTTTTGGACACACAACATAAAATTGCAGGGCGGTAGCAGCAGCAGCAGCAATAGTAGGGCTGAAAGCTGCAGTAGTAGCAGCAGTAGCAGCAGCAGCAGCAGCGGAGCAAAGGTGCCGCCTGGACTGGGACGGGCTCTAAGGTGGTGGTGCTTGTCACGAGGGGGGGGATGGCAGGTTGTTGGGCGGTGGGCGCAAAGCCCCGGGGCACTGGGTGGCCCAGCGGGAGGGGGGAACCGGGAGCAAGGTTTACGATATGGGGGATGGGCTCAGCAGGAACCCGTGGGTCGCTGTGTTCCCTCGCGGGCTGTAGAGAGTTTTGGTGGACAGCGGCGGGCTGGGGGCTTGACACTGCGTGGCCTGGAGCCGTGACCATGACTGGAGGCCTCGGCGTGTTCGCTGTCTACGAATGTTCGCTGAAGGCCGTGCAGTCAGCTACCAACCATTTAGGCAGCTAGCTCGTCGGGTTTTGCGTTCTGCGTTGCTCGGCGTGCAGCATCGATTGGCTTTGGCGGCACGGGGGAGGGAGGGGTGCGTGCACGCTGCGCCGCTGGTTCCCCTCCGGTCCTCCAAGGCCGCCAGGAGCGGTCGTGTGATTGCTGTTCTTTCCAATTTTTTCGTCGTCGTCGCCATCTTCGTTTTGGTCGTTGTGTCGTGATTTTGAAACTGCGGAAGTGGACCACCAGACCCCACCAGACCCGGTGACCTGACAGAAGGGCTGCTGGACTGACTGACGGGGACCGACTGGTAGCGTGTGTGGGGAGGAGGGAGGGAGGGAGCGAGAAAGAGGAGTGGGGCTTTGACGCGGCGGGTTGCAAATAACCACCCCCTGGAGCCCTGATGATGATGATGTTAGATTCATCCATTTCCCGCACGAGCTCACACTTCAACCCATCTACCTGCAGCTTTGTGTGCGCTTTCTCGGACACGCAGACCCGCGTGACGTGTTCTTGTTGTTGTAATGGTTTAGCTGTTGTGTGCAGATGCTCGTACGCGCATGCACGCACGCATTGGTGTGGAGCTGTTAGCACGGACCAGCTGCTGCTAGCTGCTGGTCCCCGCGTTTTCCTTATATGACTCCTTATGCATTGTAATAGGTCATTCGTGCTCAAGTTTGAGACCAATTGCTGAGATGATGTGCGCCCCCGTTTTGATCGCCCCCTCGACACCCGTTTGGGGCGCTTTGCCCGCGTTTGGCTGTTGGCACCACCCGATACAACAGCATGTCTTTGACACCCACAGCATGTCTTCATGGTGCATGCGCTCCTGCCTGCCTATCCCTGGAGCGAACGGCAGGTTGCCTCCAGGGTGGGACGTCCCTGCTGGGTGCGCATGTTTAGACGGACGGGCGGATGGTGGGCGGGGACGCGATGCCGGCGTTGTGCCAGCCGATTGGGGCGCTCGCTGTCTGCTCCTTCTCCGAGACTTGTGCAATTATGCATTCAAATTTGTTTAAGCTGTGCACCGGGCGTGGAGGTCTTTGCGCCTAGGCTTGCGGTGTCGGTGGTACCTAGTTGAGATGCTGCTGGTGGTGCTGTGGGTCGCCTCTCGCCTGGCGGAGGGAGTTGAGACCCCACAGCTGCGTCGTAGGGCCTGGTAGGCAGCCACATGAGGGACCAATCAGGCGCTGTCGTGAATGACGCCGTCCGTGGTCCGTGGTCCGTGGTCCTTGCCTTTAGGGTGTTGGGAGTGGCAGTGCGTTTTTGCGTGTTGTGGCGGGTGTGTGCGACGGGCGACCTCTGTGCGGCGGTTGACGTCCTTTCATCCGATAGGGAAAGGTGTAGCCCGGAGTACCGTATGTCTCGCTCGTGCGTTTTGCTCTTTCTCTCTCCCTGATCCTGATCGGAGCCTGGAACATCCGGGACATACCTCGCTCCCAGCAGCTTCCAGAGCATGCCAGTAGTGATGCAACTGATGACCGTTTGACAGCACCCGGTTACAGTGTGATCAGGGTGTTGTTGTGGTTACAGTCCGGCTCCAGACTCCGAAAGAGTGTAAGCAGGTGTTCGGTGAAGCACCGTCGCGGCCCCTACGGCAATGCGACAATGTTCACGCAGGGAATAACAACGTACGCAGCGGCTTACCGCCCGGTTCCTCCCCCCCGGCTCGACCTTTCCAAATCTGCAACCGAACCACAGACTGGGCAGCTTCCGACCCACCAACCGACCCACTGGGCAGCTTCGCAGCACACACGCACACGGACACACGCACACGGACACACGCGCACGTACACACGCACACGTACACACGCACACGTACACACGCACACGTACACACGCACACGTACACACGCACACGTACACACGCACACGTACACACGCCCACACGCACACATACACACGCGCACGTACACACGCGCACGTACACACGCACACGTACACACGCACACGCACACACGCACACGTACACACGCGCACGGACACACGCACACGGACACACGCACACGGACACACGCGCACATACACACGCGCACGTACACACGCGCACGTACACACGCCCACACGCACACGGACACACGCGCACGTACACACGCACACACGCACACGCCCACACGCACACATACACACGCACACGTACACACGCGCACGTACACACGCACACGTACACACGCACACGTACACACGCACACATACACACGCGCACGGACACACGCACACGTACACACGCGCACGTACACACGCACACGGACACACGCACACGGACACACGCACACGTACACACGCATACGTACACACGCACACGTACACACGCATACGTACACACGCGCACGTACACACGCGCACGTACACACGCACACGTACACACGCGCACAGACACACGCACACGGACACACGCACACGTACACACGCACACGTACACACGCATACGTACACACGCACACGTACACACGCACACATACACACGCACACGTACACACGCGCACGGACACACGCACACGGACACACGCACACGTACACACGCACACGCACACACGCACACGTACACACGCACACG